>CM043018.1:10681756-11148044 GCA_023690525.1 Holotrichia oblita
AAGGTATTAAATCATCGCCTGCAGTAAATTTTTCTGAGAACTTCGTCATAATATTGAGTATATTACTTTCTGAAACTTCGTTAATTGATATAGTAGGTAGGTATGAGAAAGTTGATAATTGTGGTAAATCATTATCTTAAATAAATATTTAAGAGAATAACTGTGCAATAGAATCGACAATAGTTTGCGGATTATCCAACATTGTGTCATTATTAAACAAAATACCAGGGATTCTGATTCTTCTATGTTTCAGATTAATGTACCTTCAAAGTTGAGTTATGTCTGTTTTTATAGTATTTTTAATGTTTCTGAGATTACTACCAAGTGCGTCAGAAATTTCTTCTTTTATTAAACAACGCAATCTTTTGAAATCCTCGTAGTAAGTTTGATTTTTGGTATATTCCAATTTCACATCTAGAGCTGGATGGTATACATCCTCTATAACAAACGCATAATTAGCATGAGTAACCAGAAATTCAATATCATTAGTACAGGGAAGTAAATCCAACATCCATCAGTATTCAGTACACTATTACACTGCTGCAATCCCAGAATATTACAGAAGTTATGAAATATTTAACTTTTCGTACACGAAGAATAATCAAAAACAAAGTTAGGCAGATTAAAATTGGCGACAAATAAAACTGATTGATCGATCAACATAACATCCAACAAACTTGCAAACAACTCAAGATCGTCTGAGGAAATGTCTGACGGTATATAAGCTACACAAATAGTATTTTTGATTGGTTTCAAGCATTTGCAAATGATCAAATCAATTAATGGCACAACATAATGGCAATTTTGCCAAAACTAAAAGAGGAAACTACAAGAGAAACTAATGTAAGTCATTAAATTTGATTTAATAATTATTATAAATGTTTTATTGTTAAAATTTCACTACGATGTTGAATGCTTCTTTCACGCCATGCAAAGGGTACTAGGAAAATTTTGCAATACGTACTCAATACACCTCTCCATCTTACGAAACCAATCCTTAAACTAGCTCTGCCAAGTTTCGCTGGGGAGTAAAACACACTCGTTGTCCCAAGCCCTTAGAAGTTCCTCATCAGTGAAAAGCCACTTCCTTTTCAGATTCATTTTCATATTTGGGAACAGTGTAAGATCGCAGGAACAAGGTCTGGGACTGTAGAAGGAGGGTGCTGAAGAAGTTGCTGTCCTGTAATGGTCAAATCAGGGTGTTAGTAAATAAGTGTGTATTTTTCATTTCTTTAATACATTATCTAGTAGGCTACTGAACTATTGCACTCTTTAATACAATAACATTAAACTAGAACAATATCAGAAAATAACACTACAAAAATGTTAAGTAAGCGCAAAGCTACAACAAATGTTGAAAATGACCTCCCTCAGACATGACACAACTTTCAACTCTTCGCCTCATTGATTGTTGTATCCGCGCAAAAATTCCTGGTGTATTTCTTATTGTCTCACAGCCGGCTATAATTCGATTCCTAAGGTCATCAACATTTTCGACGGGAGTGGAATAAACTAATGACTTAAGAAAACCCCAAATGCAAAAATCTAAAGGATTTAACTCCGGTGATCGAGCAGGCCAATGTTCCGTACTTCCCCTACCTATCCAACGATTTGGATACACTGTATCTAAGTGATTACGTATATTAATGCTAAAATGAACTGGTGAGGCATCATGCATGAACCATAAGTGTTGTCTCAGCTGTAGAGGAATATCTTCAAGAAGACTAGGTAACTCTTGCTGTAGGAATTCAAGGTAAGATTCGCCTGTTAGTCGTAGTGGGAGGAAATATGGACCGATTAAATGAGCATCAATTACCCCAAGCCATACATTGACTGAAAAGTGATGCTGAAAATGAGCTTCAAAAATTCCATGTGGATTTTCCTCAGCCCATAAGTGATTATTATGGAAATTTCGTATGCGCAATCGTCCAAAATTAGCCTCGTCAGTAAACAAAACGCCATTTAAAAAATTAGGAATTTGAGCGATTTGATGAAGGATCCATTGGCAAAAAAAGTAGGCGGTGAAAAGTCTCTAGGTAGTAGAGCTTGTACACGTTGAATATGAAACGGATACAATTGCTGTTCTTTAAGAATTTTGAATACAGTGAACTGGCTTACATTCAATATGTTGGCGATTTTTCGAGTACTTGTTTCAGGTGACTCCGCTATTAACTCGAGAACTTCTTCTTCTAGTTGCACAGTTCGTACTTCTCGAGGGCGCCCGCAATCAGCCGTTTGTTTCCTAAATGTACCATTTTCGCACAAGCGTTGGTGAAGACGAGCAAATATTGTGTGATGAGGTATCCTACGTCCTGGATACAACTCAGCATACAATCGTCCAGCTTGCCGATCATTTCCATCACTTCGACCATAGACAAAATGCATGTCTGTTAATTCTGCATTTGAAAAATTTTCCATTATTTTCAATAAAAGAAAAATTAATTACTTATTAACAATAATTTTATAGCTAACTAAAAGCTGAATAATGATGAGTTGCTATTTTGATACTTCGTTAAAATATTTGTATTTAACAATGCATTGATATTGAATGTCGACAGTAGCCTACTAGATGATGTATTAAAGAAATGAAAAATACACGTTAAGATGTTTTATTTTTTTTGCATAAAAACGGCGCCTCACACGAAAAAAAGGCAAGAGAGGTTTTTTATCACAAATTGAATGGAAAATTCAAAAATGATTTTTAATTTGAAATATCTCAGTGGCGTAGCATTTTGTTTCTTTAAAAAATTAAGATAATTACCCGTATGCACGCCAATGATGAATATAAAATTCTTAGTTGGATGTCAAGAAATGCACAATAACAATCTCTTAAAACCCACTAAATTTCATTTGCCTATCTCGACCGGTTTCAGAGCAATAAATAAATCATCAGTTTTTAAGAAAAACTTTAACACCCTATAACTCTGAAACTAAGCATTTGCGGACGGACGTTTATATAGCAAACTGTCATTATTTTTGCATGCAGAATCACCCCCTGAAGTTTGTCGCACTTATTTACTAACACCCTGTATGTCGCAAGCTTTGACACGGTGAACTGGAACATTGTCATTATGGAGAAACCATTATGACCGCATGTTCTTCATCGATTTGATAAGTTCAGACAGGCACTCTTCTGTGTATAAATTAGCTGTCACTGTCTTTGGCGTGTCCCAGACGATACGCTTTACAATTCCAGTCGATTTGAAAAATGTAGCTAGCATTCTCATCGTCTTTTAACAGCCACAAGAGTGTCCTCGTCATCGAAGACCCAAACTTTCTTTTGAGTCTTGGTCGGCACATCCTAATACTATAATCAGTCTCATTAATTTGTTCTTATTAGTTTATTCTTGAACAGAATTTTTTGGAATTCATACTTCTGTCTCCATTTTCTATTATAAACACATACGATGGTTTACTAATAAAACATATTTTGTTCTAGATATAAATGATTTATATTTATTTTAAATATACAGATTTTGTTTGATTGGAATAAGTTTTCGCATTGTTAAAGTATTACATTATTTTATTCCAGGTATTTCTAATACCTAACCACACTTTATTACTAGCCAAAATATCAGCTCGGATATGACGTTCCTGGGCATCACAAAATTGTCTAATTGTTTGACCATTAACTTCTAGATTATATAGTTTTCCCACAAGTTGAACTACGTCCTCAGCACTAATGACACTTCCTTGATCTCTTACTAATTCTTGCAGGATCTTCTGCACATAAGACTCTATGCTTTTCATACTATTGCCACCATCCAATTTCTTCTCCCTGTTACACAGTAACATATATTAGTATGTATATCATTTAAAAGATTGTATTGCTTCCTACCTATCAATAAGATATTCAATATATTCCTTATAAACGGTACAATTAGGAGAAATTTGATTGTATTTCAAGAAATAATTAAATTTCATCACAGACTCCTGTATAATTTTTATTTCATTTCGGTATTTACGATTCAATGCCGTAATCTTCTCCGCTCTTTCATTGTTGCTCATCTTTTTCGCTATATTTTTGGCTTCACTTAGACAATCGTACAGACTAGATTTATAATAAATATATATGTGATCCTCAGAAGGATGTTTACACCAAATATTCTTACACTCCTTATCTGGATTGCCTAGAAACGCCAATTGTTTAAAATCGCCGAATTGACGTTCTCCTTTCGGAATGTTATATAGTTTCTTATGGAGATTACATTTTTGCTTATACTTTAGACGAGTTATATTCTCCATCTGAAAAATATATTAAACATACATTGTATGTTTAGTAAATTAAAAAAAATCATAGTTATATTTACCTTAATAAGTTCAATGCATTTCTGATTAGAACAAACTGTCATGGGGTATTCTAAGGGGATTACCTCTAAGCCAATTCTCGGTATACATCTTTTTAATTCAGGATTCTTTAAATTATTTCTTAAGTTGTCAATATATATGTCATTCCAATAGATATTCTTCACAGTAAAATATGTTACTTCTGCTAAAGGCATGCTTAATCTAAGAATTAAGCGACGAGCTTCATTAATAGATACAGTTTCCTGAACTTTATATGGTTTTAAGGTTTTTATATGGGCAATAAGTCTGAAATGATTAAAACAAAATACAGTTAGAACGTTGGAATCAAATTCTTTGTTACTTAATGTTAATTATTGTGTTTTCCTCGTGGGCGTGTTTTTGAAGTAAGTACCGTTTCAAAATATTAAAAAAAAACTATAAAAACTTTTTATAACAGTTTTATTTTTACATAAAAACCGACTTTTTCACATAATTACCACCATTATTGAGGCATTTATCAATTCGAACAACAAGCTTAGAAGCAAAAGACACACATGATTTTGCTGTATGAAATTGTCTGTTTGAATTTCATTTTCTTGGATATGATATGATGACGCATAACTTTCAACAAATGTCAAAGCGGTGCCTAAATGCTTCGTTTTATGCTCTTCCGTCAACATTTTTGGTACCTATCTTGAGCACAATTTCAGATAATGTAAGCGTTCGGTCACAGTTTCATACAGAACACTTCTTGAATCTTAAGAAAATTAATTAAGATAACGAAGAGATCGTGAAGCGCCTAATCTCTCTCTTTCACTTTATCGTCAACTTTTTGCATCAAATCGACAGAAGGTCGCCCAGTCCGTTTCTCGTCATGAACATTGTTGTGGGCCATCTTTAAAACCTCTAACACACTTTCTTACCATATCATCATAATGCGTAATGATCGCAGCGCTACAGCAACGAAACAGTACTTAGCTTAAAAACACGCCTGTTATGTACCTTTTTCGTTATGTTTAAGATCGACACAGCTATTTCAAAAACGAAAAGAAAATAAAGAGTTTCCAAAAGTACGTCTGCTGTTAATTCGAAGTGGGAAATAATTTGATGAATTACATTTTTGACGAAATTTTAAATGGAACGATTCACAGCGTGGTACCTCCAAGGAAAGTTTATTTTATTGGTATTATGGTGATAATTGTCCGATTTTTTGCAATGAATAAAGCAAGCCTTGGAAATGTAACGTCAGAATTGCCATGTCAAAAAAAAACTTGATTTGATGCCCATCAACGTACGATTTTTTTTTTCCATCTGCATAGTTGCACAGACAAGCAAGATAGCTATCGGTCAAACTCCATTATACAGGCTGTTTCAGAATATATGCGCAGGACTTCAGGATGTGATAGCTTGTCCAGAAATTTGAAAAAAAGTTTCTAGTTGTTCTAGTTTTAAGTTATAATTGGTGAAGATTTTGAAGAGATAGTGGTTGTTTTTCTCCCCACCTTCTACGCCACGTATGTAGAAATATTAAGAAGTGCAAATCTATTAGTCGAAAAACGGTTACAACGTTGTTTGATCTTTTTGCTGGACATTTTGAACATTTATTGTGAAATACATTATATCGCGAATATTTGGCTTATGTAACATTTTGTAGTTGTGCTGTTTAATAAGTTTATCTCAATTTACGATTTAATAGGTTTTTACTGTCATTTTTTCAGGGCTAATTTTACAATTATTTTGAAAAAGCTCACCTTTTATTAAGAAAATATTAAATATCTCAGAAATTAATGATTTTAGGTAGAGGGAGTGGTTAATAAAAATGAAAGTGCATACAGTGTCCTTCCATTTCCTAATATAAAATACAGGGTGTTCCATTTAAATATAATGAGAAAATAATGCATTTGTGTTTTGAATCGCCCTGTACACAGTTTTCGCAATATTGGCAAAATATCGGCTTGCTATAAAACTGTAACAATATAAAAAAGTCATTCCAGTACAAAAAGAATGTCAAGTTGTTTCGTGTAGAATACGCAGAACGTTGAACAGGCAATGATTTTCAGAGAAAATTGACCATAACTTCTGAAATACTCGGTATAACCCAATGAAACCTTATATCGAAGGAATGAGGAAGATATGCTTAATCTGAATTTGAAATAATATAGTAATAATAGTGTGTGCCATTTACGAAAATGTATGTTTGGTTCACTCTGGCAATATGAAACACTCTGTATATATGAAAATAATTTTAAAATATGTAGCTTAAGACTGTCTATGATTTTTGTACATAACGTTTTGTGCTATTTTTAATATTAACGGATATATGAGCTTTGACGTACTAATGCCTCACCCTGTATGTTATTTTTACCCGAGATTTTAACATTTTTTTCAATGATAGCTACTTCGTGTAAAATGGATACAGTAGATTGTTTTGCTGAAGTCAAGACGGAACTAAAACTAAGTGTTCCGTATTAAAAACATTTTAATCATAAATGGGTTTAACAACTAACTACTTTCGAAAATTTCGGACATAACCATCCGGGAAATTAAAAATTTTTGTCAAAACGTTGTACCATCAATTATTCCTGAAGGCCAATATGAGGATTATTTTGGAAATTTTCATTTGAACCTGCGAATTTGGAGGCAGTGGATTATTAAACATCCAACGTATAATCTAAGTAAAAATTCTATAACATCTAATATTTATGTATTGAGCTGAACGCTCATTCTTCAATCAATCTTATAAAGACATTTCATATAAATGATAAACTCTCCCAAAATATATTTCTCCCCTGGCTCTTTAGTAGCCAAGTCTGCGAACAGACATTTCGAAGCACACGGTCTATGACTTCGACTTTTACGACAAAGGTAAACTTTAGTATGAAGGAAATTATTCAACGACTGGATAGAATTTAAGCCATAAACAATGTCGTTAATGACCTTAAGGACACTGTCGTTTTTCCCTAGAGAAGTTAAGAAAACCGATAATCAGTATAACCTCTAAGTAGAAGTAGATTTCTGGCAATAATGAAAATGAAAAGTCGAATCAAATTTTATCATCGACTTCTTCATCTTCTTCATCGAGTTGCGATGAAAAGGAATTGGTGTATGATGATTCCACTGACAACGGTATAGAAGAAATCGCCTCTGAACCAGATCAATCGAGCTCGATTTTCATTAAACCAGAGAATTATTACGGGTTATTCTGATACGGGGGATTCATGATTGCATTATTTATCATTAAATAATAAAGTTAGTTTCTAGAAAAATGCTTTTAAAATGTTGGTATAAATAGAAACAAAACTGAACTAACTTCTAACTGTTGGAAACATTTAAGCTACACTATGTGAAACATACTTACTTAAAACATGCTTCCAGAGAGATGTTCCAGCTTTGCGATAAGATTTGTTTTTCTTCAATACTGCACTGTACTTTACATTTCATAGCGATCAGAAACTTAAACGCTTCATTATCCAGGCAAAAAATGTTTTCCTTACCGAGCGGTATATTAAGATATGGAGGTTTTTCTTTAAGTTGGAGGAGAAGCTTCTCCAAAGGGATCAAAGTCTCACCAGGTTGAAAAAACGTGCCTCTTGAGTTGGTAAAAACAAACACGATGTTACGAGTAACATTGTTCTGTAATCTGACTACTAATTGCGTGATTGAATATTCGAACAGGACATTCGATCTGGCGTTATTGGGTTTAAGCAAGATGCAAATTGCGTTTATATGATCCAATTCGCCGACAACAGTCATCATCTTTTCGAAATTTTCTTCGTCTCTACGAATGCCATGTGTATCTCCTACACCCGGTGTATCAATGAACCGTATTATTAAATCTTGACATTCTAATATGTGACATTTCGTCGATTGAGTTCCTGATGCTGCAGATATTTCTGATTCATTACTATCATAACCATATTTAATATGTTGAACGTCAAACTTATCATCAAGTATAGTAAAATTCATTGGAATTAACAAGGGGATATCATCGGCATCCTCAGCTTGCTCTAATGTGTCGAATTTTAGGTAATTCGCAAATGCGTTGATGAACGTTGATTTACCAACTCCTGTTTCACCAAGTAGTAAAATGTTGATGGTTTCTTTCGGGGCGTGTGTTATATCTATGAATAAAAATAAAGTTGAATTTTATAATACGAAGCTTGCCATTTTTACTCGATAACAGTAGCGTGCACACTTCTACAAAAATAAAAATTAAATTCGTTTCAAATCTAAGTAATAAAGTTCATGCATTTACTGCTGTCGAAGGCAAAATGTAAAATGTAGTTATGACTACATTTTACTATGACTACTTACCATCTTGTGTTGTTTTATTCTGTTTTTTACTCATATTTAAGCTGTTTAATTTGGGATAAATCTACAACAAAACCACACCCAAAATAAGAATCAATATTGCTTAGATTTTGTATATTCTTGCGTAATAATTTGATTTTAAACTAGGAGAAATCTTACCAGTTCTTAATTGAAGACAAAAGATTATGATAACATTAGAATAACACCAATAATATTACTATTGTAACAACATTCTTAATGCATCACTAACAAGATTGGTACTTATTAGATGTATTATTGTATACGACAATATCGAAAAAAATAATCAGTTTATCCTGTTATCTTTACGATAAAGTAAGTTTAATATCATAAATATGAGATTTATCTTTATAAAGAAACCAACGAATTATTTTATCAGAATTTAAATTTTTAAACAGCATCAATTTTTCGGATAAAAAGCAAACAAACAAACAGGTACGAAAGCTTCGTCAATTCTCTGCAATTTTTCTCTTGATGCCTTATTTTCCAGAATTCAGAACTCTATAAACCTACAGTCATTAATTATCTGCTGAACTTTGTTTGCTTTATGAACCCCACAATGGATAAGTGCAGCAAGCTTTTTTCCTCTAGAGCAATTTTTACATTTTTTATTGTATTTCCGTAGGCATTTCCATTTATGGTAGACCCTCTTGGTGGCAATAAGCAAGACTCCTTCAACATCCCAGAAAACAGTTGCCATCAGTTTTTTTTTTTTCCAGAAAATTGTGTTTTGGCCTTTTTTGATTGGTGGTGGAGAGCCCCACAGCATGGATTCTTGTTTAGTAGGATAGTCCAATGATGTACCCAAGTCTCATCCCCGGTGATAATTCGAGATAAAAATGTTTTGTCCCTCTCCAACTCGGCCAAATTTTCTTTTGTTTTTACAGTTTTTGTTCAAGTGTAAGCAATCTTGTATCCACCATCTGCAGTGTGCACCTTCTTCATACCCAAATCGTCATGCAAAATTTTGAGGACACTTGCTTCGATATATAAACTTCATTGGCAATGACAGAGATTTTACACCCAATCTTTCAGTACCAAATTTTCAACTTTTCGTACAATGTCTTCAGTTCGAGCTTCAAGAGGTTGTTCGGACTCATCACTTTGGGTCGTCATTGATTGACTCTCGGCCCCATCGAAAGAGTTTAGACCAATATTTTACTTGAAAATAAGATGGTGCATCTTCCCCATGCACAGCAACCATTCTTTCATGAATTGCTTTTGGACCATTGCATTCTTTTTTGTCAGGAACTTTATTACGCTGCGATGTTTAACCTTGGTTTCACTCGTTATATCGAGAAGTAGACCGTCTCCAATCTCTGTAAACAGCATCAACATAACACAACTTAGCACATGTACTTCTATCAGTGAGTGCAATGTTTCAATAATTTGTTTGACATCGTCACTCTTTTTGTTTCAAACAAGCGCTAAGCGAGTAAGTTCTAGTGTAGATAAAACATTACATTTTCGTCAATTTTAAATATTTTTTGTCTGGTATTTGGAATATGGAATGAACGATGCTTCCATATTGAGGTTATCTTACCTAGCTGTCCTAAAATTTAGTTCCTCATTGGAAAACTAATTTTCAGGACAACAAAATTTGGAACAAAATTTCGACATTTTGAATTCTTACCATTACACACAAAATATCCTAACAAACTTTTATATTGAACATAATTCTCTAAAATGAATATTAACGTTAATAAAACGCCGTCTCCATACTTTTAACTAATCCTGTATATTAGATCTGTAGCAGTGTTAGGGGAATTTAGACGATTGTTGGTTAGTTTTGTAAGAGATAACTTTTAATGTACATAGGATTTTTATAATATTTATTGTTGTATTGGATTTTGGATAGCAGAATGTTGCTAATAAAACAGTATTATTATTACAACGGTTTATAGACTACAATTAGAAATGTTTTGCCCTGTTTGAAGTACATCCTCTGTGTTCTGCACACTCTCTGAATATAGTTGAGAAGTTTGCAGCAAGATGCAAAGTGTTACAGCAAAGAAATGGAGCGGACGAGTTTTTCACAAATTCGATGGTCGACAGGTATGAAAGGTTCACAAAGTTATCAATTACGTTAATGGGATAGTAATTTTGGTCTATTAAAATTAAGCCAGAACTAAATGCGCAGCTATTATTTCAACATAGACTCAAACTGGAGCATTTCGGCCAAAATTTTAGAAGATCGATATTTATCGTTTAAATGCTACTAATATAGAACTACACGCAAACAAAATTGACATGACAACAGTAGTTAATCTATACAACTCTTCTGTATGTGTTTCTGAGGAAACGCTTAACAATTTTGACAAGATTGAATACGAAACTGAAACCAAGGACGAATCCTAAGTTACAGAATATGAAGAGAATTCAAAAGTAGCTCAGGTAAGAAGATACTTCCTCAAAAATTTGCTCAATTTTTTCTCACTTTAATTTTAGAAGAACATTTTTAAGATTATAAATAAAACACCATCTAACAGTATCCAAAAACATTTTATTTGGTATATTTATAAAATAAATAAATAGATTCATAATTTACCTCGATACACTAATATGTGACTTAACTAATCTGACTATGAGCTGTAAAGCTCTAAATGTTTTATTTGGAGATAATCTTTGTCTGAGTAAATTGTAACAGATGACTCTAAAAAGTATATATATAAACAATAAAGCGCCAAAATCCACCCAAACGTTTCTCTCTTCGAAACCCATCATTTCCAAGAACAGGTTGGAATCGGCGAACGCGAAGCAAAGTTTCTCGTCCTGCACGCAAGGTAGAGGACCTCGATCCCTCATCACAGCGTTTACCACAGCTTCCAGGGAATATCGTAGATAGCTCAAATGCATCATTATTTTCATGGCGATCGGGATACCCACGTGTCCGAATCCCATACCATACACGGCTAACAGCATGAAAGGGACCGAACAAGATGGAGCCACGAACATACTATTCTGTAAATGAAATTAGAATTAGGATATCCTTCGATTACTTATTATGATCATCATCAAATCATCAAATATTCTATTAATAATACTCACAACAACATTTAGGAACGATGAAACGATTAAACCAAACGATTCCGATACAAACGCAGTTAAAACGAATATCATACAGAAATAAAGAAATCTGTGTGCTTCTAATGGTTGCCCACTAATGATGTACGTTGGAGTGAGAAATAAGACTGACATTATTAAAGTCACCGGTATCGTTGAGACAGTCATTGCAGTAAAATACGCTTTTAAACTGTACCATCGATTGAAATATTCCCTCTTTATTAGCTGTACCTCAGTAGGAACTGGAAGAGAAAAAAGTTCATATTATTTAGGAACAATTAAATTATAAATAAAATTATTTAATTAACAGAAGATATTTTTTACGTTTCGCTGGACTTATCTCCCGGTCTCAGCTCACAAAGTGCTCCTATAGCTTCCTTCTGTAAAAGCAGTACTTCGAATGCTTTTGGTGGAGGAGACTGCATCTGATAACTTTCTGATCAGTTGCTCCTCATGTGTACCCCACCTTAACCCACTCTTGACTCTGTGGTATGTGGTTTTGTAGTGCAGTTTTTTCTTATCTGCCTGGGATCTCAAGCCTCAAATTATTCTGTGGTCATACACGGCAATTATAAGACCCATGATCACCTATGCTGCTTGGGTATGGTGGCCAAAAACAACATAGACAACTGTACAACAACAGCTTCAACAAATCAAAAGGTTCGCTTGTCTAAATGTCACAAAAGAGATGCACACCGCTGCACATTTACATCCAAAAACAGGCTATATCAAGTGCCCTATCTCTGGACAGACATAAGGGATTCAAACCTGGGGACATTAGAGGACACCTTAAAATCGTCGAAGATCCCAACATCAACTACCTAATTCACATTGCAAAGGACAAGATCCCTATGCAATACAACTTCGACCAACTCTACAAAGTGGTAATCGAAAGCCGTACTAAGTGAGCTTCCGGTGAACTTCAACTCAAAAGAGGAACCCTGGAATGGTAGAATAGAAAGAGTGAGGACGGGCATTGGAGTCAGTGAGCCTAGCCACTATCTCAAAGTGCTTATAGGACTCTACTTCAACATATTTCAATAATAAGGGATCGAAGGGAACGAAAAGGCAGATAAGCTTGCGAAAGAAGCAGCTAAAATGCTTTTCATTGGACTCTTTCCCTGTTGTGGACTGCAAAAGAGCCATCTAAAACAAGCAGTTAACAAATGGGAGGTCAACAGAAAGGTCTCCCACTGGCAGAATACGCCAGGACAAAAGCAGGCCAAGGCACTGTTATCAGAATCGCCTAAGACAGCACAGTCGTTACTATTTTTCAGCAAAGGGGACCTTAGACTACTAGCACATTTTGTGGAAATGTGTTGTGCAGTCATACCCAACAGTAACGCTTCAGTAGGCCGTTTCTAACGCCTACTGACATCCAGGACGGAAATTCCAGATTAATTCTAAGGTTAATGAAAAGCCTCCAACTAGTCTAACAACTGGAAGGGCACGGTGACTAAAGGCAGCAGTGCCACTGCCCTCATATGTAATATCTAATCTCCTTATCCTGGAAATATTGCAACATTTCCTTCAAAGTGTAGCAGGAAGCAGAATCTTGCTGAAGAATTACTCCTCGTTGAGATTGGCATTTTTCAACCTCTTTGTTCAAATGCTGTTCCAAAATCGATTTGTATTTTTGGCTGTTCATCATACCTTCGATTGGCACCAAAAATCCAACCTCTATGTATGACAAACATATCCACTAACATACCCAAAACATTTGTTTGACTGGATGTTTGATAGTAAGTTGTTCATTTTGAGACTTCCTGACGACTTTAGACCAATGTTGAAGCGACTTTTATCTGTAAATAAGACCTTCTTCCAGTCTTCTGGTCCAGACCAGCCTCAATTGTATCATGCGATCAGTGAGAAGTTATTTGTTTAATGAACGATTCTACCAGATTCCAGAAGTCTTGTACGTACAGGGTGGGCAACCTAATCCTCTTCTTTTTTTGCAATTAACACATCACATATGCCATCAATAGCGTCGAAAGTCTTTAAAAGATTCCAGACATATCATCATGACAAAACACATTATGTGTTCGACTTTTGGTGTTCTGTAAGGGTCATATTTAGGCTCCCTTTTGTCTGTAATTTTCTTCTTCTTCTTAATCTTGTACCTTCCTACCGTGAGGTGTAAGGCAGTTTGAGTTGAGGTTATTCATTCCTTCTCACGTATTTCCCTCTCCACAGTTTTCTGTTTTTTGTTTCTTCCTTTATTCCTCCCCATTGAATACCTCGTTTTTTGTCTTCTTCTCTTACTCCCTCTTCCCATGTTTCCCTAGGTCTTCCTCTTGGCATTTGACCTGTTGTTTTTGTTTCATAGACTCTTCTTGGAAGTCTTTCCTCTGGCATTCGGTCGAACGATCTTAGCTGGTTTTCTCCCATTTTGTCACTTACGGGCTCTATTCGTAGTTGTTGTTTCAAATCTTCTTGTCTTTCCTCTTTCTCTTAGCTGGTTTTCTCCTATTTTGTCGTTTACAGGCTCTATTCGTAGTTGTTGTCTAAATGTTTCATTTCTTATTTTGTCTCTTCTTGTTTTGTTTTTAATCTTCCTGAGGAATCTCATCTCCATTACGTTTATTCTTGATTCCTGTTTTTCTGTCAACGTCCACGTTTCGCTAATGTATCTTATTGTGAGTCAGACTAATTTCTTTACTACCTCGGCTTTTATTTCCTCGTCAATTTCTCTTTTACTTAGGAATGTCGTTTTCATTGTGTTGAATATTTTTCCTGCTTTTTTCATTCTTTCGTTTATTTCACTGCCTATTTTGCATTTTTCTCTATGATCGTTCCCAAATATTTATGTCGTGTATTTTGTTTTCTTTTGATATAATCATACTGTTTGTCTTATTTATGTTTATTTTCATATTTATCTTATTTAGTTCGTTCTGTAGTGTATTTAGGTTGTATTATAGTTGATTTTCTGATTCCGCCAGGACTGCCATATCATCAGCAAACATACCTAGTTGGAAGCGAACAATCTATTGAAACTTTGAAACCATGGGTGGGAGGCTCAGAATGAAGGCCAGTTAAGACGTAGGATTTATGGGAAGATTCAGGATGTGAACTTGGAAACTTGACAAAGACTCAATGCAGAGTCAATGTTTCTTGAGCGAATCTGAGTTGTTATCACAGTATAGTTTAATTTAATATTTTACTCTTAATAATGTTATCACAAAAATGAGTGAAGTTCTCTTGCTCCAGAATCCCATGTTTAAAAAAATGTCCAGTTTTATTAATACCAACATACAATTAACCTATCTACATTTAATATACTTACAATATAATAAAATTGGCATAAGTGGTATATACAAGAAGAACACCAGGCAACAGTAGAAGAATCCAAAATTATAAATCGTCTGGCTACCATCGTTCGCAATATCGTAAAATATAAACCCAACGAATATACCAAGCAGTATATGCAGCACCAACTTCAACATTATATGATTCTAAAAGTTACTACAGTTGAGAGCTACATTCAATTACATCAATTCCAAGCATATTTACCTTATCCCTTAGCATCTGTTTCCATATCCTAAATATAATGGTCTTAAACTGGAAAGGTATCGAGACTTCATGGCTACTGTTGCAGGAGAATTCACTCAGATCATATTTCGCCGTACGTTCATGCAAACTTTCGCAAATCGAGACGAATTGATTGTTAGCCATCGACGCTAGTTTATCAGTGAAGTTTCCATATTCACTGCAGCACACCTCAATCACTAGAATAAACATCAATTATAACTAAGTGACCTAATTTTGTTTATAAAAACTAGTTTAACTTACTGAAATCCGCAGGATTATAATGTGTAGGGCAAATTAATCCTATATTCGATAAATAATCTACAACGTGGGGTCCGTAACCTTGATAAACGCACATTCCATCTGCCAAAACGTAAGATTGATCGAATTGGGCAAATAATCTTGCGCTGGGAGTATGTATCGAGCATATAATGGTCCTGCCACCGGTTGCTAGCGATTTTAGTAAAGTTATACATTGAGCACTAGCCAAATCGTCCAAACCCCTAAAGAGGAAGATACTCAATTTTTAAACTATAACATTATTATTTAAATGGATCAATATATGCAACTTACGTTGTTGGCTCGTCAAGGAATATTATAGGAGGATTATTTACAAGTTCTATCGCGATAGATAAACGTTTCCGTTCACCACCTGATAATTTATCTGTCATGGTATCCTTGGCCTTGGTTAATCTTAATAAATCTAATATTTCAAGCACCTGTAAAGAATTATTTATGATTAGATTATCGAAGATCAAAAGCAGTAGTTTCAATAAAACTTTTTGCGGTTGACTGTAGATACATCTGCTTATATCAAAAGAAAAAATTTGAAGAGAAAAAAAAAATAAAGAAAGCAAGCTAAGTTTAACCTTGCAGAACATTCCTTCCTCAAAAAAATTAAATCGATATTATTTGTATTATTACGACTTAATTAGTAGCAGGGTCTGATATACAGGATGGTGCAACCAAGATAGAGTGGACGATTATAATTAAAAGGTGAGAAGTTTCGAAAAACCTTTCTGGGATTTGATTGAGTACTACATGGACTACGTTTTAAAAATATTTTCGTTATACAGGATGATCGAACCAGTCGATGACGAACCAAACTTATGTTTTTTCTTTAATGGAACACTCGGTATTAGAATATTCCAATTGATTCTGCTAATTAATACAAACACTTTGATATAACATTAGTTGTCCATAATAAATATATTTAATGATAATGAAAAACATCGGTAACAAAAAAAAACAAAAATACCAATATTGGAGTTGTGTTTCATTAAAAAAAAACATAAGTTTGGTTCGTCACCGACTCGTTCGATCACCCTGTACAAAGAAAATATTTTTAAAACGTAACCGATATAGCCATCAATCAAATTCCAAAAAGGTTTTTCGAAATACCTCATCGTTTAATTACAATCGTCCACCCCATCTTGGTTGCACCACCCTGTATTTCCATTATTTGTCTCAAAAAATTAAATGTAATAATGTTCCCCCCATTGAAAAAAACGTAATCCTTGCGGAAGTTACGCTCCGTTGGCTGAAAGGAGTTCTTCTCCAACTTGAAGGATGAAATTCAGAGGGTTTCGAAGTTCGATTCATACGCGAACAGACTCCACCCCCCTACTTATCTTGATTAGCAGGATTCCACTGCATAGAGGCTACCCAAAACTCCACACTATGAGACTGGAAGCCACACCTCCTCCAAATGATTTCATGTTCTGTCTTTTAATTTTTTGATTAAAATAACTTGATAATTAAAATTGAGTTCCTATTGAAATAAGGGTTAGAAAAACTGGAAAGAAATTGGTGAAATATTAAGAAGACTCAAAAACTCATAGAGATAATCATGGATGAAATCATGGATACAGATAAGATGAATGCTGAAAACTTAGACACCAGATTCAGCTATTAAATTGATTGAACAAGTGCTCTAACCTTCCGAGGTACAACAAGCTTTATAAACACGATAATGGAAATTAAAATTTGGGCATATTTTGGACAAAATCTATTTCTATCGCTGTCTTCTTTGCTCTCAAGGTGATAGGTACTCCAAAGAGCCGTGAGTAAAGACAAAATTAGTGATGGTGATTAGACTTCTTTTACTGAGAGGTAAAAAGATCTTGATGCGAATGGTTGCAAATGTAACGAACACCGCAGGATTTCTTGCGATCAGGTATCAAATTGTTCAAAAAATCTTTTCAAGGAACTTCTTTATTGCCTTTTCTTCTCTAAGAAAGCTTAGCTTCATTTTAAAAGCTTTTAAATGCTATCTCTATCTTGGGATCAACACACAGGAGCTTCATTCAGGACGAACAATTTGACTTTCGAATTTGGAAGATTTGGAATTTGGAAAGACCAGTTTTGGCAGCTTCCCATCCATCTTCCAAGCCAAAATACTTGCCATCCAGACCTAACACGGTGTACGTGGTGTTAGATATAGTAAGAGGTTTTGAAAGCTATACCAGCGTGACTTATTTGAATACAGTTCCAGGATTTCCATTCCATACCTTACCAGATGCTGCCAATTGTAACCAGTGCAGCCAGGTCACATATTAAGAGATTAGAAATGAGAATCAGTGGATCTCGTTGGTTGGTTTGAAACAGCCAAATTCTGAAAACTGTTAACAGAGTCAGAGATCATCGAATCCTTCGATTATCCGTTTGGCTGATAAATTAATTATCCAATGCTCCGATTAGAGCTTAATTTGAATGGCTTCTTTCCACGAGAAGAGAACGGAAAAAGGAGTCAAGAAAATTTAACCTTGGAAAAGAGATCCACAGCTACACACTTACCGTGTTTCCTCTACAAGACTCTAGATAAATTAAGAGTTCAAGAAATATCTACTAACGGTAACAAACGTCACACACATTGCGAGGATGTAGAGCGAGAATTACAGAGATGGATTTTGCTGGTTAGAAGCTGTTTAGTACCAGATTTATATGCTTAAGCAAAAAATGGATTATTAAAAATACTAACCGTTTCTTTCTTTTTATCTATACTGATTTTGTTGTTTAGTTTCAAATCGGCGGCTAGCATCATTAATTCCTCAGCTGTCAACCATTTCTGCAGCAAATCTTCTTGCATGATATACCTGGATATCCGCCTGAATTCTTTCATGTTCCGAATTTTACCGTTAATATATATCGTGCCGCTAATTCCATGACACCTATAAAGACGGAAACAACTACATTAATTCTAGTATTAATTTTTCCGATGCAAACTACGATTTAAATTATTATGACTCCTAAATTTTGAACAACAACTAGAAGCTGCAAAATCATAAAACAAAATAGCAATTAAATTTGATATTCGGCAATAATTATAGAGTGAATGTTGTTAATAATTGTTGTGATCACGTGCACATCAGGTTTTAAATCATGTTTGTGAAACATATTATGACCGTGATTCATCAAAATAGTACTGAACAAATTATCTAAATTAATGAAACGTTCATTGAATCATTCAATGATGATTAAGTATTCCTATTTAGGATTTAAGATTTTGCAATCTATCAATAACAACAATAAATGGGTACAGCTACATTTATTTCTGTAAAAAGCCGGATCAGATTATTGTTGGAATTTCCTTTGCAGGGAATAAATCCCATAAATAAACGTCTACTATTGTTCTCTATTTAAAACAACAAATTTTTATAATTCTAAGTAAACAATTAAATGATCCAGTATAATCCAGTTATAATTATACTGGAAAATAAGAAGTTGGTATCATAAAATCACACAATCGGTGCGGCAAAATTGAAAGTAACTCGCGAAAAATTAGCGAATTAGAAAGGAGATAGTCGAGTGTGAAATATAATTTATGTCTATTCAAATATGCTCACATTCGTTATTAATAGTGCAATTTCCCCGTTCATTGTACTTATGTATTGTTAGGAAAATAGATCAAAACGCATTGCACACAAGTAATTAGCCTAATTAAACGTTAAAACATAGAACCGACTATTTATTTTTATTTCGAAAATTAAACAACAAATCCGGGTAGCCCCAAAGGTCAATCTTAATAATATATTCATAATAATAAGCATGCATATGAATATAAAAACAAATTTGAAGAAACAAAAATTGCATCAATAATAAAGCAGATATTAAACAACTCATTGTCAGTAGTACATATAAACAATAATTTCTTTTTGTGTGATTAATTATTAAAATAATCAGGACTTTGTGTTGTTTGTATGTTAAATAAAAATGTGAAATGTGGAGAAGATTAAAATTATGCCCGTAAGATGGTAATAAATATGATAAGGGACCTCATCGAGCTGGGAGATAATACTGATTTTCATTAATTGCCGGCGCCAGGGACAATATCAAATTCTTATTGCGGAAACTCTTGACTGAATGTATAATTCAGGCTTAGGTTTTGTTGCAGCAGGCATATGCAATACTTTAGATGTTACCTTAATCAAGAAAGGTGGTATAAGTGCCAAAAATTTATAAACCAGTATTTTTATCTAGAAAGGTGTTATGTGCCATGGAGAATAAGGTATGGAACTGGCCAAGAGCCAAACGTAATATTTTAGATTTTATGGCGCAGGTTAGACTGCGCTGCCAAGTTTAAGTGCAAAACTATTTCACCAGAAAACAAATTACAACTATTTACTAACTTTTATAAACAAACCTTTGGAACATACGAGGATGCAGCAGACAGTTGACTGTGTGGTTTAGCCTCCCCAATGGAAAAAGCAACATTGTTCAAGTGTGCAAGAACATACTCATGAATATCTTTGCTGTTACACGTAAAAGGGTTGATGGACTTATTCGAGAGAAGAAATTTGGCGATACTACTTTCAAAGATAAAAGGACCAGAACGGCTCCCAACAAATTTCACAATGCTGACAAGGAACTGATAAGAAATCATGTGCAATCCATACCCAGAGATCGATGTAAGTCACTATTCACGAAACAGAACGGCCAAAGAGTATCTGAGTCCAGATTTGAATATTAGTCATCTATATAAAGCCTTTAAAGATAAGCATCCAGACAGTTTGATTACTCAAAATTTCTATCGCGATGTTTCCATAAAATATTTTTCGAACTTTCGTTCAAAAAACTGCACAATCCAACTTCAAGAATGAAGAAAGTATAGTCGCCAAACAAAAGTTAGAAGTACACCATCGAAAAAGCAAGAGATTTGATGAAACCAGATATGTTTATGTTTCAAAAGCCAGGTCATATTTGCTGCATTTCAATGGACCTATAACAAGTGCTTTTTATATCCATTCCGATATGTTTTATCTTCGGCAGTTATCATGATTTAATTTTGGTATTAAAATAGAAGATGTGTGGAACGAGAGTATTGGCAATCATGGCGGAAATGAAATATCCTCTGTTAGCTGAAGGTTCTAATTCAAGGAAAAGCCGCATGACAGTTTTTGCATTACTCTTTCTAGTATCATTAGGTGTTTTTACAAGCATTGAACAAAAATTTCTTATAAGTGGTCACAGTTTTTTGAGCTGTGTTCATGATTTCGCTCAAGTTAATAATTCATGCCTTAGCATCCCCCAACAGCTTGCGCCAATTACAGGGGCCATCGGCTGGCCATGAGTTATTATTACGCCTGCGGCTGTAGACCGACTTAAGATGTAACCTTTCCGCATTTGCCGTGGAATTTGGAAAACTACAGAAAACCAAACTCAGAAAGGAAGCACCGGGGTTCGAACCCGGTACTGCCGGACTACGAGGCAAGAGTGCAAGCCACTAGGCCACGAGTCCGACGTTGAGTAAAGAAAATTGTTAATGAAAGCTTTCGTGCCGTCAGATCTGATACCCCTGGTAAAGTCTGCAAAAGTTGAAAAACTATTCCAAGTAGTGGAAATGAACCAACAAGATTCTCACAACATGACCGACCGACAGACGAACTCATCAATATTTCTAATTTAAGTATAAACAAACTAATCGCTATAATATACAAATCCAAAGATCCAACAGTAGTATTAACAAAAAAAGCATACTCGGATACCTACTTGGAACACGAGAAAGATTAAAAAAATAAAACTCCTCAGGATATCCGAAGGGCGGTTTTAGGTCCGGCCACAAATAAACCAATATCGGATGAAAAGAAACAAATTTTGCCCACTATGGTGGACTTACCATCTTCCTTAAGTAAGATCTTCAATTGTGCCTCTCACAATTTTTATGCAAATGATTTAATAATTGTAAGTATATAAATGCGTGACAAGGTAAGTATTTTTTCACTAATGAATGCACATTCATATTACAGAGGGCTCGTTTTTGAAGGAGGACGATTCGTTCAGCTCCAGAGGCCAAAAGTTTGAGAAGTATGTCAGCCGTGCAGCATGGTGAGTCGAAATACTTCTAATTCTTTTGATACTAAAATTGCAATTGCGAAATCCAGCTTAGTCTGCTGTCCACACAAAGACCGAGAATCTTGATGTTGTTGATATTTTCTTTCTTATTCATATTGAAATTAGAAAACTGGTCTTATCCACATCCCACATTGAGCTTCAACTTATTGCTTTCCTCGTTATTATGAATGATGTGTCGTGAGCATATAGACAAATTTTTCTATCAGACAAGTTACTTTCTAAGTCGTTGATATAAATAACAAATAGAAGGGAGCCCAATATGGGTCCTTGTAGGACACCTCGCTCTGCAATCTTCATTGAGGATCTTTTATATTCTATTTCTACATATTGCTGTCTATTCGATAGGTATGACATCATTAAGTCGTAGGTCTTTCCTCGTTTTCCATTATAATACAATTTGTCTTGTAGAGTCTGTGTCGAAAACTTTGGTAAAATCACTCTTGCCTGCCCAATGCTTTTAGTACAGAATTCACAATATCAGTTAGCCCTGTCATAGTAGATTTATTTCTATAAAATCCGTGTTTAGCAGATGAAATCCAATCTGCATAATTGGTTGCCCAACACCTTGGAGAATGCTGGTAAAATCAGATATTGGCCGGTAGTTCTTTGGGTTGTTTATATCTCCAAGGTATTGTTTATGATCGAAGCTAGAGGATCTAAAATTCTTGGACCTATTTCCTTCAGAAGTTTAGTAGAGAAGCCATAGCAGTCCTTTCTATCTCTGCAGCCGATTTTTGTAATTATATCCTGCAGTTCATGTACATCCACTGGTGCAAAGTAACATGATCTGCTTATGTTATTCATCTCTTTTAAATAGCCTTGTTGAAGATCTTATTCCACCAGATCAACAATTTCGGATTTTTCGATCTCATTCATATAACTTTTCCTAATATAGTCTTCTAGTGCAGCCTTGTAAATGCTTTTACTACTGTGATTTTCTTTTCGGGGAAACATTGCTTATACAACTACATCATAATTTCAAAGAATATGGCACTCAACAGAAGTTGTTATGAAGTACAGGTTAGTCCCTTTAACTAGGTTTAGTAGTCTGTCTGGTAAATCTTTTTTCCAAAGTTCCAACGCATTCAAAGACAATGTAGTCGACTCCTTCCTTCTCATTGCATAATCTACAAATAGGGTCATCCTTAAAGATGCCAATTCTGTGTAGGTATTTCCTTAGACAACCGTGTCTTATTAACAGACTCCTCACTGTTCCAATTTGGACTCAGTTGAGAGGCAGATCATCTACTGTTAAATGTCATGATGGCTGCCCCATCATCCATTTGCTGTATATTTGCCCTTCCACGTTGTTCCAATTTACCTGGTATCATAAATACCTTTTTAAACAGATTAGTCCTTTTGACTAGATTTAGTAACCTGTGTGGTAAATCTTTTTCTGTCAGTAGGTTTATTGCTCATAGCAGTGAATTAAATATTAACAAATTTCTTAAGCTTTAAACACTTCTCATTTGTTTATTTTTTAGTTAAAGATAGCTATATGTATTTGATATTTTTTTTTCAAAACGTTATGCTCCTTCCAATTACGTACAAATATAACATATTTTCGCTTGAAGTGGTAGAAGCCTACCTACTATTAATAATGTTTGTTTGACATCGTCTAAATTCCAACACAACTACTTTATTATTCATTTAAGGACAATAGTGTATTGAAGTTTTTATATAATAAATAAAATTATCTTTCTAAATATGTACAAATATATAGGGCGTTCTATTTAAAAAAATTATAAATTTTCAAATTTTTCAAAAATACGTAATTCAATTGGTTTTTCATGAACTGCATACTAATCAGCGTTAAAAACACTAATAATTTGCTAATTTGACCAAAACTGTAGCTCTAAAAATAACGGAGATAGCAATAGTGCACCGATAACGTTCGACACGGTGTATACATATACAGGGTGATTGTAAATTCAGTGCCAGTGAAATTACAGGAATGTTGAAAACAATAGGAAATATTTTATCTATATATGGAAGTGTTGCAGCTACATATTTCTAGTATTTTAGGAGTACAAACTCGTAAAATCAACTTTGTCGTTTTTTACTTTTCTTATGGAACACCCTGTATTTTATTATTAAATAAATCAATATACCTATCATTTAATTGTCTATAAAAAAAACTATTAAACATTTATAGGCTTAAAGTTAATAATTGACGAGATATTTTCGTTTAAAATAGTCCATGCGATCAGAATTAATACTATGTACAATGTACAGGGTGGTCAGATAAGAATGCAAAGTGCTGTATCTCTGAAACTATTCGTTGTAGAGACTTGCGCTAAAATTTTTTAAGACTAAAGTGGTCAAAAGAAGACCGTGGAAAATATTTTCAGATTTCCAAGATGGTCGGCAGGGGGCGTTACTGGCATGTTAAACCATTAAAGTAATTTTTCACTGAAATCCACCCCGTAAATGTTACCAAAAAATATATGCTTTCTAAAGCTAAGCTTTACTCGAGTAATTTTTGTTTAACACTTTTTGACGTATCTATTAAAATAAAGTGGTGGGGGGTAATTAAATGTTTTTCTAAATAAACAGCTGTAACTCCTAAACGACTGAACTGATTTTAACAAACTTGGTTTCATTGGAAAAAGCATTTATTGTTACATCAAACCTATATTACCTGTGATAGATAGTGATGCTGCTAAAATATTTCCTATTGCTTGCAACATTCTTGTAATTTAACTGGCCCCCAATTTACAATCACCCTGTATAGTATTTCCTTAGACAGTCGTGTCCTGTTAACAGACTCATCACTGTCCCAGCATCAGCTTGCTTTGTATCTGCATTTCAATGCTGTTCTAGTGTATCTGGTGTGTTTTTGTGATCCTCTAAGCCACTGCAGCATGTTTCAGTTCAGCTTGTTTGCTATTTCGTTGTCTATCGTGCTCTTATGCCCCAGTACCCACACCAAAGTGGTTTTGTTGTATTTGGCCAGAGTACTTAGATTTTCCAGGCAGTCCCAAGCTAGTTTTAAGGTCATCTGATAGGATGCTAATGTCTTTAGGGCCACCTGGTTATCCGATAGGATATGAACCAGCTGACCCTAAGTTATTTTACAGTGCCCTTCGGACACAAGTCTCTATTACCAGTATTTCCGTCTGGTCTACGGTGGTATACTGCCCTACTACCAGATAGTCTTTATGATTCAGTGTTTCACTATACATTTACCTGCTCCAGAGCTTGTGGTTCTTCGTCTCAATGGTACGATCAATAAGCAAAACTGTCAGCTTCCCAGCTTGTTTACTATTTCGTTGCCTAGTATATCAACAATTGTTCCTAAAACATTCCTTCGTGATTTATTATTTAGATGTTTGTCATTGATTGCAATAAATTGCTTCTTTTGGAACATTTATTTGTAGAAACTTCTGATGATTTTAACTTTTTAAAAATCCTCCGAATCTTCTGTAAATGAACGAGTAAATAGAAAATGCAATTCATCGTTTGAAATGATATCCCACTACGTTTCGTTTATGCGGGAGTTATATCCGTTGAACGATTCTATTATTATACGAAGGTGACGTCAATAGCATTCGCGTAATTATACTTTTTTCAGTTCTATCCTATATTACCTTCAAGTGGCATTGTTTACAAATACAGATCGGACAAACACAATGCTGCTATAATTAATTGCATTAATTATGAATAACTAATAGTTATAAGGAACGTATTATGATGAATAAGTGATTCGGCGATAAAAAATATGGTCGTTATTTTTAGTTTGATGCCCAGTTTAGTGTTGGTAATTGTTAAATCCAATTAATTACTTAAGTGACTTCCTTAATATATGACGTAATTATCTATGATTGTAACAATTAAAATTATGAATTTTAACGAGTTCTCTCTTGATTGCTTGTATCGTTAAATAATGCCGTAATAAATTTATTAAAACCTGGCTAATTTGCCAATTACGCATGTGTAATGTTGTACATATTATATTTCGGGTAATCTAAACAATTAACTTCATGATAACATGTATGTAGTAGGATGTGTTCAGTAACTCTGTTCAAGTGTATTGTAGAGTACCAATCCCTCCTTCCAATTTATTTATTAAAATAGTTGAACTCTTCAGCTAAAAGAGCTTTGGTAAAATCATTTGAGTAACAAGAGGTTTCCTGAATTTTTTGAGTTTCCCACCCTCATTTCTTTCAAACTTGCTGCAGCTTCTATTGGGAGATAAGTCGAAATAAGGTTATTTTAAAATTATTTTGACAAAATAAGACCTTTACAGTCTTTGGTATCATCCGGTGCTGCTTAGGCATTAATGACAGCTGTTGAATCTTATTCTCTTATTTCTTTTCTTTGGGGTTTTCCTGTTCGTTTCTAGTTTCTGGCATTGCATCGGATTAGATTAGGGGTTTGCTCACTCTTTAAGCTTACCATCCAGTCTAAGAGCTTTAATAAACTACAATATCTACGATTGTTTCAGAGAAGGTATTTCTTCTTCGACTATGACGTCTTTCCTGATATAATTGGCCCGGGTTTCAGCAATAGCGGAGCAGTTACTTGTCAGGTGTTCTGGATTTTCATCCTCCTTTGTTTACCCTATGCTTGTTGTAGTTTCCAAGAAATATCTTGGAGTGCTTCACATCAGGGAGATTAATCCTAGAGCCTCCTTCTCTATCTTTGAGTTCTTTTTTCTCAGTGTTCATCCCTCATAAAGCTTGGCAACCACTGACTGTAGAACGCAATCAACTTGAGACACTACAATATGAGAAACCATCTACATCCTTACCCGAGCAATCGTTAACATTAAAAAGAAGGACTTTTGTAGAATTTCTATTGGATTTTGTAAGAAATAACACAAACTTTGAAGAAAAATAAACGAAGAAAAGGAAAAGGATTCATAGAACAAGGCTAAGAAGAAAGTAAAAGGAAAACCAAAATTGCAAGCAGTTAATTACGACGATTTTGACAGATAGAATGACATTCACGAATTGAAAACTTACTTCCAAAATGGTTTGTGGATCAATTCGTGCAGCGGACTCGTCAAACTGGATCGTTATTAGACGAAACAACCCGTTGACGTTCTCGTGCAGCGCGTTCAGAGCCGAAAACATTGCTGCCGTTGCCCATAATGTACGCCAGAATCCATCAACATCAAGTTGATTCAGTTCTTGGACTAAGAACTGAAGCCTCATGACCACCCGATGCGTTTTCGGTTCGCCTTTTTGGATGGGGCCCATTTCCACATTGGAGGCTATGTCCAAAAATGAAATTGTCGCATTTGGGGATCAGAAAATCCAAACATCATCATTGAGAATCCGATGCACCCAAAAAGGAGTGATTGTTTGATGCGGATTTTGGCACGGTGGCATCGTTGGGCCATTTTTGACAGTTACCATGCCATGCTTAACAAATTTTTGGCCGTTTGGCTTCAACAGGACGACGCTACTAGCCACGGAGCCAACGTAACAATCGAACTCTTAGGCATCGTTTTCGAAAATCGAATAATCGAAGCCGAAAGAAGTTCTGATGTTAATTGGGGCTGATTCGGAGCTGTTATTTGAGTTCGTTGGACTATTTTTTGTGGAGAGCCGTCCTTGAGGATAAAATTTACATTACCCGCCGTATACTCCTGTAGACTATGTTCGGTCGCGGCCAATATTATCTGGTGCTGCAGTTTTTCCCACTGTAAATGGATTTTAATTGTTACATTAAAAAAGTCGCCTGGAAAACTATACTGTCATTGATTGCTAAAAAACATCAATTATAAAAATGCTCATCTTTGGCCGAGAAATTGAGGGTTGTGACGTTACTGGGAGAGGGGTGGTCGAAACGTCGAGTCGCACTAAGATTCCAAATACCAAAGAGTACTGTGCATAACATTAAGAGAGTATGGAATTAGAGACAAACGTTTGATAGAAGATTGGATAGTGGTAGGCCCAGAGTTACAACGGAAGTTGATGATGGTAATTTCGTTGATTTTATTTGGGAAAATCCCTTCCATTGTGCGGTAGACGCACAGGCTGAAACAAACTTTCCAGGGCAAGACATCGTGTCAAAAATGGGTCTGATCTACGTAGTCGTTCTGTAGGGAAAAAACCTTTTCTAACTTCGCAAAACAAGGAACAGAGAGTAGGTTTTGAATTGGAATACTCCCTAAAAGTGTTAAATTTCTGGTAGAATGTTGTTTTCACAGAACTCTAAATTTGATGAAAGTTTTACCCATAAACCACACACAAGCGGTCGTTTTTCTGTCAATTTCTGGGTCTGGATGAGCGCCCAAGGACCCGGAGTTATAACACATATAAGAGGTAGATGCAATGCAGAGGTCTATGTTGGAATATTGGAAAATATCATGCTGCCCTCAGTAAATGCAATCTCAGAATGACCTCAAACTGGATGCAGGAACAGAACATACTAACTCTACCTTGGCCTTCAGGCAGCCTGGACTTGAACCTCATTGAAAGTATGTGGGGTTTGACAGTAAAAAAAATTAATAGAGGTAATAATTTTCGTCCACAAAATGTAGAACAGTTATGGTAAAGAGTTCAAGAAGTATGGATCGAATTAACTCCAAATTATACTGCAGAATTAGTAGCATCAATTCCCAGAAGGTTAAATAATGTTATTGAAAAAAATAGAGCTGCTAAAAAATATTAATTTTTTATATCATTTGTTTATGTTTTTCGTTTCTAAAATAAACATCAAAATTTTCAATTTAAAACAATAATATGGTTGGTCAAAACCAAACTTCAGTTAAAAGACAACACTTTTTGAGGTAATGACTATTGATTATTGAGATAACCATCACAAGCCCTAAATGCGTATTTAGAGTAACGTAGATTGTAGCAAAGCCTGATTTACCAAATTTCATGAAAAAATCATGAAATGTCTAATCACTGCCCAGATTATATCGGCCGCAACTGTACATACCTATTTTGTATATAAAAAGGAGAATTACACTAGCTTCATAAGCAACAAAAGAGCTAAAGGACCATCTCGTCCAGCCATAGAAGAGAGAAATAGGACAATAGGACCACTATTTTGTTTTAAATCTATCCTTGTCATGTGTTCCCCAATATGACAAGGCCCCTGTAAACAAACCTGTGAGGATGCATAGTCTGTTTCTACTTACAAGGAAACACAGGCAAGTGGTGGTGACCGATTTAAATAAAATTTGGTGGGTTTGTAGACTGCTGCAGTGTAAGAACAACGACAACTTCTATAGATGCTAAATTGCCCGTTTTCGGGGGTGGGGTGCCCTAAAACAAACGCTACCTTTCGCTATTTGGTTAAATATCTCCAAAACCATAAGACATATCAAAAAAAGTTAAGACAAATATATAACTGTTTTATGAGTACTAAAATATAGCGACAATAGTTTGCCTGTCATAGTTCTTGTTTTCCAGAAACAACCCTCACCCTCTATATTTTTTTTAAAACGATTGTCGCTATTTTTTAGTACTCATTAAATATTTATATATTTGTCTTAACTTTTTTTTGATATGTCTTATGGTTTTGGAGATATTAAAGCAAATAGCGAAAGGTAGCGTTTGTTTTAGGGCACCCCACCCCCTGAAAACGGGCGATACACTGCATCAGTCTACAAACCCATCAAATTTCATTTAAATCGGTCACCACCACTTGCCTCTCAAGCAACACACATTAATCTATATACCATCTATCTACCGTCTAACTCGTCTAAATCCCATCTTCGTCTACAAGCTTACATTAAATAGATGTAATATAGACATAGTAGTCTATATATTTACACCGATGTATCATCTTTGTCGATAAGCTTACTTTCAAAAGATGTAGTTTAGATGCAGTGATATAGATGTCTATAACGATATATGGCTTAGACATATGATAGACATTGTCTAGTCAGATTCAAAAATACTTAAATGACTTGATAAAATGACTGCACCAATCCAAAAATATTTCTCTTGGTTATAATTTCTTTCACCTAGATGATGAAAACTGATACTTAGTGAATGGAACAATAATTTCGACAGTTGCAATAGTTTGTAATTGTTATGTTTTATGTTTATTTTATTGGTTCGCCCTGTATATTCTATTATTTTGTGAAAAACCAGTAACTAAAATTCAGAAATCGTCTTCTGTCGACAATTTCCATTTATATTGTACACAATTAGAGGTTTTCTTATTTTTGAAATAGAAGTGTTAATTAATGTAGTCTTTAGGCTATCACGGCCGCTGTAGAAGTGGCACGAAACATGAACTCTGGGGTAACTTCTTCGTCTTGACAGAATCTGCAGACAGCATCATCTTCCAGGACGATCTTAAACATATGCCTATTCAGTCTGCAATGACCGGTCAACAGACCTACTATCACTTTGACGGTCTTCCTGTCTTTACTCAGTAGGTCTTCAGTAAACTCAGACTTATGTTCGCTTAGGAAATCCTTTGCCTGTCTTTATCCTAGTGATCTTTTCCACCATTCATTGGACCTGTTATATGTCGATTCGTACATGGACTTTTTAATTTGCGATTTGGTGATGCCGAAGGAAGAGCCACCTCCTATGAAAGAGCTCATCTATCTATCTCTACTATTTTTGCACTTTCAAAAATGTAATTCTAGGTAATCCCCAAGTTTCTCTTGCATTTCGATATTCTGCTAAAAAAAAAAATTGTTCTTTAAGTTATGAAATTATCCTTTCATTTTTGCAACTATCGTGTGGATTGCTATGGTTCCTAATCGTTTTTAATATCATCTAACGGTGCTAACGATTCTTGCGTGTTTGTTTTTATAAAACATGTTTTTTTATTTCGTATAATCAAAGCTATTATTTATACGTGTCAATTAGTAATAGCTCCTTAGAGGCCAGATTCGAACTATGTGTTTCAAAATGCATTTAGAAACAATGTACAAAAAAAACGGTAATATTACAGAAAAGATTCTTTGTATAGAGAGTGTGGAAATTGCGTATACATACTTTTAGAACCCAGCACAGATTCTTCTTTCAGAAGCGCAAAATGCGGACATTGAAGTACTGTTGCATTAGAGTCAAGTCATAAACTAATCTGTTTCTGCTTAAAGTATTACGTTGTTTGTGGTTTTTTAAGTATGAGGATTGTGATCTCTAATACAAATCTGGAATTGAAAATAAGAGTTAATTTCAAATGGTAAAAGTATCATTGCTACAATATAATACCTTTAAGTCTAATTCTATTCCGTATAAAAAAAATCTCTAGAACTTAAAATGTGGTGATGCGAGGATCTAAGCAATTATGTTTGTTTCAAATATTAAAATATCATTTCCGCCTAATATTATGGAAATTTATATAGCAACAATTAACAAACAAATGTCTATGAATTAAAAATCTACATTTGCATTTTTCGGGACTTCACGAAATGTCCAACAAAATTCTATTTGAATTGTAGAGTTGTGGTGTGTGTTTGATCTAATTTCAATCTCGATAACTTATTTCATCTACCAAATGCACTGTGGATGGTTCTAATTAAAATACTCGGTCTTTCACAAACAGAGAAAGGTTGTGGTACTTGACGTTTCGATCATCTTGTCTAACAGAAACCAGAAGTGCACTATAAGTGAACACTTCACTTCTGAAGAAGATCCACGACAAAATGCTCGAAACATCAAATACCACAACCTTTCTACACGGCAGAGAACCCAAAACCGAAGAGCAGCCAGAAGTGTTAATTATATGCAAAACGAATCTCTCTATCGAGATTGAAATTAGTTCTACAGTTGCCTGGTCTAAAATGCATTTGTAGAAAATCTGGCTCGTTAAACAGTTATGGTCGATAGACATACAAATTTCGTTAAAATACTTTTTATATTAAACTGTGTTGCTTGGGCTGTGTTTCCTTGTTAGTTCTAGAAAGTTTTTTGCTCTTCAAAGGAATATCGTGGAGTGTCTCACACCTGATAGGTTGTCGTTCCAGAGGGATAGTCTGAACCTCTCCTCTCTATCTTTGGGTTTTATTTTGTAGGTGCTCATCCCTATAGCGCTAAAAAGTTTCGGTCCCACAAACAGAGTTGTGACGGCTTTCCTTGCTAACAGATTAGTTTCTTCGTTGACTCTAATTCCAGTATGTCCTAGTACCCAGCATAATGCAACTCTGTTTTCGTTGCCTAGGGTTTGTTGAGTCTGTTAAAGCACTCGTAAACTAATTTCGAGCTCATGATGTTAGAACTCAGCGCCAGTATATCTCCTTGACTATCGCAGAAATTGCTGTTTGAAAGACAATAGAATATATTTCCATTAGCTCGGAATATTTGTCTTTAGAACCATCCACATACCATTTGGTAGAATGAACCTATAAGTTTGATATCTTTTTGAGGTTGTCAGCTCCTGTTTACATCTCACAAGCTACTGACACAAATACACACCACAACTCTACAATTCAAATAGAATTTTGTTGAATACATTTATTTAAGCAATTACTGCTGAAGATAATTACACCCGAAATTGTACGGTCTAATAAATCAAATTTTCAATTCACTGTAACATTTCGTATGTTAATTGTTGCTATATAAATTTCCATAATATTAGGCGGAAAATACACTGCTATTTTAATATTTTTAAACAAACATAATTGTAGATCCTCGCATCACGCACATTTTAAGCTTAAGGAAATGTTTTTATACGAATAGAATTAGACTTAACCACGCGAATTATATTGTAGCAATGTATAATTTACATCGAGATCATAGCAAGAAACCATGTAACTCTTATTTTCATCCAGTAATCTGTGTTAGAGATCACAAATACTCATACATCTCGTTCACGTAATACATGTTAGCAGTAAACAAGTCTATGTGCTTGCTGCAATTTTCGCAGTATACTTCAATAGAACTGGCACTAGGAGTGCATTGACATTGCGCTTCTGATGCTTACTTATTTTTCTATTCCTTATGTATTGGAAAATGTTATGAAGAGTGTAATTACCATTCTTGTTTTATTATTATGTTCGTACTAGCACTGATTATATTATAGTTATAATTTTGTTATACCGGCATCTTTTAATGTTCTTTTTAATGCATGCTCGTTTAATACGACTGCAAGTAATGATGTGCTGTTAAACTTTATGAATTATTCAGCGAGAAAATAAACGGGTACTATAAACCCGAATAAGGAAAGTATCCTTTTGTAACTTTACGATAAAGGTTCAGAGAAAGTTTTGTATAATAATACAGGAATACCACGTCATTTCGATAATTATTAATTGCTGATTGTCTCTTAATGCAATCTATATTTTTTATAAACTAACTATACCGCTAGGTGACCGTTGTAACCTCAAAAGTCTCAAAGAACATAATCTTTGTCTTCGTTGCTTGCAATTACACTTCTCATCCTAAAGAATGAGGCTATTAATAAAATTGGCCAACAAAGAATCTGTGCTGGGTTCTAAAAGTATGTACGCAATTTCCACACTCTCTATACAAAGAATCTTTTCTGTAATATTACCGTTTTTTTTGTACATTGTTTCTAAATGAAACACATAGTTCGAATCTGGCCTCTAAGGAGCTATTACTAATTGACACGTATAAATAATAGCTTTGATTATACGAAATAAAAAAACATGTTTTATAAAAACAAACACGCAAGAATCGTTAGCAGCGTTAGATGATATTAAAAACGATTAGGAACCATAGTAATCCACACGATAGTTGCAAAAATGAAAGGATAATTTCATAATTTAAAGAACAATTTTTTTTTTTAGCAGAATATCGAAATGCAAGAGAAACTTGGGGATTACCTAGAATTACATTTCTGAAAGTGCAAAAATAGTAGAGATAGATAGATGAGCTAACCAGAAGAGGTTCGTCAAGCTCTTTCATAGGAGGTGGCTCTTCCTTCGGCATCACCAATCGCAAATTAAAAAGTCCATGTACGAATCGACATATAACAGGTCCAATGAATGGTGGAAAAGATCACTAGGATAAAGACAGGCAAAGGATTTCCTAAGCGAACATAAGTCTGAGTTTACTGAAGACCTACTGAGTAAAGACAGGAAGACCGTCAAAGTGATAGTAGGTCTGTTGACCGGTCATTGCAGACTGAATAGGCATATGTTTAAGATCGTCCTGGAAGATGATGCTCTCTGCAGATTCTGTCAAGACGAAGAAGTTACCCCAGAATTCATGTTTTGTGCCACTGCGATGGCCTAGCGAGGACAAGGTTTCTAGAAATGGGTGTAGAGAACCCCAACAGCTAATGGCTAAATAAAAGTTAAGTCAGTTAAATTACTATCTGAGGAGGAAGAAAACCAAAAAATAAATTGCTTTAAAGAAGTAATATTGTCAAAACGAACCATAGCTAAACAGTAGCTTAATGCCCAACATTGGAGGTCTTCGTCTATCCAAAATAAAGATCTTCACAAGCATAATATACTCCAAAGTACTCTATGCGGCGCTGATATGGTGGAAGGCGACGCCAACGGCTAATGCGAAGATTCTAACCAAACCCTTTGCATCAGAGTGCCTTGTGCATATAGAATCACCTTGACATATGAGAGACCAAGGAGCACAATACCAGGGGATGTCTGAAAATGCTAACGTGGAGCTGTTACGTAGATGGCAGACGAAATGGAACGAAGTTGCTTATCCCTAACATCGAAGCCTCGATAAACAGACAATGCTTGCACTAACGAGAAACGAGGCTATTCAATTTATTCTAAACGGATAGCAATTTGCCTTCTTGCAATGGAAATCTGCAGCGATTTGTCAATCAATTGTCCGAAACGTCTTCTTTGCGTAGCTTGGCCCTACTTTGGAAATTCTTCGTTGCATTTAGCAAAATTTGTCGTGTTATTATTAAAAACACATTCAAATTTTTTCGTCCAAATGTTTAATATGTATTGGCTCCCCACAAAAAGAAATCTAAGCATGTTAGGCTGATGTAAGCCATGGTACATTTATTAGCAGCATATGTATCTCATTTTGCAAAAGAAGATGAAATGTGGTCCAACAGCATATATATTCTCTATATATTCCAGCCAACAATCCTTTCGGTCATAGTGTCGTCCATTGGCGACACCGTATTTTAGCTGCCAGCATAGGAACTGAATAGCTGCAAGTACCAGTTGGCCAAGGTGTATTCAATTGAACACACTATTGGCAATCCCTACAATGCACATGGTGCCACCTGGTGCTGAAAGCCAGTACCTAACAAAAAATTAAAATTTCTATATTGGTGGACGACATTTTGTTTTGTGTGTGACAGGTACCACTAGTGCTTATAAGCTTATATTTGGACAATATTTTTGCAAAATTGGACGTCCTCAAATAAATACAGTGTGTCAGGGTAACATAACCTCAAATTTTATTTGATAATTCGTATATTTATTCATTACTATATAGATAATCTCCAAAAATGTTGTCTAAACCACGATTGACATATGAGGAGATGGTGCACTTGGCCGAGCATCTATCGGAATTTGAAGATCTGAGCGAAGACGATGAAAATCCACCTCTCAATGAAAGCTCTGGACCTGAGTCTTTGCCTGCCAGTGGCGAAGATTTTGAAGAAGAAAATGAAAAAATCCAGAAATCTGAACCTCAGCCTGGCCTAAGCACCTCACGTTCAGCTTCAACGCACAAAATGGACGTAATGAAGGAGTGCAGGACGCAAAATGAACTAACTCCCAAAGAAAAGATTGGTTGGAGGACAGGGGTCCAAACATCAAGAGATTTGAGAAAACAATTCAATACTTTAGCGACGAACTGTTTGAAGAAATGGTTGAGTTCACAAATTTGTATGCCATACAACAGCATCAAAGATTTGGTTCCACCTGCCTCTAAGAAATGAAAACGTTTGTTGGCATCCATTTGCTACCACTTTTTGGTCAATTGACGACATGTGCCAATCCCTGAACGGAGGTTGGTAACCCTTCACAAGTGATATCAAAAAATTGTAAATAAATCAAACTTTGTAATACCACAGTTTCAGATTTTTCTCTGTACCAAACTAAATAGTGACCGAAAGGGTTAAAGCGGTGTTGATTATCTACCTTTATTCGATAATCTACCCACCAAACTCTTGGAACCTCTAATTTGGTCGCTGATTTGCCTTGAGGTGATCTTTGGATTTTTTACAACTAACACCACAATAATAGTTCCACTATTCTCATTGCTCATCCCCATGTCTTCGGCTAATTTTCTCATAATGAACATTTGCTGTGATCATTCTCGAGTTCTCTAACGACTTTTATTCTTGAAGAAGCCGCTTATATTAGTGATGAAACGTAGATTTCAGTAAGTTCAGTATATTTTGTACTTTTATTCTATTTTATTTCTTTTCTTTTATTACTACTACGACGCTGTCAAAGCCCGGAAGCCCTCAAAATAGAGACTCGGATTGTGGAAGCTTTCGATATTATTTTAATTCTAAGTTCTTCACTGGATCTCTTGGTGCAAAAGTAGAGTAGAAACGCGTCGGTTTTTAGTAAAAAATCTTTTGGTGTTTTGTGGATTGAAGTGTTTAGTGTTGTGGACGGTGACGTTTTTTGCCGAAGAATTGGATTCCGATCGATCTACTATTCGCTGTTTTGAGGAAAGAGTGATTGACATCTCGGCATTATAAAGGCGATATAATGCTGCCACAAGGCCATTTGAACACAATTATAAATATATATAATCAATGCAATTAACACCCACAAAATAAAAAGCAGTCCTCAGAAATCAGTCCAAATTAAGTTATATCCAATGAATAATAATTAATAATAATAATTAATAGATTAACACAATATATGTACGTGATTGAAATAAATAATACATCATTTACTAAATTGCAAAAATAACAGAATAGAAAGTTATTCAATCGAAAATTGGTTCAAACCGTGTGCAGCGAAGCAAAGACACTTCACACAATATTCAGATGCTAAAACAGAGAGGGAAAAATATTATCTTCTACATTTCGTTTACTTTAAGAATGCAGAGTTGGATTCAAGCTGCAAAAGCCTAAAGAGTTGTTAAGGTGTCTACAGCCCAAATTTTCTTTTCTGTGTCTAAATTTATTTCTGTGGCTTAATTTAATCTAATTACATCAGATACAATCGAGACAGGAATATCATCATATAATACCACAATTATTCATATAGAATTATAAATATAAATTTAATTTTATTACATTTTTAATAAGCAAGTTCATACGTAAAATTGTCAATTAAAAAGTATTAATCAATTTTATAACTTGTGCAGAATGAATGGATAATTACCAAGTATCATTTACTACTTTTCAAATTATCCGCAGTGGCATCCCTGTTAATTATAATTGAGGTAAATTAAATGCATAAGATGCCAACGATTTATAAATAATGTAAAACCAAATTTCTAATTCGAAGACTGATTATTACCAGTTCCACTTCCTTTAAATAATAATCCTTCTATTAATTATGGAATTTATTATCCATGGAATATTTTATTTCGATAAACTATTACGTCAAACCATTAAGATAGTAATATGTTGTTGTAGCAAATCTATTATCAAGGAACGTTGTGTTGTATGTACAAAATGTTGTACATTATTTCTTTATCTGACATAAATGTTTTATTTAGAAACAGCAAGGACGGTTGATCAGATACAATAGTTATATGTGTACTATGTTGTACAATTATACAAGTAAGTAGCTCCGATTTAAAATGCCTTTTTAAACAGAGTAGTCCCTTTAACTAGGTTTAGTAGCGTGCGTTTTAAAACTTTTTTGGGTAGTCCTGTTAGTAGGTAACTTGTGGTTCTTCGTCTCGATGCTACTATCAGCAGGCAAAACTGTCGCTGCTGGTCGACAGAAAATTTTCACTGGATATGAGAAACAAAGAAAATGTGAGTTGGTATAGTCAAAAATTAAATGACAGGACCTCATTTTATAAAAGAAAATTTAAATGGTGATCCACTCAGCCACTGCACCACGTATCTCGGTTATCTTGGTTGTCACCAGACTCCCACATTTTCCAGGCAGTCCCAAGCTAATTTCGAGGTTATCTGATACGAGGCTAAAGTCCGGGTATCCGATAGGATATGAATCAGCCGACCCTCAGGTTGTTTTTCGAGTAACACAAGTCACTTATTCAGAAAATACCGTTCGTTTCTGAACGGTACCTTCAAGAATACGACACAATTCTTGCGTAATATAAAATTAAACATCTCATGCATCGTACGTATAAATTTGTTGCAGCGAACACAATCGATCGAAACAGGTTCTTACACAGAAGCGACAAAAAAAGGAAGAACGATGATCAACCGCATCGAAACAACGTTAGGTAGGGTCAGGATCGTTTGACCTAGAAAACGAAGATGATGAGTAATCTCGGTAGTACGGCCTTGCCAGCCTCGAATTAAATTTTCAAAATAATATCTGGTATGAATCGTTTAATTTGTTTATCTTTTTTGCTGATTTCCTCGTCCTTGAATCCTATTCGATTTGTTTTGTGGAAGTTTATGAAATGTGCAAATTTTAAAAAAGTGACAAGTAGTATTAAATGGAACACTAAATCTACCCAATGATATAAAATGATTTAATGGTAGCAACTAGTTTCGACCGTGTGCGATCATCATCAGGCTATTAATTGAAGAGAGTAAAACTTAACATCAACAAGGAACCTCTTTGGACTTAACTATACTTGTAAACTTCCTTATTTTGCATTTTAGGAAAAAGTCAGTCTTCATAAAAACTTTTGCTTCATCTAGCAAGTCTTCAACCACCACCAAAATTTCGAAAGAACATACAGGGTGGTTACAATTTATTAAAGAATTGTTACAATTCACAAAAACACTGAAAACTTATTCTACATGTTGTCCTCCTACTATTACACATTTTTCAACGAGAGCTCTAAACTTTTCGAGCACCAAGGGAATGGTATCTCCATCTATGTCCGCTATAGCTTCTGTAGTTTTCTGTCTTAAGAGATTTTCATTATCCTGCAAATCATACGCGTAAACTTTCTGCTTAAGATACCCCCCATAAAAAGAAGTCTAATGGAGTAATTTCTGGAGAGCGAGGAGGTCATCTAATAGGATCGGATTGGACAAATCCATTTATTAGGAAAATTTATATCTAAACCACTCCCTAACTCGAATTGCTCTATGAGCAAGACAACCATCCTGTTGAAAATGAAGCTTCTGCCTTTTCTCCAAGTTTACATCATGTAAAGCATAAAGGAAGAAGTTTTCCAACATTTTGGTAGTGGTTGTTAGATGAAACAAAACTTTTTACAAAGAATAAGTTTTTGCCGTAAAATGAGAAATAAAAAGTTTACACTTTGTATAATTTTGGTATATCCGGGGACACTCTGTATCTGTAATGTTTGTACTATATTTTGTATATCTCTATTTTTTGCTGAATCTCATCTCAATTTTGACTTTATCAATTTATCTCAAAAATTTTTTGAAAATAACTAGTTTTGTTTAACTTGAAAATAGGAGAGATCAAAAATGGACAATTCATGATTTGAAATTTTCTAAACTAGCCTGAAAGCTTTTGCCTGATTTAAAATCTGTTGATCAAAGACTGACTTCTGACAAAATTATGAATGAAAGAAGAAAGAAATGTTCTAAATACTCAATTATTTGAGTTGAGTAAAAGCATTTTTCAATCATTTGATAAAGAACTCAATAATGAAGGCCAAAATTTCAAACTTTTATAAGAGACATTTCTCCCAAATGGAGTCAAACAATATTGACAGAAGGACTACAATCCAATAGTTGATACTAAACTGTTCATAGATTTTTCAGTATCAGAAGAAGCTGACACTGTTTCTTTAATAACTGTTTGGAGAACTCCAAAAGGATATTAGAGGTAAGTATTAATCGAGGACATTTTCAAAGTATCTGGATGTACCTATTCCTTTTAGAATAAATTTTTAATTCTGCGTCTGTTTTCACTTTTGTTTGAGGTTGACCTGGAAGCAAGTATTTTAATGCATTTAGTAATATCTGCAATTAAATATTCTTGCATTTTCTGCGCGTGTATCAAGCAAAGCATGACTAGATTTCCTACACAACAATAAATAAAAAATCGCAATATGTTGATCATCCTATCTTCGACCGTACGAACATTGATTTAGATAATTTGCAATTCATATAATTTTTTTGTTGATTGGACTGAGAAATTAGCGTAAATAAATAGTACTTCTATAACAATTTCAACACGGAACCAACAAAATAAAAGGCATAATTTTATATTACATAATTGTATGCACACATACATAGATCAGTCCATGCAACACTATATTAGGTACTTAAGATTTCACACAACTTTGCAATATATGGGTAAAATGTCAACGCTGCCTTCACAAGCATCTCAAATTAATTTTTTTTTTCCTTTAACATCATTTGTGATTATTTTTTTTTAACATTTCTATTTACTTACTTGTATCCAGCTAATACGTTTAACAATGTGCTTTTACCAGCTCCAGATGGTCCTAATATCGCAGTTAATTGACCCGATTTAAATATGCCGCTCACATTTTTCAAAATTATCTTCGGTGCTGAAACAAAAAAAGAAAGACATATGTACAATAGTAACTAATCAACGCATAACACAATCATGTTATAACTGTTGTAAAATATTTATTGTCGTGAAAACGCGCCTTGCTTAGCGATTGTAAAACGATGAAAAAGTTGATTAAAACTTGTGAATGTCATTGACTCTTTCCGTTTGATTTTAAGGTATGTATAAGAAAAAAATAGTCAACAGAAAGTGGCTATGAAATGCATATTTATTAAACAAAAAGAAAAATTAATATACAGGGTCGCTGATATGTATGGGAACGGTAAAATATACGGGGTACCGAAAAAGTTAAACACAAAAGTTTTAGGGTTCTTAAATGCTTATTAGATAATAATAATTTTAAGTATACAGGGTCGGTGGTAAAATCGTGGCGTGGTAGATAATTCAATTCTTTCTTCAATTTTAAGTAAAACTTGTAATACACATAATGTACCTAAATCCAACCGTTTCCGAGTTATCGATTTTTGAAAATATTACTTTAATAAAATCTAGGTACCTATAAGTAGGCTAAGACGCACCTTAAAAATGTCATAGTTTGGCATCTTTAAATGAAGTCTATTTAACGAATTGCATTCCGACCGAGATTCAATTTCCAAGTCTACAGTTTCAAAAACTTTGTGTCGGTTTCGTAGTCGACAGACCTAAATTCGAATCCGGTAAATGACAAACGAGGAAAGAATTGGTCTTTAATGTAATGTTGGATGTTAGAATCCGAAAACAATGAGTCGATATTCAATTCAAAAGATTGTCAAACGAGAAAAATTTGGTCCCTAAATTTATCGATTTTGATCGCAGAATCGAGTCCTGTGAAGTTATTATGGATAAATTGGGGCAAAATTGTAATTTTGTAAATAATTTTGTGTTTTCTGATGAATGCACTTTTTGTTTGAATGGTCATGTCAACCGGCACAACTGTTAGACTGGTTAGATGAAAATCCACATTCGATGGAACAAATTCGCACCCAACAATCGCAGAATGTTTGGTGTGGTATTATTGGTGAGCATGTCATAGGACCGTATTTTATAACTGGAAATTTCAGAACACATTTGGTTTCAGCAGGATGAGGCATCTCCGCATTTTGCGATTGAAGTACGAGAATTTCGAAATCAAACGTTTCCTGGCAGATGGATAGGACGGAGGGGAACCATTGAATGGCCAGCTAGGTATCCCGATATGACCCCCCTTGTAGGGTCATATTAAAAATTTAGTTTACAAAAATAGACCACACAATGTCGAAGAGTTACAAGCACGGATCTTGCATGAAATTTATATCTTTCAACATACTCTTTTTTTAAATACAATACAAAATTTTGTTCATCGGATTCATTATTGTCAAGAGAACTCGAAAACGGTTGTATTTAGATACATTATGTGCATTATATCCTACAGAATAAATACGAGCTGAAGAATTATAATTTGAATCGAAAGCAACTTCGGGACAGAGCAAAGGAGGAGACAAATAAAGAAAAATCAGTGAAAATAGGATACAACAAATTAACAGTGGATGGGAGAGAATTGAGGACAAAGAGGAAAATAGGCAAAAAACTAGGCGAGAAAGACCAAACTACACAATAAAAATATCATTGCAGACGAAGTACAAATAGTAGCATACGCCGATGACGTAACGATAATAGCAAAGAGCCAGAAAGAGTTAATAAACGCAATTAATAGATTAGAAAAAGAAGCAGGAAAATACGGATTAGAGATTAATGAAAAAAAGACAAAATATATAAAAATTGGAAATGAAATAGAAGAAAATATGAACCACCCATTAGGGCAAACATATAAACATGGAATAAAAGAAAGAATCCAAAAAGGTTACCAAGCATTGGGTAGAAATAAAATGTTATTGAAAGGCAAAAACATCAGTACCTAAAGCAAACAAAATAAAAATATATAAAACTTTAATAAAACCTGTCATTACGTACGCTCTGAAAACTTGTGTTGAACAAAAAGGAAGAGGAGGACTTGAAAATAATTGAACGAAAAATACTAAGAATAATATTAGGCCCAGACACAACAAAAGAAGGAGTAAAGAGAGCAAAGAAAAATAAAGAAATACAGCAGGAATTTGAAAACGAAAATATAGCAAGACATAAAGGCAATAAGACTGAAATGGGCTGGACACATAATGAGGAGAGGACCAACAATGTGGCCAGAAAAAAAAAGGCAGGTCAAGGAAGACATGGAGAGAAGAGATTGAGAAGGGACAGAAAAAAATCGAAAGAAATATCAGAATTGGCAAAATAAGGCTCGATGATGATGATGATGATGACTGCATTACAATTGTTAATTGAAGAAAGAATTGAATTATCTAATAATCTATAGGTAGTTCCGTTTAAAAAAAATGTAAATTTGACGTTCCACGACTTTACCACCGACCTTGTATACTTAAAATTATTATTAACTAATAAGAATTTAAAAAACCCTAAAACTTTAGAATTTAACTTTTTCCGGTACCTCGTATATTTTACCCAATAATCAACCGTTCCCATACATATCAGCGACCCTGAATATTCCGAAAGCCTGTAACAAGAACTTTGGCTTTGGGATGTATGCAGGTTAGAGTTAAGGACTTCTCATGAGAGGCTGCACATCAGTTCTGGTGATACCTTCATCAATTTTCTTTGTAGATCTTTCTCGTTTTTAACAACTTGCCTTGTTTGTAACAATTTTCTTTTTATTACAGCCCAATATTTCTCAACTGAGCGAAGTTGAGGGCAATTTGGTGGATTAACATTCTTCGGTACAACTATGACTCCATTGTCTTCGTATCAGTTCCTGGCCAATTCACCATAATCACTAAAAAAAAAGCTAAAAATAGCCACAATAAAACAGGCATTCTTCTTCTGTAGGCATTCTTCGACATAAATATTTTGGTTGATCGAACCAGTCGTGACAAAAATGCTGCTCTTTAGACCGCATTTATAAATTGTTTGCCAAATCAAATACGTTCTCGCAAACTTATCCACCTTGTTTTGTTTAAATTTAGGTGCAACTTCGCCTCTTTTTCGTGAAATATAAAACAATTGACCAAGAAGCTGATTGAAATCTGCTTCGATGTAAGTTTCGTCGTCCATCATCATGCAGCCAAAATTTTAGATAATGTTGTCGTAAAGTTTTCGATAATGAGTTTTAGCGATTTTGTTTTTTTGTCGTTTCTGTTTGGTGCTAATGGAACTTCATATTCACCTTCCTAGCTACATCACTAATAGAGCATCCAGGATTTCTTTGGAATGCATTCTTTACTTCTTTTCTGAAGTAAATCCTTTTTGTCGTCCACTTCCACATTTTCGTTTTGTAGTTAAATGTTCACTGAAGTTTTTAAGCACAAGAGTTACAGTTGATTTTACAATAGTTAACGTTTTTGCAATGTCCTTGTGAGATAAATGCGCACTATTAATTCAAACATGCTTTCTTTCTTCAAGGTCATGTTACAAATTGTATCTAATTCCGAAAACGTAGGGATGCTATAATGTGAGATAAAAAATATGCTGACCATATGTATGCTTGCACCTGCCTAAATCATTATACATATTTGACATTTGATACTTGACATTAAATATTAAATAAAAATTAACGTTTATATTGTTGTATGTTTTATTTCTACTACAGATACTCGTACAATGTTGTATAATAGACATACATATGTTAAAATGTGCACACAATTTAGAGATATCGTGTGTTGGTCTGTGAATCAACAGATAAGAACATGCTTACAAAAAGCATACCGACAATTTTATGTGATCCATTTTTATTGGCAATTAAATGTAGATGAACAATCTGCTACAGTCACAATTTACAGTTAATAGTAGCCTAATTTGCAATACAAGAATTAAATTATACAATACTAAGCGAGAATCTACTCTTTAAAGTCACAATTATACATAATGTACAGGCCACACAAGTAAAAAACGGCCACCTTACTTACATTCCTTGTAAGTGTTCACACTTCTCCTAGCGATGCTCCCATTTTTTCAACCTGCTCACTCCGAGAGCAATTTTTAGATTAGGGAACAAAACGAAGTACCTTGGGGCTAGATCTGGTGAGTAAGCAATTCAATGCGTAATTCGTGGATTTTCGCCATGGCATTTTTTTTTCTGCAAATGTGGCCCTTTTTCAGCAATTTCTACCTTTAGTTAGTCAAGTAATGATACGTAGTAATGGTTTTCCCTATTTGAAAATAATCGATTAAGACAACGCCATGACTATCCCAAAAAAACAGTCGCCATTACTTTCCCAGTCGGAAAAATAGTTTCTGCTTTTTTTGAAATCGATTCCTCCTTCGCAATCTACTATTTCGACTATATTTTTGTTCCGGACGGATAATAGGGTATCCAAGTTTCATCTACAATAATTAATCGATGCCAAAACTCTGATTTTTTTGCCCAAACTGCACCAATAGACCATTCGAACACGTTTTTGGTCTAAATTGAGATCTCTATCATTTTAATTCTGCAGCTGTTTAACCCTATTTGAAAACTGAAACTTTAGCGATGTTATCGTCAGTGGTTACAGTTTTTGGGTATCCCGAACGAGCATCCTCCTCCAAGCTTGTACGGCCACGTTTACATTCTGTTGCCCAAAATTTCACTGTGCTCAATGATGGTACAAAACCCCTAATACAGCGTCCAACTCATCTTTAATATGGCAATATTGCCTCGATTTTGTCCAGTTTTACAAAAACACTCACATCAACTCACTCACACGATTGTCAAACAAATAGGTGGCCAAAATGGCTGAAATTTTTTATGGGTAGCAATAAATGTCCAACCAATCACCCAAGAGTGCTGCCATCATCACATTGGAGGGGGGAGGGAATTTTATTTAAGACCACCCTCTTACGGGACAAGCTACGAAGGAGATAGCATCCCCATAAATGCTATTTTTTTTTAGTTTCTTTCTTTCGTAACAATTCATTAGATATTTTATAAAATTCAAGTCGTTGAGGTCAATGAGGTGCCGAAGAAATGGAGTTACCCCAACAGGTAAACAGGTTACTAACAGACCTTTGACATTATATTTTCCATCTTTATCAAAAAATAAAGTTTTTCCCAGAAGCTGATAAACTTAGAAGTTGTTACATCATTCTAAACAGAGAAGACCAGTTTAAGATTGCTGACTTGATGTTATAGTTGCGGATGTTTAACAATGTTTTTAGTCTTTGTGCGTCCTGTACTTTGTCCTTTACTTCCTCTAATACGACCCCACCATTACTTCATTCAGAAACTGCTTCTTATCCAACCTCTTATATGTCAGAATTAGACCCTAATGCGTTGGTAAAATAAGAGAGTTAGAGTATTGGCAAGCACTTTATTTTTCCATCACTGGTTCATATCTTCATTTACAATAATTTTTTAAACTAGTCTATCTTAATTCCTTGGGTGAACTATGCTTTTTTCCAGTTTGCATCAACTGATGATTTAAGATGGTGTAGATTATCTCTCAATATCTTTAGATTCAGTTTCCTAATCGCTGCAAACTTTCTCTGTTTGTCCCTTTCCAAAAAATCATCATAACTTAATGGCTGATCGTCGGACTTCAGTAGTTTTAGAAGGTCTTCAGGTTGTACTGCATCAATTCATTTCCAGAACATCTGCAGTGATGGTTTGCACCATCTTGCTCCACCATTTAAAGTCATTTCTTAAGGAGGGCAAACGCCTTTTAGACGTTAATTTTAATGCCATCTAAAATGTTGAATCATTTCGTAGTGGTAAGCCTTTAGCAATGTTCTTAGTCTTTGTGCGTTTTCTACTTTGTCCTTAGCTCCCTCTAGTACCACCCCACCATTACTTCATTCAGAAACTGCTTCTTATCCAACCTCTTACATGTCGGAATTACACCCTAATGCGTTGGTTAAATAAGAGAGTTAGAGTATTGGCAAGCACTTTTTTTTTTCCATCACTGGTTCATATCTTCATAGTGGGATGTGATTGAAACCAGTCTGTCTTGATTATTTGGGTGAACCATCAATTTTTCCAGTTTGTATTGCTGATGATTTAAGACTTTGTCTTCCATCTGCATATGCATACAATAAACCCAAAAGTGTCTCTTTAAACTAACTAAAGTTTTTGAATAAGTATGCTTACCAATTTTCAGATAGTGAAGGCCAAAAGTAGACTGATCTTGTCACCATTATATAGTTGAAGGCGTATTAAACCTTGTTCCTTAATTAACTAGAGCATGAGGTTGTGTTCTAAATGGGCAACACCAGCTATATTGGCACTTAACGTTTCAGCAAACATTATCATGTTTGTGGTTTCGAGATCTTAGGAAGCCATCCAGCTCTGGCTTGAAGTTCAATGTTTCTATGCTTAATAAGTCGTTCACCAATCAGCTGAATAGATCGTTCTTGTATGTACCATTTATGTAAGTTGTTTCTACGTCAGTCTTCAGCACATTCTTCAAGACAACCTCCTCTAAATTTTGAAATATCTATTACTTTAATTATATCTATTACATACTTGCAAAATTTTATCAACACTGTCAAACTTAAATTGTCACTATTTCTGCCTCATTACATCATTATTGAATATGAATCTAATCTAGTTTTTGAGAAAGTGTTTAAACAAAATAATAATTAAACATAATATTTGAAAGTACACAGAGAAGGTTGTTATGAAAGAAGAAGGCGTTAATGAACGTGAACAAATAATATTAAATTCTACTAAATGCTTAATAATATTCATAAAATATCAATCTAAAATAATGGAAAAAATATATTGACGTGTATCATAGTGAGAATCATTCCTGATAACAATCACTGGGTAACAATATAGAGTTAATGTAGTATAAAATTAATATTCTTCATATTGTTTGCAACATACAGGCTAAGTTTCAAGGAGTATTGTGATTGATAACAATACTTCGACCTTTGACTTCAACGTCGAACGGTTCTTTGTTTCAAATGTTCAATGTACGAAATACGCATGTGGATTGTTTATGTTGAATGACATAGTTATCCGTAACTGTTAGGGACACACGAAATTGATAACATTGTAAGCGAAACGAGCTCTCTCATCGTGTATTGCCCAATTTATCAAGCGATAGTTTTATAAAAACTAAACGATTACCATTATCACGGCCGAAATATCTTTCAAATATATAATAATATAAATTTTGTTTCTTAAACATGCACACTTTCGTAATTTTGACATTTTGGTTCTTAAATGTTACAGCAAATATAAAAACATTTATAGAAAAAAATTAGCCGTAAAAGGATATTAAAATTATTGAAAAGAAGGTCAAAGTTCCTCATTTTTAGATGCCCCAAAATGGCCTTTCATTGATGGAACAGGATAATAATTAATAAGAAAAAAAAAATTCTTATTCAAATCCCTCGGTGTTCAACATCCGACTACAATCCGATCTATTCTTACAGCATCTCCTCTCTTTCACGACAGCTTATACCGTTTATAGCTATGTATCTGTCGAGGAGAATCATCAGCGTGACCATCAATCTTGAATTAACACGACAGGTCATTAGTCCTAACTAGATGGAACAGTCCCTAAAACGAGAAAAAAACACTCACAAGCTATTAAACCGATTTTAGGCACCCCAAAATATTGTGCATTTCCTTTCCTAACCAAGGTGGTTTGGATAACTAAAAACTCATTAAAACTCATCAGATCGGATTGCAATTACTAGAACTCCTGGGAGACTTGAGGAGACGTTTCATTTAACAGCTTAATGCTATTTTCTAACAATGGCTCTGCATCAACTTTCAGATCATCTAGATTCTAGAACATCAATAATATCCTTCCTTCGGAGGCACAGCACAGAATGATGATTTCTTTTCAGAATCTGCATGTGTTCCCATAGCAAGAGAAAGAGAAGGATCTTTCTGACGATCATTAAAATATGAACTCCGTCATTGTGGAACACATTGCAGTAGTGCTTTTTAGAAATATGTTTAAGTGCATCTTCTACAGTTTGTAGATGAAATTTGAATTCCACTGGAGCCATAATTTGGGATTTCTATTTCATTTCCGAAGAGAAATGCGTTTTGACAACGTGCCCATGTAATTATAGTTTGTAATGTTGCTTCGTTCAATCGATCGATTATAGTTGACTGTTGAAATAGATATGTTATAGTATTTTCAAAATTTGATCTTTTTTGCACTTTGCAAATGAATCTTCTTCATCACAGATAATGGTTAGTTTGGAAAATGATCCTGAACAAACCTGGGCCAATAGACTGTTAATCTAAACTGTAAATTCATCATCAATTAGATATTTGGAGTTAGCAATCATGCAATGAATATGTTGAGTATCCAAAACATACAAAAAAGTTAACAACAATTGTTACGTCACAAGTCAAATTCGAATGCAAACCGTTATACCGTGTATAAAGGTACTCATGTTGCCTAAAAGTCTGCGATTCTGCGAACTCTTCTACACACATTCACTACATCAGATTGTCTTTTGATGTTACCAGTACAAAGGAAATTTGTATTGATAATCGGTAGTCAAGGAAACAAACTAAATACCCAGTTTCAAACCAGCCAAAGATAGACTTCTATATCAGTCCGGAAATCCCAAAGATTTAAAGCCTTCCCAGAAATTCCTTCCTCTACACCTTTACTACAACTTATGGAGGAGTAATTACGTCATTCAAAATCATTTAAGTCTTGTTAGATCGGACGAACTTTTACCAACGCGTATCTAACTGTTTTAGACACGTAAGCAAAATAAATTGAAAACGTCTTGGGAAGGGTTCAACATTCTGGATGACATTATAATTATTAAAGATGCATGAGCTGCAGTTAAGGAACGTCTAAAAGACGTTTAGAAGAAAGTTTTGCCTTTCTTAAGAATTGACATTAAGAGCAAGATGGTCCAAACCATCACTGTACATGCCCTGAAAATGAACTAGTACAGTACAACCTGAAGACCTTCTAATGATGCTGATGCTGATTCTTTAGAAATTTTATCATCAAGGAAAGTATTATACCAGCAGTTAATAAAATATTGAACCGAAAATTTTTAATAAAATACCAGATCACCTCATTTTCATTGCTTTCATTTCTTTATGACATACTTAATTAGATGAAATCTTATTGAACATAATCTGGAGATAATTAACTTGCATTTCATACCTCTAATATAAATTAAAATCCAATCATCGTCTATATTAAAAAAAAATCAATTAACCATTCAAAATTTAATAGATATTTATAGATATCTATCTAATATTGCAGTGAAACTGTTTAGTATACAGTTCCGGATATTTTTTTTTCTTAAGCTTCAGGTAGATCCACTATTACTTTCGCTAGTATTAAAACAGTTATTCGCGAATCCTTGAATAAATTATTCAATCGTATAAGATAGCAGTTCATTAGAAGATGCGAAATATCGTTTAAGAATAAACATAAAAGTCAGTAGGTGCTAAATGTCATTGAATAAATATCATCTAGAGACCAATATGTATGTAATTAATATCTGAGTGCAAGTTTATACCTTGCATTCGTATTACCATACCTGTTTTCTTGTTTTATCTCAACAGAAACGCAAATTACATCAAACGTTTTTTATTTCGATAGAAGCGTTTCCAAAGTAGGAAATTAATATTCGAAAAAAATCATTTTTGCTTGTCTCTATTACAGGATTCGTTTTTTTTTTTTATTGCTAGACTATGAGCATCATAATCGTAAGATTAAAACACATTTAACAAATCAATATAAACAGAATTTTAATAAATACATTTGTTACACAATCCTGAAGGATTGAAAAACAAACGGCGTACCCTAAAGCACAATCCTCCAACTATTTTGGAGAATGAAGAAGGAAGGATGCCCTTCGAGGATCTCTGATCTTATACCTGGTTGGTTTCCTTTGAAGATAGTCGATATAAACGGAATAGTCGAAAACTATTTAAATAAGTTCTAAGGAGGTAGATTAGTTAATCCAAGAAAACATTGTTGAACGTCATCCACAAAGTTCCTCCATATTGAAAAATTTCTAAATATAGTCAAAAAGACATTTTTAGAGAAGAAAGATTCTATTTTGGAGAATGAAGAAGGAAGGATGCCCTTCGAGGATCTCTGATCTTATGCCTGGTTGGTGGTTTCCTTTGAAGATAGCCGATATAAACGAAATAGTCGAAAACTATTTAAATAACATGGTCAAAATGAGTTCTAAGGAGGCAGATTAGTCGATCCAAAAAAAATTGTTGAACGTCATCCACAAAGTTCCTCTATATTGAAAATTTTCTGAAAATATAGTCACAAAAGACATTTTTAGAGAAGGAAGAAAAGAAATCTTCCAACTATTTTGGAGAATGAAGAAGAAAGGATGCCCTTCGAGGATCTCTGATCTTATACCTGATTTTCCTTTGAAGATAGTCGATATAAACGGAATAGTTTGATATCTCAAAAAAAATAAACGTCATCCACAAAGTTCCTCCATATTGAAAAATTTCTGCAAAATATCACAGGACATTTTTAGAGAAGAAAAATGTGAGGAAGAAATTTTAAATTTTGGAAGAGTTTGATAACTCAATTAAAGGTAATACAGAAATAGAGGAATTGGGGGAAGTTAAGATTAGTCGAAGATAGTTTCGAAGAATTTGATGGTAATGGTATCTAACGAGGAAATCAAAAAATTACGAATTCACCAATATGTGAATGAAGATTATTTTTCAAAGGAAGACATTTGAGCTAAGCTGACAAGTTTAAAAACTAGTTGATCTGCTGGCTTGCAGTAAAATAAAGGTTTCTTGTGTCATTGTTCTGCTAAATGAAGGACAACTTACTCACGGAATATTTCGAGTATTTGATCAGATATACCAGACCTTCCCAAAGATCTCCATTGAATGCCTACCTCCTCATTAGACAAACAAACTGTCATATTTAGACAAGCCTTAAAAATCCAAGTGAGTGGCTGCGCCAGAGCCTTCTTAATTAAGCCTATCATTTTTGAGAGCTGTGGGGTTCTCTACGCCCATTGCTAGAAACCTCGCTAGGCCATCGCAGTGGCACAAAACATGAACTGGGGTTTCTTTTTCCTCTTGACAGAATCTGCATAAATCATCATCTGCCAGGCCGATTTTAAACATATGCTTATTCAGTCTTCCTATCTTTACTCAGTAGGTCTTCAGTAAACTCAGGCCTCTGTTCCTTTAGGAACTCCTTTGTCTGTCTTTGTTCTGGTGATCTTTGCCACCATTCCTTGGACCTGTTATATGTTAGATGGACTTTTTAATTTGTGATTTGGTGATGCCGAAGTGGCCCGTGCGACTGAGAGCGAGCCCAAAGTTAAATTTCTTTGGGTGCCTTCCTCATTCAGCTCCAGGTAAACAAAATTTAGAACTGAACTTCGTAACTGCATACAAAGTTCCTCCATTTTATTCCCATTGAGGAAGAAAGTAAGATGTCAAATAGAAGAAGGCAAGTTTCGTAGGCAATAGTAATAGCCAACGAGGGGGAGGGTGGTTGGTCATTGCATCTTTAGTTTTCTTCAGATTAATCTTGAGTTTTTGTAGAAATGTATTCGACATTTACAAATTTGCACTAGACACAACCATTGGATCGTCAATTTTGCTTATGGAAGGAAATTTTAAGTTTTAAAGTTCAGTAAAAAGAAATATATTTTTTAACTTTGTAGATATGCATTATATAAGATTGAAATAGTAAACTATTTATCCTTGCACCTTTTACAAGATAGAAGCATTTTACTTTCTCCTTCTCTCCTTTAACTGCATTCTAAATAGTTGCCAACGGGCAGAAATTGTGATACATACATATGTATGTACATAATTTACTCCAGTATACATAAATTATAAATTATCAAACAATTAACCTAGACTGTAAACAAACTATTTTAAATACATAGACATACATAACCATATAGTAAATATTAATCTTACTAAATTTAATTACTATTTTGATAGACAGGTCTAATTATTTTGTTCCCATTTTTATGTAACAAAATACTTTCATATCTTTCCAATTCTTTTTAAATTCCTATTTATACAGTAGAACTCAAAAATGTTTATGCTATAGCATCAAATTGAGAAACAAGAAGCATGAGTGTCTCTCAGGGTTCTATATTAAATCCAACACTTTTTCTTATACATATTAGCCATCTTCCCAAACGCCCTTGAAGTGTTATATGCCCATCATGCCAAGAGGTGCAATACAGCAAAAGTATACGGTGAAACTTTCATGAGTGACAACAAAGTGAGGCAGGAACATCCAAAAGAAAACGAGATGGAAAGGATCCAGACGTCGAAGAAGCTCTAAATCAATGGTTTTCCTTATTAACTGAACGAGGAGTATATATCAGCTGGGTCATAATAATTTCAAAGCAACATACGGTTGGTTATCTCGATGGAAAGTGAGACATGGTATAAAATTTAAAAAAATTCACGGTGTCAATTGCTACTTTTCTCGACCATTTTTGTGCAGGTGACATATACAATGCCGATGATTTGGTCTTTACTACCGTGCTACACCAGATGGCTCTTAGATGGCTCAGATGGCTCTAGATCGCATTACAGTGCTATGTTGTGCACATATGTCAGGTACTGACAAACGCAAACTTCTCGTCAATAGGGAAAAGTGCTAAGCATCGATGTTTTAAGAGAATTCAATAGAAAATTTACAACTAGAATACCATACAAATAAAAACGCAAGATGACTTCTGAAATTTTTCGTTAGTGGCTGACTAGTTGGGATGTTCAACAAAGAAAGATTATGTTGCTTGTTGACAACAGTGCAGCATCTTTGAACAACTTACAAAATATAAAACTTGAATTTCTACCTCCTAACACCACATCATTAGTGAACCATTGGACATGGGAATAATAAAAAATCTCAAAACCTTGTACAGTGGGAAATTGGTAAATTACATAGTGGAGTCTATTGATGACAATTTATTAACAAGTTCCTCGACTGCCAAAGATATTAGTGCAAAAATTAACCTTTTGCAGACAATACAGTTTCTCTCTCTTCTAAAATCAAAACCATACAAAACTGCTTTGCTGTTTCTGGCTTTAGTCTTGTACATGACTTACAAAATTTGAACGAAATACCTTAGTTCACAAGTGACCATTGGTAATTATCAAGAATTTTTAACGATAGATAACAATTTACCATGTTATATTGAAACTGAAAACTATGAGAATGCAATTGTTCAAGGAATTCAATCAAAACCTCAAATATTAGATGAGGACAGTGACTGAAAGTTTAGTTGTTTTTACATGTAAAAAAAGTGTATTTATTTTAATTATTACCTATATTTAAATGTTTATTTATATTCTTATTATATTTCCAGACATCCTAGCAAAAATGTGTTTTTATTTAATTGTGAAATTAAACTACAGGAAAACAAACACCTTACTGTAGAACTTGGTTTAATTAGGACAGCCGCTTAATTGGGCCAAAATGTTCTAGTTCCGATGTGTCCCAATTAAGCTGAATTTACTGTAGTACGTCCATGATACGAGTAATCGCAGAAGGAAGCGAATGCCAAACGATGATCTTGTTCAACGAGTCGATCAAGCAATTTATGACAATCGCCGATTTACAATTTCTGTGTTGAATAATGCGTTTCCAGAAATTTCAAGGTCAACATCGATTTCCAAGATGCTGTCCGAGCATCTTGAAACATAACGATTGGGTGCCGCTTTAACGTTTCTCCAGCGTTACCATGATAATGGAGCAGATCAAAATTGTCACAGGATTCGAAACTTGGGTTCAATATAAAAATGAAAAAACGCAAGAGCAATTTACAATAGAAGGAGTAGGACTACTATCTTTCGGGATAAAAAAGGAGTTTTGTTGGTGGAATTCATCAATGCAGCTTCTGCCTCACGCTTCAACGTAAAATAGGCAATTCAGAACAGCAAAGAGGAATGTTATCATCGGCCATTGCGCTTATTCATAGCATTCCACTGCAGCTACAATAAAAACGCTGCTATAGACGTTTCTAATCACCCAGTATACAGCTCGGATTTGGCTCCCTCTAATTTAGAGGGACAGCATTTTGGCGCAGACTTTTTTTTGTATGTGGGTTGGGTGTTCAGTTGCATTAACGCCGTAAGCTATCTTACTTGCCTGGCTATCACTGCAACTCTTGCGGTGTAATTTTATGTGTGTAAATTGCGTTCAAATAGCTTTGTGACAGCATAATATCGCCTTTTATAATACCGCTTTTTAAGTACCGAACTTCAACTTCACAATAGCATGAATTTCGACAATTTCTGCCAGAAGAAGGATTAGGATCATTTTCACATCTTTGCCGAAGACTGCCTTCCTTTATTCTTTATCTAAACAGGAACTAAATTCTTCATTGCTAGCACTACAACTACAACAACTAGAAAACATCAAAGAGGTTCTTATAATGATGAATAGCAAATATTATTTATCACAACATAAACACACAACATGGGCTGCAGTTTTAGCCACAAATTGTTTACAGGATTGCATTTTTCTCTACTCGGATATACCTCTACCTTGCAAAATTTAAAATAGAAAATATATTGGACTTAACAATCAATTAAACGTTGGGTTAAAGGTGAAATAATTCTAATCTAAAAACCGCAAACTTAACATTTTATACACAGCATAATTTCTGTAACGAAAAAGAAACAGATAGCAAGCTATGATTTATGAGTGAAGAAATTTTAAATTAGCTTACGTCGAGTGAATCTGCTAAAACTTTTTATCTCGTAATTTCTTGCTTAGGCATCAAACTGAAATTAGCACAGTATCGCGTGATACATATTATAATTATGTGGAATGCGTCGAAATGAATCGTGAACACGGTTAAAACGTTGAAGTCGTTATACCGGACAGCTGCGATTCCATCTGACATACAATTTTCTGTACAGAATCGGTTACGATGGTAATGCCGTTAGTGAAAGGGACCAACGTACGGTGTACCAATAATAATGCCGATACGATAAGTCTACTGCACTTTACAAGTTGCACTCTTGCGGATTCAGCTTCCAATTTCCGGGGCATTCAATGAAAAAGAAAGTCACTTAATAATTAATCTTCAATGGTTAACATATTAACATTATCAAGAAAACTGCCGCTTGTGCCTGACAAGATTAAATAAAGAATTATCTACATTAAATTAAGAATGAATTATATCAATTAAATAAATGCCAGAATTAGAATCTAATCGGTAATAAACCCATAGAAACACATTTGCACACACAATTCACACAACAAGAGCTGCAGTAGGTTTTGAAAAGCTGTATAGGTGTACTCAACCATAATATAAAAATTTGGACTCCAAAATGCAAGATCATGGTGCTTTCTCTCTCGAAGCATCTTCATGTTGTCTTAGTTTTTGAAGATCCTGTATGTCTAGTAGAAAGTTTTGAAGTCCTTTTTTTATTTCCCAATCTGCATTTCCAAAGCTTTTGGACTGGGTCTCTTTTCATAAACTAGCATTTTTATAATAACTTCAGAAGTAAGAAAGGGTTCAATTATTAAGGACTTCATGCTTCTCACGCAAAAACAACCACAATATGGAATCGAAGGATCGTTTTAGCGATGCACTCACAACAAATAAAAACCAACTGTATGCAACAATAATATCAAAATTTGGATTCTAAAATGCAAGATAATGGTGCTTCTCTCTCGAATCATCACAACATGAAGATGCTTCGAGAGAGAAGCACCATTATCTTGCATTTTAGAGTCCAAATTTTGATATTAGTGTTGCATACAGTTGGTTTTTATTTGTTGTGAGTGCATCGCTAAAGCGATCCTTCGATTCCCAATTGTGGTTGCTTTTGCTCATGAAGTCCTTAATAATTAAATCCTTTTTTGCCAGCTTTGCTTCATATTTGACAATATCTGCCATCTTAATTTTTTGATATGGTAATCAAAATCAACCATAAATTTTGTTGTAGTTGTAGGTTCTAATTTTTCAGGAATTGCTTTGGATACACAAGTGAAAGCCGTAGAACCAAAAAATTCTTAATTTCAATACATTGAACTTTATCCCATGCAACAAAAGCTTAAAAAGGTGCTGCAAGAACTGCTTCTCACCAAAGATACTTTAGAAGCTTTGATTGGGTGAGCATACAATGCACAGGCTCAAGCAGTACACAATTCGTTACCATTCCATTTTGTTGAGGAGTATACGATATAAATATGTCTTGAAGACATATAATGACATAGAGCTGTTGAAGAGTACTCAGCCTCAATATCTCAATGAATCCCTGAAATTTTTGTTCCAAATTCCAAAGACATCTGATTGAATTAGTTCCGAATAGATTTATATTAAATTTACTGAATGATAATCGAGTTTAATTTTCCTTGAGGACGTTCTCAATTGGGTTGAGGTTTGAAAAATTACTTGGCCACGGCAAAACCTTAAAATTTGTTTCGGATAATAAAGTTTTTATCAATAGAATGGTGCCCCATTTTGCATAAATGTGTAGGCAACATCTGCAGAACCAATGTATGTAATCAAAACTGATTCCATCACTTCTTTATATTGAACCTCACTCATCGTTGCAGTAACACTAATTTAGATATCCTGTCTGCAGTATGACTGCAAACGCATTGAGAAAAATGTCCAGTTTGACCATCTGTACTTACTATGTTTGTATTAATACTTGTTTTACTAGGTTTCTTTTTTGATTCACGTTGGGATCGCTTATGCCCAATTTAGCCCCATGGATAACGTTGGTGATTTTTTATTCGTTCGTTTATTACATTAAAATCAAATATTTTTGGCAACGTTAACAAAAGGTGACACACATATCTTCATTTCTAATCTTTGTTAGGTACAGGTGACCAACTCCTGATCAACTTTCTCAAAATTCAATCCCAACACCTTACATAGCGTTTCAGATTAATTATTTAGCGGCCGAGATTTTATTTAGTTAATGATTTGCATGACTTGTCTTAACTGGACGATAGTATATAAGTGCTTGCCGATCAATCTACAACTGCAGAACAAGTAAGGAGGCTCAATTTATTTCTTTTTTAATTTCCTATTTCTATGGTATGAACCAAGAAAGTTAATTTGAAGAATTTGTCACAGTTTCGAACTACTTCAACTAGAACTAATTAATTAATTAATAATATGAATATTTATCCTTGATATTTCAAAATTTTCATTTAAATTAGATGAAGTAGCTTGAAATGCGATTTAGCATTTACAGAACAGCAACAGGAACTCCTTGAAATAATAATTTTAAAAAAACAAATTAATCAAAATATCTTTTTTTGTATTCGTCATAATTGCAGTTTGCAATCTACAAATAATAATTCATATCAGAAATTGATTCAAACTTAATAGCTACACCAAATCACTAAAAGCTGCGATATTAACTATCATATATAAAAAAAGTAAACAGGTTTTATGCATATCTATTACTAGATTCGGAACTGTTGCATGTAAATATAGAGTTAATAAAATTTGACGTAAATAATTAGTGTACTCGTTGCAAAAATTCCACATCAGTGTACCAAGGTTGCTAAAATATAGATATATTTCGTTAGATGTTAAGTTTTGATTCACTTTTGAATCTATTTTTCGCGAATAATAAAGTGAAAATGTCAAAAGAATCAAAACAGAAACACAAGTTGATTTCATTTTGTGATTTTTTTGCAAATTACTGCTTGAGTTAACGTTGCATGGATAATCAGTACGCTTAATAGCTACCAAGGTCTAGTTTTTTTTAGATTTAATATTTACTGATGCAACACATATTAGGATACATAGAGAGTTCGATCCATTTATTATCAAAATATGAAAATGTTCCTCTCTTTACCTGTACCTCTGTACTTAATGAGTGTCCACATTTTTTGATTTTTTTTAATTCTTAATTGTAAAGACGGCCATGAATAGTAAACCTATTGTATGTTAAATGGACTTCATACTTCTACTTTGACATTTCACCCCTAATTTAAATACTAACAAATTTTAATCACAGTGTTTTTCTTTACAAAATGTTGCCTCTATTAGTGGTAAAAATAACTAATTAACTAAACTGCGTAAGCAAATAATAAGAAAGGTGGAAAAAACGTTAAAAAAACATCCGCTAAATTAAAATTTGCATTTATTATATGCTATGATCAGCAATTTTGCTGCGACTTTTTCAAGGGTAACAAACAAAAATTAACACAATTAAATGTTTCATTCTCAAAATTAAAGTTGATAATGATATTTTTGAAACTAGCATTTAGTTAATGTCGAATAATAATTTCTCCATGGCAATCCCAAAAAACTGAAGCAAGAACGTTTCCAGAAGATTTTTCAATACTGGGAAACCAAAATGTCTCCATTCTCTCAAGTTTCTCCATAGTAACAATATGGTTTAAGAATCATCATCATTTTCAAACCGAGCGCAGATCGAATGTGATGCTTCCACCCTTCACCTTCGGGACAATATTCAGACATTTGAGCATCCATTTTGCAGATTTTTTTCCATTTTGCATTGCTACCAGCATTATTATCAATCATAAATAAGAACATGCAAAAGAAACTAATAAGGAAATAATTAAAATCTCACGATGACCTCGTTTTATAATTAATTCCAATAATCATTAATAAAGTTACGTATTCGTATTCTACCACTTCATTCATAATAATTTCGCGGTAATATCAACCTTGAGATGAGACAGTTTTTTCAGTAGAAGTCATTAAACGTTATAGTTAGAATTTAATAACCGGTCACTTTGATAAAAAAATTGAAAACTATCTAAATTTATAAAAAGCTTCCAGTTTCACAGATTCATTTTAAATAAACAAAACCCAATGAAGGGGAAAGGGAACTGTTTCCATAAAAAGAATGTTGTTTCGATTTTAGTTTTTAAAGTTTGAATCGACTATCTGGACACCTCAAGTAACATTTCAAAGACTTTTTTACTGAACTTTCGTCCACATTTTGTTTAAAAAAATATGTATCCTCCACCCCCTCCCTCTTCGCCAGTTTTTATTAAAAAAAGAATTTTTATTTCGATTTTCATTTTGAAAGTTTGAATAGAGACACTCTAAGGAAACGTCTGACACACATTTTGTTAACAAAATATTTTAATGGAATCTCTTCTCTTCCCTTACTACCTCTGCTCCTTCAGGTTCTACTAAAAATGAAGACATTTTTGTTTCTAGTTTAGCATTCAAAGGGGGTGTTTCCATTAAAAAAGAAAAAAATTATTTCGATTCTAGTTTTCACAGTCTGAATCGTCTGTTTGGACACATTAAGTAACATTTCGAAAACTTTATTTGGTCAAGTCTGCCCCAGATAAAAGAATCTGGGTCAGACTTGACCAATACATTTTTTAATTAACTCTTCCTTTTCCTCTTCCGACTGTCTGGACTCCATTAAAAAAGCAGAATTTTTGTTTCCATTTTAATTTACAAAGTTTTAATCGACAGTCTGGACAAGTCCAGTAACTCAACTCGAAATCTGACCTAGATTTTCTTAATAATTTTTTTAATTAAATGCTCCCCTCTTCTCCTCCCTCCTCTGCAAAATTTCATTAAAATTTCAAATTTTTGTTTGTAACCTCCACCCCCTACCTCTCTCTCTGTCCCAGTATCCGTTAGAAAAGAATTTTTGTTTGAATTTTAATTTTCAAAATTTAAATCTACTGTCCCCCACAGTAACATTTTAAATTTTTTTTTTGCGTAAGGTTGGCCCATTTTGTTAATAGTTTTTAGGTACCCTCTACCCACCCTCCGCTCCTACTTTGCTAGATTTCATTAAAAGAAAAATTTTTGTTTCGATTTTAATTTTCAAAATTTGAATCGACTGTCTGGACACCCCAAGTAACACTTCAAAAAAACTTATTTGCTTAAATTGGGCCCACATTTTGTTAATATTTTTTAGGTATCCTCTCCCCCTCTTTCCCCTCCCTCCCCCCGCTGCTCCTACTCTGCTAGATTTCGTTGAAAGAAAAATGTTTGTTTCCATTATAATTTTCAAAATTTGAATGGACTGTTTGGATGATGCAAGAAATTTCGCCAATATGTTGTCCATAAATCTTTTAATGGAACCTCTCCCTCCTCTCCCCTCAGATTCTATTAGAAGAAATGGAATTTCGGTTTTAGTTTTCAAAATTTCAATCGAGTGTCTGCAGACCTCAAGTAACATGATTTTCTTAATACATTTTTTAATGGACTTCTTCCCTCCCCCTCCTTCCCCACTTCATCCCTCTCACAAAATTTCATTCAAAAAATTATTTTTCTTTCTATTTTAGATTTGAAAATTTGAATTTGAGCATTCCGAAAACTTTGATTGCTTGAGACTGATCCACAAAAAAAAGTTTCTACTTTTCTTTCTTAAATTTTTTCTTAAACATTTCGATTAATAAATACTTAGGGGAACACGACAAAGACTCGCATTTAGGCAAAGTTTCATTCGAATCCAAACTGAGCTCGCCCGATGATAATTGTAATGCTATCAAATCCTTTGTTGTCTTTTTCTTTATATTTACAAAAGGAGCTTTTTTACAAGGCTTTAATTCGTATATCAAAATGCTATTATAATATTTTATTAGGATAATTTATTTTTATCATTAAAGTACTAAATTCTTTCCTGGATATTGCCTCAAGATAGCAAGAAATATAAACACATTATCACTGACAATTTGTTTACGTTAACCCAGTTTTTTTCATGTGTGTGTGAACAGATGAATGTTATTTGTTTCGCGCACTAGATAAACAAAATACAAGTGAGGAAATAAAAACTAAATTAAATAGGATTAATATTAAATACTAACCATTTCTTCCTTGCGGTATTCGATAAGAGACGTCTTGAAACTTGATATCAATCGAGTTTCGTTCTAATAGAATGGTATCTTCACCGGAACACGTTATCGCCGGTGAGTTAATCATAATTCCTTATTATTCGCCGAGACCAACTAATGTTTTACTGACATAACTGGTGAAGACGCGTATTCCTGAATCCTGTACCCGATATAAACCGCACAACGCGTACTATTTACTCGGAAGCGACTAGCGCAACTGATCTTTATTCAACGATTATATGTTCTATTTAAAGCACCCCACCAGTTTATTAGATTAATGAAATGATGTTTTGTGTTACAAGATGCGAACAATAGCGGAGAATTGGACGAAATTATGAAGAAAGCAGTACGAATCTCAAGTACGATGATAAGACGCTGCGTCTTATCGACTGGTCCGGTAGTGTTTCTTTCACGCAAGGTCTTGACGTATTTAAAACTATAATATTACTAAATAAGTTCTCTAATCGCTTTAATATGAAAACAAAAATTATTGGTGTTATCAAAATATTTATTTAAATCGTTATTTTGAAAAAGCTTGCAAGATTAGTAAGACCTTTAATGAGTAAAAGGTTTCCTAACAATAATAAAAGGAAACGATTTCCTCACATCGTCAATTTCAGTTTGGGAAATAGCCAGGAGTCGCACGGAGCCAAATCAGGTGAATACGATGGATGATCGATAACAATGATGCCTTTTTTGGTTAAGAATTCACGTATCATGATGGCCGTCTGACCTTCTGGGTTGAATTCAATTGATTTAGCACTTCCGAAAGTGTAATTTTTTCTCTTTTGGCTCTTCTGGCGACTTCCATGCCCCACTTTGACGTTTTGTTTTTAGCTCGTATTGAACACCACGTTTAATCACCAATTACAATGGCTGACATGCTTCCCGAATTCTTTTGGGGCATTTTTAACATGTCTTTGCAATGCTGAACTCTCTACTGTTTTTGGTCTGCTGTTAGAGTGTGTGGCACAAAGCTCGCACAGACCTTCTATTTACCCAAACCGAAAATTCTATAAATTATGCTTTTTGGTATCACAGATTCCTCTGAGATGAGTCTAGTGGACACACAGCGGTTAATTCGAAGAATTTCTTTGACTTTCTTGATATTTTCTTCATTAGGAGTGGTTTTCGGCATTGCTGTGTAATGAGAAAGCTGCTATCTGAAGTCAGCTTAATGATAAAGCTGCCAAGGAGGAAGAAGAGGGTGCCAGGGATAAAATAACCCCAAAGGAATAGCAGACCATCAAACAACAGCTCATAAGAAGTTGAACGAGAAAAAGTCAATTTTTTAAAGCTGCTTTGACATATACCGCAGCTGCACGAAAAAAAACAATAGTCCATTCCAAAAAGAATGGAACAGATGATGCTACAATCGGAGCACATACCACACAAGAACAAATTTCTGGTTTGCAAAAATCGCGGTAAATTTAAAATTTGTTTTTGATTGACTGATAATTGACTGTCCTCTATGTAGAATAATATCTTTACAAACACTAATAAAACACATTTAATGCTTCTAATTGCACTTTTTTGAACTTCGTCCAATTTGTCATATTTCGTTTGAAATATCCGTTTCTTTGGTGGCGTTTTCAGTTAACTCTATATCTCCGATTGTGTCAAACAGTGTCGTTTTGCTAATCCCAATTTCATTTGCTGTCTGATGAAGGCTTTGCCCACTTATTACATGCCTACACCTTGCATTTTTTGAGGAACCTGTGAGAGCATTATCAGCCATAATTACATATTCACGTATTGACGCTTATCAAAACATATAAGAAAATTTAATCAAAACAGTTCAAATAGTACCTTCATTAAGTGAATATTATGATGCAGAAGCTCTAAAAAAACCATTTTGTATGAAGAATTAAGATGAAATTGATAAATAAAACAATAAAGCCCAATAATCGCAATAGAACACAAACGATGCTCACATAATATAACCTTTTTGATGTTTCTGACATTTATGCAATTTTGACAAATTGTTCTTGTGTAAATGTGCACTAGATTTTAATCAATCACAGACTTATCTTATAAATCATCTTTAAAAAAAATTAAATTAATTTGGAATTGTTGTACTTTTCTGAGTCTTTCAACTGATCCATAAGATTCGAATAAACTCAATAACACTGAAACTTTAATTTAATATACGAAGCAATTTATTTGTGATAATACAAAAATAATTCTATTCTAATTCTAATTTTTTTCAACATAAATATAATAAGATTTCTAAAATATTAATACTAACTTACGTATTAGAATAATTTGCTAAATAAAAATACTGATTAGCTTAATAATTAATAAATTAATTAACAAGGCTTGAAATAATATGACATCATGTGTCACCCTGTATACAGAATGACAATCTCACAACTAACAATTTTAATATAAAAATAATTAAGTACAACTCAACATTTAAATGGAAATTGTAAATTTTAAAATTGTCTTCTGTATAATGTTTATGTAAATATATCATTTTCTCTACTGTTCTGGCAAGATGTATTTCCTTTTCCAACCTTTAGCGTTTGGTCCAAATTTGTACACAAGTTTTTGCTCCGGCACTGCTATAAAGTTGCCTTGTCCGTAATGATAACTGTAACAAAAGATTAATTATTTTTGGTCAATATCATACATAGAAAGAAAGGGCAAAATCGAAACAAAATATAATTATAAACATTCAAGTTTAAAAAAGGATGCATATGGCAGAAAAGTTTATTGGCGAATCAAATATTTGTTCAGCTAAAGATGACAAATCTCAGCGAGCGATTCGGAAATTCATGTCAACAGCTTGTGTAGACGAACTAAGCAATTGGATTTTCCTTCTTAGATAGCAAATACAAAATATTTAATGTGGATTACAATGCTACATCCATCGAAGTACCATTACAAATTAATCAATGTGTTTCAATCTACTATGACCTCATCAGTACACGACATCCTCCGCTTATATACAGACTTCTGTATTGCAATATTTGCCTAGAGAAGTCAAGGTCTCGTGTAAGCTGTTTGATTAATAGATGGTGTTTAATGGTAGTTTAATAGCGCTACAGATCAAATCGGTTCGTGTACTGATGAGGTTATAGTAGACTGAAACACCTGTATACAGCCTGATTAATTTATAATGCTATCTCTATCTATTCCATAAACAAAGTCGTGTTATTCAAAGTGTATTTTTGTCTTTTATAACGAAGATAACTAAGTAAGTAAAATATTTCTTTTATAAAATTATTATAAAAGCATTCATTTGTGACGTAACCGCTCGTGCGTTTCTGAAAGGTGTAATATTCTACAATGAATATATTCATATGTGGCGATGACTATAACACAAGTCTCATCTATGAATCCATTCGGGTACCTAACCAAAATGACGAAAGCTTTAGAAATAAATTGGACGAAGATCATAATTTATTAAACCAAGTTTTAGCTCTTGAAGAAGTAAATGTAGGTATGGTGAGTCAATTTCCGATTGATTACATGTACGATGTCTGTTTAGGTTAACATACCAGTTGAGTTTAACCGAAAATCGATCTTTCTATTCTATTTAGGCCCTTTACTGCTAAAAAACACTATTGACATAGCAATTTACGAACATTTTCTCTCGTTGCATTGTGCAATTTCCATCCTTGTGTCCAATAAAACAGCAGAAAAAAATCAACAATATTGGATAGGACATTATTTTAGAATGGCTTCCCAAATATTCAAATTTTTATTAAGATTAGTGAAGCCCAAAACTAACCCTATTTTCGTAAGCTTATTTAGGATCGTATTTATAGTTCGTGCTTGAGGTTGTGTCCATTGAACACGCGATTTTGACGTAAATGTCATTCAAATATATCGAGTGCTCAATCATCGACACAACCTCACGTTCGAACTATAAAAATATGACCCTTAGAGCATTTTGTCACTAATTTCGTTGACATTCCAAAGTTATATGGAAATTGTTAGCATTGTTTGTGTCGTCTAATGCAGTCACGTTTATAATCCGAGCTTGAAGTTGTGTCGATGCGATTTTGACAAAATCGCGCTTGACGTAAATGTCATTACAAAAGTGTCAAAATCGCGTGCTCAAGCATCGAGACGACCTCAAATATGAACTATAAATATCATCCTAAGCGAAGATGCTCGTCTGTTTGGCATCCTTAATAATTTTTCCAGTTTTCCTTCTTTTAAAATTAGTTGAGTAAGCTGAAGCTTATTGTGAAATCAACAACCAATCCACTGGCGGCAATTTTTAATAGTTTAAGAGAATATAATCATTTAAAAGCAATTGTTGAAAGAAATAAGGATTTTGAGCTTAAATCTAAACACAGATCTGGACCTTTATTAAATTAAATAATGATATAATGACTGTAAACAATACCAAAAAATATGATCTATATGCCTTGTACAAAGCGATGTTTTCAAAATACAAAATTTTATAATAAATAATGACTCTCTTAAAAATTCGTTTAGTTTTCCAATTACACATCTCCACAGTTAATTGTTAATAGATTGGTGATAAAGGTTCCGCATAAAATTAAAAAATGATGACTCCACAACAGAGGACAGTAACTTAAGATTGGTACGTCGCTGAGTACTCGGACTTAAAATACCGTTAACTTTTTCGTGTCTCTGTATTGTTTGTGTTAATGTATTACAGGAGCAATACTTTAATGCGTTTTTTTTTTAATTTTGTGTTTCTCATTTATTGGTCTAGATAGCCGGGCAAGCTTCTGTAGAACGTAATAAGACCGTTGACATACATTTTAATTACGCCTTAAAATATGTTTTATACACGTCCTCAAAACACGTCCTAAAAATGTGACATCCAAACGTGCAAAACTTGTCATCCACACGTGCCAAAAACACGTCTTGATGTAGTCTTATTAATAAACAATCTCCTCCCTTCCCTCCCCCAAGACGATGTGATTTTTGAAGCATATTTTAGATGTGGAAAATTGGGATATTATAAAGCACAAATAAATATAATGATAATGAGCAAAAATGGGATAGAAAATGTTATAGAAATGCATATATCCATAGCTAAAACACAATTTCAGAGATGTTATATTTGAAGAAGTGACGAACAAAGACAATGACGCTCAATGAAACGAATAATACATGAAAAAGTTAAGCGAAGTTGCTCATAGAAAAGGCAGGATTTATAAAAAGAAAAAGTAAAGTTCCCTCCCTTAAGATAAAGCGTGTGACTTACCGTATTGCACGAGAAAATTTTCCAAAATCCATTTCCTTTTCTTTGGCCCTAGTATTTCGTTTTCCCCATAATTTACTCACTTTCTCCGGATTCGTGAAGCGAAATTTTCCTCTCTCGTAATCCTCCCATTTGATCATACTTGGGTTGGTATCGGGATTATGCAGAAGCTCCACGACGAAGTTTACTATCCCCGGATTACTTCCTAAAATGCATCGAATAAAAATTATTACGAACGAATATTCTAGAAGAAAAATTACAGATCTTAAACGAGCTCGACAAGCCAGATTCAATATGGAATTTCGACAAAACATGTCTATCACATGATCCTCGTAAGATAAAAGTTGCTGGAGCAAGAAGAAAACCTAGTTCATGAACAACTTCTGGACCAGGAAGGAGAACACAACAGTTTTGATAGCCTCGTGAATATCTGATGAAAATTCCTTTCCTGAAACGGCCTATGGTGGTAGCCCCAATGGTTGGATGGAAGCAGATGTATTTTTTTAATTACTTCGAAACCGGTTCTTGTAATCTACAATGGGCATACTACACATGTCACCATATTAAAGTTGCTCTCGCACACGACTCATTTCTGACAGCCCTTAGGTTTAGCAATTATTACGTCTTTAAGGAAAAACTGGGATTTAAAACTTGTGGTTTGGCAAAGATTAAAATATGGGTTTCAAAATTCCAAAGAATATTTTCTCTGACCTTGTCGAGCAAACTTGAAAAACACGACTCCAAATATAATACGAAATGGATTTTAAAAACAGGAATTCATCCATTCAATCGCCATGTAATTCCAAATGAGAAGAACGATCCGAAAGCTTTAGCAAGATGCAACTGATACGATGAATGGTGAACAGAAAGAAATTAACACTGGACACATCGTTGACATCGCTGAACCACCGAATAAACCTAAAAGTAAACCCAAAAAGACACACAGCTACGAAAGAGGAAAAAGGTAGCCGGAGATGCAGAAGTAATAACCTCACCAGAGGTATTGGGGAGGGTAGAATAAGAAAAAAGTGGAAAAAAGAGGAAAAGGTAAGGGCGGAAGAAGAAGAATATAAAAAAGAATAAACCTGCAAGGATCAATATTTTAAAAGAAGCAGAAAGAAAGTGCAATTACTGTAGCTTGAGTTCTGAAATGGAAGAACCAGTATTTAGGAAATCTAAACATGATATTGACCATGACATGTTTGAAGAGAAGACACCGTGGTCAAAGAAAACATCACAAAACTTTTGCCCCAACCAGTTAAGGGAAAAGAAGAACATTAGATTTTGGAGTTGATTTGCTTTTAATTACTTAAAAAGCACCTAGAAATTACGTCTATTTGTTTTCTGGGTTTGCAGCTTATTAATTAATAATTAATTTTAAGCAATTGTAACAACTATAAAATTTACATATACAGTGTGTTTCAGAAAATAGGAAATACCTACTTAATATCTATTTCGTTTAAATTATTGTGGTTTTCTGTATCTATATACTATTACGATTAGAGTTTCCTCTAGATAATCAAAATAAGCTACATATATGTGATTTATTAAATTTTATAACAATAAAATATCACTCACCCTTTACACCAACTTTGTGTGTGTTGTCCAGTACTCTAGTATCGTTTTCAACATCGCATATAGTTGGAATATAGTCCCTTTCAGAATGATCTAAAATTGTAATAAAATATGAACGACAATAATCCACATATTTATTTATTTAAAACTCACGATCATCTGTAATTTTGGTGTATTTATTCGTAGTTTCCAAATGACAATTAAGATTAATATCTGTTGGAAGAAATATTGTGAATTATTATAAATTAAAATTTAATTAATTAATAATTCTTACCTACATTGTAGATTTGATCTAAAGTTTCTGTATAAACAGCGTTATAATAATCCTGTACCAATTAAAATCGTGTTTAAATAAAGTTAAAAGCACGTTTTAAAAATAATACTTACAGGGGAGAACTCTTCCAAAAAGAAATTCTTGAACATTGCACGAAATAATACGAATCACATTGAGTTAAATTACAAAGTATAGATATGAAATTTCCATAACGTTAAGTAGAAAATCAGGAAGTAATCATTTGTCACTGTGTACATAATTTTATCAATAAATGTTTACAAAACTGGATATAAAACCTCGAAATGAATATAAACCGCATATGTATGTATATCTAAGATAGTCTTTCATACAATCTTCAATATATCTTCAAATCCCCATTCTGCGCGAATTATTTCAACAATAATATGAAAATTATTTTTATACGTTTCAGTTTTAAAGTTTTGTTATACATATATCGGAAATACATGTGGTGATAACGCACGTTGGAAATTCTTATCTTGGTGATATAATAGTGCTGTTATATATAGTGTTTGTTATTACACGTAAAAGTATACACCAGTGTTTACCTTTATAAAAAAAATGTAGAAGATATAGATATACACCTCTAGATACGATTAATTTTGAGGGCTTAATTTTGAAAATCTTAGTCAAAAAAGTCGTAACATTTAGCTAGAGATCTGTACTGAGACCTTCACAACTCATCATCTTGTATGATTTCCTGGCTCAAAACTTGCCCCTCTTGCAATCCTCCCAACATAACTGGCTTTGGTCAACTGTAATTTTTGTTGACTTTAAGAGCTTTTAACAGCTTCGAAAGAAAGTAATTCTCGCAACAAAAGGGCAAGATCTTACCTCACCTATAGGACTCACGGAATTATTTAACAATGTTTCTTAATTTGATAGGGAGGACATTGCAAGCAGGTTAGCTAATTTGCAAGAATATTTATTTGCTTTTTTATTGGTTTATTGGTAATATCGATAAGTTAATTACAGTTTTATGTGTTCCTTTTCCTATTATGTACTTCATCTAATCAGCACATTTCGTTGCATCAACTGCATTCAATTCAGTACGATTACACCTATACCCTCAATTTGGTTCGTATGAACCTCGTATAAACCTTTCATTCAAATTTACCGCCAACTAATTAGGTAGTAGTGACTTTATTAGGTAGATTCTTCGAGCACCATCTATATTTACATAGCGGAACTATCGCAGTGGTAAAACACTTATTCGATTTAGATTCCTTCATAAAATATGACGGTTCGTTCAATAACACTGCCACGCGGACTTGTTTAAAACTAAAACCTAATATTTAAAATTAAAATAGCATATTTTTAACCGTTTGTAATAATAAATTTACAACTACGTATTATTATAAAAAACAAACTAGACTAATGCTACAAAAAAACTAGAAATAATCTTTTTTTAAGAATATATTGATATAGACTACATTTTTTTTACATTAAATCCTTATAGGCACCACTAAGCAGATCACTTTCTTCAATTCCTAACGATTTCATCAAGGACATAGCGATTTCTTGTCCTTCTTCAACAGATTGATCCTCGTTTAAGACAACCTAGAAAAACAGCAATTACCTCGCCAAAACATTAATTAATCATATTTTAGGTACCTCTAACTCCATAAAATCACCGAGATTTTCCACTTGATCAATGTGTACTCTAGTTTGTCCTACTAAAAACAAGTGACGAGTCTTTTTAACGATACCATTAACCCCTAAAGCCTGTGATAATACAGCATCAAGGCTTGAAACGCTATCAGAAGTAATTGAACTTTTTTCATACGATGATAATTTTGGACCTTCAGTATCCGGTCTGTCGTAAAATATTAATTCTGCATCACCGTTCTGAAAATTTTGACTCGTATAATAATCAAGCAAAATTACTGAACATATGTGATATCGCATGTATTTACCGAACGTACACTAATTTAATTTATCAAACAGAAAAATTGTAAAAAGAAATTAATTGATGGGTGAACTGTTAATTGCATATTAATTAAAATTAATCTTTTTGATGTATATTTTGCACTGTAATTAGAATTTAAACAAATCAATACAAAAGAAAACAAATTTCTAACCTCAAATCTTCTTAATTTCAACCGGCCTTTGGAGGATACATAAAATGTATCATTCTGTTTGATAATTGTGCCTTCGGATTTGCTTAGAATTTTAACTTTGGAACGTAATTCCTCGATATCAGACACTTTCGCTTTTATTTCAATATTACGCATTTTTGATTTTAAACTTTCTACCATCTACAGAATAGGAATCAGTCGATATTTACAGTTGGTAGTAGCCACATTATGCTAATTTCATGCAAGTTTACTCATTTGATTTAAACATAACCTTTAAATTGAATCACCTAACCTATATTTATTTAGTATGATTAGTAAATTCAATAGTACTTATTCATTTGTTACTGTTTATCTATAAACAAAATGAAATTGACGAAATCAATTGGATCTACGATTATGAAAGCCTACTCTAATTTAACACGCAGTTATATTCACAGGACATATTACTTTCATTATCCCACAAAATGTATATTACCAAATACAGGATTAAAACTCGCATTACAAAATCCTTCCATTAATAATGATGATAAAAAGTATATTAGCCACAGTGATGAAAACACTGATGACGAAAGCGAATTAACAAATGATATCAATGATGAATACACACAATTGTATATGCAACCGCAATCGATTAAAGATATTTTATATCCTAATTCGAAAGATGTCTTAATTAAAAAAATAAACGAATGTGCATCATTGCAAGATATATATGCGTTTCTTATGAAACATGGGGATGAATTGAATACGATGCATATAACCCAACTCGTTTTAGTATTATGGGATTTACAAAAGATGTTTTATCACGTTACATTGTCGAGTAGTCCTTCGTATGTGAACGTCTTAGAATTTGATAAAATAAGCGCGAATTATATGAAGACGTTTAAAGACGATCAAATTTCGAATAGATTATGGAAACTTATCGAGAGTAAAATAAGCGATTTTAGTATCGAACAGTTGAGTTACGTAATATTATATTTAAATAAAATGGGAATACATCCGAAGGAAGAGATAATAACGATACTCACATCGCAGTTTCAAAAACAATTCAATGCAGATTCTTCATTATCATCGCTAACGAGATTTATGTCTGCGATTTATTTAAAGGGAGATTTGTCGTATTTTTACAATATTCAACAATTTATTCCGATTGTTCTCGATAGCATAGGTAACGTTATAATTTTATTAATATCATGATATTTTTACGTTTAAAATTAATTTAATTTTTAGATAGATGTGAAACTGTTGAAGATTTATATGTAACGACAAGTTGTTTGACTAATATGAATGCCTTAATAACGAAGGAGACTCTTTCGAGATATGTTAAAAAAGTTACCGATTTTTTTAAACGTGATAAAATAGGATCGGACCATTATAAATTAGTTATCAATATTATGATGTTATTAAATATTTCACAATGGAGGGATCAAAATGCTGGTTTAATCATACAATGTCTATCGTTATTACAGAATAATATGCATCTCTTAAATGTTAACGAATTGTTAATCGTTCATGAGGTAAGTTGCGAATCGGTTTCTGTTCATCTTTTTCTTGTTCGGATAATTGTTGCTCTTTTTCAATTTCATGGGAATATATTCGTTTTTTTTTTCTTTCGTAGGTATTCTGCAAGATACAAGAACCAGGACATATACTGAACGAAATCCAGAGAAACGCTTCAAAATACCTGCTCCAGTTAGAGGAAGAGATGAATCCCCAATTGGATATTCGCCTCAAACTTTTTTCATGCATAACATATTTCGCACCTCCATCACAAAGGCCACATTTCAAGAAAATTCTCCAGAAATACATCGATTATCTATTAGATGGAAAATCGCTGTTAGAACTGCATAAAATATTACTATTTACGAAGATTTGCGACGCTGATCTCTGCGAGAAATACTGGAAGAAACTGCTGCTATGTTTGGATAATAAATCGTTTTTGGACGCTTGTCTCTTTAAAATCTGCCAAAATTATATTAATTTTAACGAGGATCTACCGGATCGTCGTTGTCCGGATTTCGAAAATAAAATTGTTGGAATATTAGAGCATGATATCAATAATAAATTATTAGGTTTGATACCAGCGTATTTCCCTACTGTTGCTTCGTTTTTACTCATTTTCGGAAGAAATCGAAACACACTAGAGACAATAATTAGGAAAATTGATGAATTTGCTTTATATTTCAGTCCTTTAGATTGTTTACATTTATCGCATGGTTTACAGCAAGCAGCGGATATTAATAAACTTCTAACGAATGTTGATATAACCAACATGAGAGGTAGCTTAGATAAATGTACTTATAAATTATTGTTGAACGATTGTGATACTACTACGATTAATGTACTGACGAAGAGCTATATTCGTCGAAGTAGTGTAGATAACGTGTTATTCGAACGTTTACTGGATTCTTATAGAAACGTTAGTTCCTTATATTCGATGTTGTTTAAAAATATATCGTATAATTTATTTGTAACGAATACATTATTACCGGATATGCTGAATAAGGTAGTCGATTACATAAATCTTAAAAAAGATGACATATTAGGCTTCAACATCGAACGTATTCTACATTTATGTTACCACGTTGGATTTCTCCCAGATAAATATGAAGAATTTTTTCAGACTGCAATTGATGTTATTCTCAGGTAAGAATCTTTCTTTAAAACAGAAAATTGTCTATAGAAGATTTAAATAAAATAAAATGATTTTAGGGATCAGGAACGGATGAGCGGTTTATCTTACTTGCAAGCGTCTCTCTCCTTATGTTTCTACCACAGGTTACCGCAGTCCTTTATAAAACAAACATTCAACGTGGAATTCCTAGAAAAATTAGATGTAGAACTAGCAAATTGTTATTTCAAGGTAGAAAATGTAATTTATCGGTCAAAATATTTTGTGAGGACTTATTTTTTTGTGTATTAGGATGTATATCCCTTAAGGGTACGTCATTATATGATGCAGCTAAATAGAGCTGTCTGTTTGGATTATCCTGAATCGAATGTACCGTGGTTCCATCAGAAATATCTCGAACAACGACACGATAATAGTAGGTATTACCCAATTGTATGTATCTGAATAGCGACATTATTAACTTTCATTATGCTAATAATATATTTTCACTAGTTTATTTTATATTGAACAGTTCAAAAGCGCAATCCAAAAGATACTGTATTACATAATTCGCTTAGAGAATGCCTTATAAGACTGGGAAAGAGTGCGACTTGCCTGGAAGAAAATGAAGTGTCCCCTTACGGTTATCACATCGATTTCACTCTGCATTTAGATGGAAATGATGAATTAATAACGCCGAATAGACCTGCTAAAAAGTAATCAGTAAAATATACAATTTAGATCAGATTAATTTTCATTTTTTGTTTAATTTGTAGGATAGCAGTTTTGATAATGCGGAAGAATTTCTATTCGAAAATCCATAAACGATTAAAAGGATTTTATCAGCTGAAAATTAGACATTTAGAGATACTTGGATATAAAGTAATTTTGATTAATGCCTCTATATGGAGGGAGTTACTTAGTATGGAAGATAAAATGAATTATTTAATTAATACTGTTAAATCAGATGAAATATATACGAATCTTATTAGAAGTTTACAAAAAAAGAAATAGAATTTTTATACAAGCTGAATCGTATCGTGTTTTTTTTTGTGCACTCTTCAAATAAGTAAAATAATAAATGGAATTAAGAAGATTTATAAATATTGATGTTAATTCTGCTCCTCGTTATGTATCTTATTTCTCTCTTATTTATTATGGCTACGTCGACGATCCTGTAGTTGTTTTCCACGATGTTGGTGATGACCGGCGATAATGGTGATCCCAATGTTGCACCACTCTTCTGTTCATAAAAGTTCCCATTCCATAAGAAGTATGTCGAGGTCTGGTAAAGTCTTACTAATTCTATCAGATTTTGTCGTAACTTTGGTATCAACCGCTTGATGATTTCTTGATTGAGATTGAGACAAATTATCCACCACAAGTATCCACCATTGGACGGTTAAACGAGCTCGATCGTGGCATATTTATATACGAAACGACTGCATATTAATTTGCAATTCAAGTTTTTATTCTTCGGCCGTATGCTAGCCGATCGCATACTCGATAAAGCTCCCGCCATGCATGTGGTAAGCATATTCCATGTTTAGATATGAAGGATTGAGCTATACCCAAAGAGGAACAAAGACTGCTACTGCCTTCAGAGAGTCGACCACCACGATTCTACAGGTTACCAAAAATTCACAAAATAGAAATTGCGCTCAGACCGATCGTCAGTACTTGTGGATCTTCGACCAACGAATTGGTAAGAAATGTGGCTAGACAACTATAGCAGTACACCGGATAAACGAAGAGTTATCTGAAGAATTCTCAACATTTTGTGAAAATACTCCAACAGCACATTTAAAGGAATTTAGTTGTTTTTCAAGGATTTTAGCTTCTTTTTGATTGTTTTGCATACTATTTCATTGATTTTTGCGTGGGTCAAGTGTCCTAGAGCTAGTTGTGGACCAGTTGGTCCCAAACAAAATCTACCAACTCGAAGAAACGTCGTGCTAGTAGATTATTTTGTATTTTTTGCGCGTTTATTTTATTTTATTGTCGTATTGTATACATACTGCACGTATATGTACGCACACTACTACGCGGTCAAAGTCAGGAAGCCCTCAGAATAGGCCCCACTTTTTCAATGTTAAAAATTTTTAAAAAATTAAAACTTAGATTAGTAGTAAGTTTAAAAAAATTGCTGTGTATAGACACCTATTTTGCACAAAATCTTGTTTCTTACTATTATTAGATATTATTATACCCCTAATCTAGTTTCTAGAATTTTTTTCCCTACAATTATTTTTGTATTAACAAGTTTCTATATATCAATTACTTTAATTATTCTCCAAATTGCTACCTATAGATTTTAAAGGTTTTTGTGCTTAGAGTTAATTAAAAGCAGAAAAACTGTGGAAAAAAACACCACAATATAGTCGGTCAAATATCAAGTAGAGCCGACTACGTGTGCCCTCTACCCATCTACTAAGTGAATTATCTAAATAGTTACTTTTTACTACAATAATTTTAAGTTGGCTATACTGATTATCCTTGAAAACGAATTATTAGTATCTTCAACTTCAAAACTTAATGCACAATTGATATCTAATCTGATATAATGTTTAACTTTCTTTATTGAATAGGTGAAATCGATATTTTGCATTTAAATACTTCATAAAGTGATAAAACGTCTTAGTAAATTGTAACTAATTTCACTAAACTTTGCTTATCTATCACGCGAACTTCATTATAGATCAGTCTTCAATCGCCATAATGACATGTACAAGGTGGAAATTTTGCTCTTGATGACATAAATTCATTATTACCGTTCTATTTGTGATTTATTCGGTGTATCGTAGACTATAATCATGGATTTTGGAGAGTTATTACATACAGCTAAGAGAAATGAGCACGCAAAACCTCAGGTTAGTGTTTTAATTAGATTCATATTGTTAGACCTTCTGTTTCTAAAAATGTCTAAATTTATTTAACGTTATATCTCGTTCTTCGCGATAAAAAAGATTATTAAATTTCCATATCTTGTTTTAGATTCAATATTATTCAACGAAATTTTCTCCTCCCAAGAAAGAACAGAGATCTAGAAATCTTTCAGTTAATGTACAAAAATTCCTGGCTAGGAAGGAAGCCGAGGAGAAAGTGAAGCAAAGAGAGGCTCTCGATAGGAGAAACAAACTACTTGCTTTACGCTCGCAGGATAAAAAAGCAACTCGTCGTGTAAATGTAATGTTAAAGAGGACTAAATCTGCTAATCAATCTGTTATTGAAGATGCGTTAGATGCGGATAATACAGCCGTCACGTTAGCAGGACCTAGTCAGCCGGATGAAGATGATTACGGCTATGTCTCACAGGAGTCCTCTGCTCTATATAATAAAATGATGGAGAAATATAGTAAAATGCCAGACGAACCCAAATTTCCTGAGATGAAGAAGAAAATCAGTACAAATTTGTCTAGTACGAAAGATAGGGTGAAAGCTGCTTTGGAAAGGGAAAAAGAAGAAGCGCTATTACCACATCGACGGAAACGGAAACATACTAGCGATACTGATGGTGATTCTGGGCGAAATTTTGATGGAATTATAGATCCGGATATTGAACCGGAAAAGAAAGAGAGTTCGAAACCGAAATTTAAAGCAGCACCGTTAGTAAATTTTTCTGGTGAGTTTTATTTTATCAGCAATTTTTTCGAGATATTAATTTTGTAATTTCTTGTTTTAGATCTTTTAAAACTAGCTGAAAAGAAACAATTTGAACCAGTTGTGATAGAACCGAAAAAGGATGATGAAGAAAGACCATTAACGAAGAAACAGAAAAAAGAAATAGAACGAGAAAAGGAATGGAGGGAAAGGAAAGATTCTCGAGGTAAAGCACCACAAGAAAAACCGCCAATAATGAACAGGATACCTAAGGTGAACGATCCAGGACCGCAGTCTACAGATAGAATTCCTAAGAAGGTGAATCCGGATAATCAAGACTCTAAAAGAATACTAAATCAAAATACGAAAATGCTTGACAAAAACTCTAATATTTCTAAAGTGAATAAATTACCCAATAGACCTGACATTAATGATAGAAAATATCCTGATGCTAACAAGAATTGTGATATGAATCGAAAGACTTTAAACGGGGTTAAAAATTCTGCATCATACGCATCTAAAACTGAAAGTCGTGAGAGTCATCTTATGCCACCACCTCCCATTCCGAAACCTCGACCATCTATACCAAGTGAAAAATTAAAATCCTCAATCCCACCTAAAGATCTGCAAAGGAAAGCTCCCATTCCAGATAATAGAATCGGTCAAAAGAATTCTATACCACCGAACGGCATTAAAAATAAATCTGTTCCAAATCCTTCTAAACAATTACCACCGAATGATCTGAAACCCAAACAGAATCCATCGAATGCTCTTAAACCTAAACAATTTCCACCGAATGATGTCAGACCGAAGCAATTTCCTCCTAGCGATGTTAGACCGAAACAATTTCCTCCAAATGATCTTAGACCGAAGCAGTTCCCACCGCAAGATGTTAGAAGAAATATTAAGGATGTTAAGAGGAAACCGCTTCTTAATAAACGTAAGTTTTTATATTTCTTAGAATGTAGGTTCGAACTCAATCTCTTATTAATTATATAGGTCGTATTCTTGATGACGATGAGGAAGATTATGATCCGGATATGGATGATTTTATCGATGATGGACCGGAAGGAGAGGAGGATTATTCTAAATATATCAGTGAAATATTTGGGTATGATAAACGCAGGTATCGGTTTGATGATGATGATGTTGATAATATGGAATCTTCGTTCTCTCAGCAAATGAAGGAGGAAGTCATAAGTACTAAAATTGGTATGTATTTCATCGTTTTTAATATTTTGACAATTATAACGATCAAAATATTTCTGGCAGCTGTCACATTGTAGAAGAGTCATTTTTCTTAGTTTCAACATCTACAAATGTTACAATATTGTGTAAAGTTCTAACTATGAACAATACTAAATTGTAAAAAAGAATAATTTATTTAAAATTTGATAATTGTAGCTGTCAAAATTCATCTGGGGGAAAACTTAAAAAAATTGTCCCGAAATAGGGATTTTGGTACAACCAACCTCCTTCAGTTGAAATGGCTCGTGTGGTATTTTGCATGATTTTACAAAGTGTGACTATCAAAATAGTTCTGGCAGCTGTCAAATTGTTCATACAGTAATAAATCTTACAGTTTGTACAATCTTCAATTTTCTTTCAAGAGCTGTCAAATTGTGAAAACAATCATTTTTTTCCATAATTTTTCTGAAAACTGTCAAACTATAAGAGGTGCTTTTGATAGGTGTCAAAATTTAAAATACAATAAATTAATTATTTTCTGGTTATATCAGATATAACGGACAAAAACATTTCTGACAGCAGTAGTATCTGGTTTTACAAAGTGTGACTATCAAAATATTTCTGACAGCTGTCAAACAATAAATACAATGTGTTTGTTTAGATATAACAGCTATAGCCTTCAAAATAGATTCTACAGTTGTAAATTTGCAATATCGATTATTGTTTACAATTTTGTATTATCGTCTGCTGTCAAATTTGACATCTGTAGTTGTAAAATACATCTTCTAGTCTGTACAATTCTCAAATCATTCGCGTTTTACAGATTTAAGTATCGTAACTGTCAACATTTTCTAAGAGGTGTCAAATTGTCGTTCTCGCATAATTTTTTTGAAAGCTGTCAAACTATACATGCGCGCTTTTGATATAAATCATAATTAAAATGCAATTAAGTTATTTTTTGTTCTAGATTTTTCAGGTATAACCGGCAAAAATATCTCTGACAACAGTAGAGTTGTAAATTTACATTTTGTGACAGCTACCAAATTGTAATAAGAAGTAATTTATTTTAGATTTGACATTTTTGTAGCTGTCAAAATACATCTGATAGGTATAAAACCCTCAAATCTGTATAAGAAAAAAGATATTTATTTTGAATTTGATAATTTTAGTTGTCAAAATACATGTGACAGCTTTAACATTGTTAAATTACTTATTCTTGTACAAATTTGAATGATAACTGTCAAAATATTGCTAACATCCATCACTTAAGAGCGCGCCGACGAGGTAAGATATATATAACTACCACGAGATGGCGCGAGCGGTTTTTTCGAAATAATTTGTATATTCTAGTAAACGAATGGTTTGAATCTGCATTCAAAGGTGGCGCTTAGTTTCATAGAAATTGTTTCAGAATATTTCTACATATTAAAATTTTTTCAAGCACGACAGCTTGAAATGTAGCATCCAATTATCCACGAATACTTTATACTATTTTTTTTAATTTTAACATCATGTTTTATTGGTTTCAATACTGCGTCGAAAACCGATCATAAATAATCAACGAAAGAGGGAATTCTGACAAAACAATATCAAAAAATTAATTGAATATCTATTATTATTAACAATTTATCATTATTTCTTTAAATTTATTATACACCGTCGTTTTCTACACAAATACGATTGGTGAATAAAGGCGGGTTCTGACAGTGTAACTGTGGCGTGGTGTGAAAAAAACATGAAAATGTTTTTATGATAACTATTTTCTAAACGTCCATTTTAAATTTATAGAAAAATTTGCGTAAATTTGTAAGAAAGAATTATGTTCTCATTTCAAATTGTCAAAATACATAAGATACTATTCCGGCTGAAGCAAGCAGCTTCAGATGAGGCCTTTAGTGCAATTTACACTACAATTTTACAAATGAAGCTGTTGAAATGAATTTATAACATAACCTCAACCATACAAAAACCGAATAGTTCTGAATTCAGATTTGTAGTTATAACTAATCCTTTATAAAAGTGACCTTCAGATCTGTATAATGTGAACATTGTTGCTAATAGGACCCGCAATATTATTCTCTTTCTACTTATTTGCAGCTCAGTGTTAAACAAATTTAAAACTCCTTTGGCATTCAATTTTTTAAAAGCATAAAATGCCTCAAATCTATTTTTCACTAATTTATTTACAAATCTCTTTATTCCTAATAATACTTACCTTATACAATGGCATTTTTTTAAGAAAATTGCAAATTATCAAAAATTGCAATAATAATTGGCGTCTACAATTTAACTCAAAGATATGTAAAAACATTTTTTACTTTATATTTAATACATAACCTTTTTTGCCTCTCCTTTGCATGCGTTTCATCTTAACGTTACTTGATCAATTATACAAATTTAGTACGTGTACAGTTTTAAAAATCTTCTTCCCTATAACTCGAAGTAATTTTTGATTGATGAATATCAATATTGTAATTGCACTCTAAAATAAATGCCGGTCAAACCTAGTGCATTCGTTTTGAACAGAAGTTATAATGTATCTTCCATCACATTTAATTTTGAAGAGGCTGTCAAACCTAATAATATTACTAATTACCACGTATGTATTGTGTTATATTGTGTATTGTTCTGGGTTTTGTATTCGTTTCGTTTAATATGTGACTACAACACGGAAATCAACTGTAAACAACACGAGTGTTTGTATGCAATTAAGTTATTTTTTAAAAATAAGACTTTTTTTATTAAATTCATAAAATTGTTAAATTTAACTTTGATTGCTATAGCGGTAGTCATTTATAACTAAAACTGTTGAAATTTACATTTTGACAAATCGTATAATAACATGGAATTAGCTACATTTAGCAAATTCCGGTGTTTTTGTAATTAGTAAACATACTCAATATAAGTAATTTATTTTGAATTTATTGATATTTTAATACATGTCAATTTTACATGAAAATACATTGTTAATTTTCGAAAAAAATAAAAAATGCTCGCTATACTATCAAGGATGTAACTACAAAAATACGACGCCCTATAAAAAGATAAAAATTTTCAGATATTTATTTTGAATGACAGCACACCGCGCCACAGCCTTTTTTTTACTGCAATTATAATTTTCGGTTGTCAAAATACATTTTATTTAGCTTTTCTCATTTTCTTAAATATTGTTAAATTCTTATGAAATTTTAAAGAATTGCTGTCTTATCCTTCTCATGGCGTTAATAAATTATTTGAATCGGTTGCAATTTTTTTCGTTTTTCTGTCACATTACATCGTTATTTTATATGATTAAATCAATACATATCGTCTTCATAATTTTTGCCGTCAATATTTCTATCCATAATTGATTGTTTCAACACGAAATATTGAGCTATATTTGATATAATGAGATTTGCGCACAGGTCTGCATTTTACCTCATGGCGCCATCTGTTGTCGCTGATACTTCGCGGCGCCCTCTTAAAAGCATGGTTTCTAAATTTCTACACTTGCAAGGTTTATATATTTGTTGACAGACAGATTTGACAGATGTCAAATTACGAAAACATTTATTTTTCATGATTTTGTCGGGTATTAGCCAGAATTCGCCAGTTTTTCAACATGCAATTTTATGAATAAATATTTGCCTATTTACTGAAGTGTATTATGTTTTTTATAGGTATAATGGAGGACTTAGAAGACATGCGTCAAGAAGAGGCAGCGAAGAAAAGGAAACTATTAATGAAAAAGAAATCTAGAAAATTGTAGTGTTGATCACTAGTGCACAAAGCAAAGTAATTCTAATTCTACTCTTGTTTATAACTATTAGTTTCTGTATATTATATTACGTTGCACTATTTTAAAGCTCAATATACATGTATAAATACTGGATCTTAATATTATCTTATATAATTGATCTATATACAATATAACATAACTTGCATTAATTTTTTGCTGTTTTTCGCTTCTTTTATTTGTTTTATTACTAACAATAAAGCGGTAAGGTTTTTTGCACGAATGTTAATTTATTCTTTTTTTTTTTGGTTTGTTTGTATGCTAGTAAATCAATTTTATTTTGTTTTTAGTCCTTATTTTAAATGTGATGATAAATTTAATTTGTTTTATTGGTATGTAATTTAGTTGTAAATATTATACGGTAGTAGAATAGATTTATACCAAATTTCATTATATAATTTGATTTTGATGAATCAGTTGTTGTTGTGCTCTGTAATTGTATTTTAATGGTACACTTTATTTGTATCTTTGTACAGATATATCCTTTTAATATTGATATATATATATTGTGTATGTATGTATATGTATAATAAATAAATATTTTTTAAAATATATGATCAGTGTTGGACTACGGATGATATTTCTGAAGAAAAATATACTGTTATTATTAGGAAATAAAATTTATTCAACATTTACATATACATCGTAGGATTTTCGACATTTACGTCACTAATATAATAGTAAATTGTAATTCGTGTGTAACAACGTTGAATATTATACTATTTTAGCATGAGAAAGTCTCCATAAAATTTTTCAAAAAATATGTTCATACTGCAAGAATAGCGTCGGTATATTTAATTTAATTCTAGTAATTCGTAATACTCACATATTTATTTAATAACAGAAATATTAAATTTTAATCGATAAATTATCAAGACAAGTAATTGATTTTTACGATTACTTTCGCATGCCATTTACATTTACAAATATTATAATATATAAAATAAAGGGCAAGATAACAATACATATATGTATATAATTAATAAACATATAAATCGGTTGTACTTCACGTAATATTTCTAAGACTTTGAATACAAGTGGTAGTTCGATCACTGATATAAATATTGTAAAAATACAAAAAATGATAGAGATATTACGACGTCCTCAGGTCATTGATTAATTGATTTGACATCTAAATGATCCATGATTTTATGTTATCTATCTAGCCATGAAAACAAGCACATAAGAGTACAAAAAAAATCTTTTTCCAATTGCCCCATACCCTCAGAAAAAAATGCTTCGGTAACCCCGCAAAATATTCTTCAACAGTTTCTTTGAGTTGTTCATCAGACGCAGAACGCTTTCCCCTGAGATGCTTTTTTAAATTTTTGAATAAGAAGAAGTCTGACGGAGCTAGATCGGGGCTATAAGGTGGATGCCTTAACTCTATAAACCCACAATCATTGATTATCTGCTGAACTTTGTTTGCTTTATAAACCCGGCAATTGTCGTGCAGTAACAAATTTTTTGTGGATAAGAATGTGAGTTTTTCCTCTAGAGCAGTTTTTAAATTCTGTTTCTGTAGGGTTCCCCATTCATGGTAGACTCCATCCCCGGTGATAATTCGAGATAAAAATGTTTTGTCCTTCTCCAACTCGGCCAAATTTTCTTGAGAAACTTTTCTGTACAGTTTTTGTTCAAGTGTAAGCAATCTGGATATCCACTATGCAGACACCTTCTTCATACCCAAATCGTCATGCAACATTTTGAGGATACTTGCTTCAGATATACAGACTTCATTGGCAATGACAGAGATCTTTACACGCTGATCTTTCAGTACGAAATTTTCGACTTTTCGCACAATGTCTTCAGTTCGAGCTTCAACAGATCGTCCGGACATTGGATCATCATTGATTGACTCTCGTCCCCATCGAAAAAGTTTAGACCAATATTTTACTTGAAAATAAGATGATGCATTTTCCCCAGACACAGCAACCATTCTTTCATGAATCGCTTTTGGACCGTTGCCTTCTTTTGTCAGGAACTTTATTACGCTGCGATGTTCAACCTTAGTTTTACTCATTTTATCGAGAAGTAGACCGTCTCAAATCTCTGTGACAGCCATTTTTCTATAATTTATTTGACACCGTCACTCTTTTGTTTCATAGCTAGGTAGATAACATAAATATACGCATATATTGAGATGTTGGAAACATTTGTGGTTGTGGAACTTCAAAAACGTTTATTGTATGTCCCCAAGCGCCTTCTTTCCTAGTTTGGTGGCATTGCATGGCCCACAAGATCACCGGACCTAGAGGTCCCGGATTTTGTTTTTTCTGTAGATTCTTAAAGTCCAAAATGTACTCTACGCGTCCCCGAACACTTCTGGAAGTCAGAAAGTATTTGCAAGGAAATAAATTTGATAGACGAAGATTTAATCAAAGGCGTTATGGCCAATTTTAGAAACAAATTGTAGCAATGTATACAAGAAGATGGTGATTATCTTAGGGATGTGATCTTGGATATGTCCAAATATATTTCTTGTTTCTTAACAGTGGCCTGCCTATTCAAAACCATTCAATTCAGTTACCGGATCTTCTCTATCTATTACAAGTGATAGGAGGTTCACTTGTAATAGAGGGACACCATCAACTGTTTGACGTATTATCTGGTGCAAAAATTCAATCTGGATGATATGGACTATGATGATGAAGAGAACTATGAAGAAACTTGCGACTTTTAACTTAAATTTATTCAACAGCGTTCGCGACTTCAGCTCCCTCCCTAAAACGTCATCGATCAAGTTTGAAACTAGTAAAGTGGAGGGGATCATTTATCGCGGTTCCCGGTGCTGAAATCTTGCTGTGTGGTGGAATTTGGTCCAAAACTCTCTAATTTCATTTACTTGCTAGTTGCAGCGGTTTCTTACGCTGTATTTATTATCTGATTACCGTGCAAGTCTTGTTGTGCTATTTATATGTATGTTAATGTGTTTAATGGTCTTTTTACAGCATTATATCGACGTTTATAATGCTGCACCTTGCTCCCAACCGCGATTGGTAGATTGGTCGTGATACAATTCTCGGAGAATTGAACCTCGGATCTCAGTGATCTGCCACATCACTGGGTAGCCGCCTAACCACTGCGGCTATCGACCCGTATCGCTAACTGCAATAATAATCAGCGTTTGCAAGACATATCAGTAGATACAAGATTGCAGGAAATAAAGAGAATATATTTCAACAAAAAAAAATAAACTTGACTTGCACCCTCTTATTTTCAAGAGAAACACGAGACGTTGTTGAACGATCTGATGAAACCTAGTAAAACGGATTATGGATTAAATATGATTTAAATTAGAGCTACCGACAAGGAGTGGTTCTATTGTTTTAAAAATAGGCATAGAAAGAGTAAAAAAAAAAACAGCCCCAAGTGGAAGCCTCGGTGTGAGTCATCAAAGTGGGCGAATAACAATTCACTTTTGTCATTGTCATATTTGATAATCACAAGGTCTATATACTCAAATTAAAATAATACAAAATATAAAAAAAGACATGTTTAACTTGTATTCAAACTTTTGAAATATAATGTATACAGAGTGTTGCTTAACTGGACTTATACTTAACTTTAAAATTTCATAAAATAAAGTCATGCAATTTTGAAACACTCTGTATATATCTCATAGACGTAGACATCTCATACAGACTATATAATATAATGCCAGTTTACATTAAAAGCTTTATTAATACATGAAATAGATAGCGTTTTGTTTCAAGATTAGTAACAGCTGCTCAGTTTTCTAATACAAGATTTTAAATTGTCAGTTTGTCATCTTTAAATGAGATCTTTTTTTTAAGTCTTCCATTTGCAATTTCATCAACTTTAATAGATAAATATCATGAATGATATTAGATACAAAATTCTTATTAAATATACAAGTCCGACCAAAAAAAATCCGGTTTTTAATTAATCCTGTAGAATAATAGATTTTTTTAAATATTTTGTGCTTATAATATATCAAGAAAATAATTTTAATTCATATCAGCAACATAAAAGTTTTAAAAGTAACCTGGCATTTGTTTAAAATATCAATAAAATAAACATTATGAGCATCCAACCCATCCGATTAAACGATAACATATTTAAAACAATTACCATGAGATAGTTAAGTAACAATTATGTACAGAAGAAAAATATATATCACAGCATGTAACTTTTCCACAAAAAAAAAAGTGGGTAAGTAAAATATATAAAACAGTATCTACTATAAAAATTCTAAGACATCATTATCGTTAAAAACTTTATACAGTTAACGTTAGGTACTTACTACTACGTAAAAACCTGAATTTAATTTTTATGATGGCGAACATGGTTGAGGTTTTGAATCAGTTAAGTGCATTAATGTCTTACGTATTTCCTCACTTATTTCCTCGGCTTGTGGAACTTCCGATAGAACCCATGTATCATCTGTACTTTCAAGATTTTGTCGACAAACGGGGCATGTATCATGATCTTCACTCCTAATTTTGTTAAAGCACATTAAATATTTAATAATGGCTTCCATAATAAATTGAAACTTACCATTCTTTAATACAAACTAAGCAATAACTGTGAGTGCAAGGTAATAGAACCTCGGTTTTACGATCAAAACATATACAACAGACAGTTTTCGGATCTAAACCTATACTGTCATCGCTTTCTATACTGCTTAAATCTTGAAATATCGCTGAAGTAGATGCTTTCGAACTAGAAATTTCTTAATTAGATAAATACTTGTTTTAACCAATACATACTTTTCACTCTGTTGTACTGCAGAATATTGACATTTTAACGTCTTAAATACTTGTAAAAATTCTCTAAGATTCAAAAGCCTGTACGTGTTTAAAGCGTTTGTTTCAGGATCGATTTTTACACAAGCTATTTGTATAGAAGCTTTCCAAAGTATTGTCGAATCTGTCCCTCTTCTTACGGCAAATAATAATTGCTTTCCGCTGGAATCTAAATACTTTTTAGATCTACAAATAAATCGAATGTAATATAAGGTGGTTTCAATTGAGAATCAACATACAATTTATTTAATTCTCCCAATTTTTGTAAGAATTCATCGTAATTTAAATCGTATATTTCATCAATTATCAAAGACGAACTGTCATCAGATATTGCTTTTGCTATAGAGCTCGATACGAAATCTTGTACTTGAGAACTAGGATTTTGTCCCATTTTCCACGAAGTTATTCTAGTTGTTTACATAAATAATATGTTTATTTATAAGAGCTTAATTTTTAAATCCCCCTACTGATCTAACCTCGCTTTCATTAACTGTCAAATGCAAGTTCTACCAAAATTATTTTTAATAGACCGTTCGAAAACGTTGTCTCGTAGCAATGAGGTCTGTTCCACAATTTAAAATTTTCGAAAATAAACATTCTAACATTTTAATTATTTTAGTAATATTCGGCAACTATTTAGGCATTATTATTTGGTTTAACGAAATATATATAATAAATAGTACTTTTTTAATTTTAACATAAAAGCAGTAAAAAATAATTATGTCAATGTCAATTTCATAGAGGCTGTTCGAAATGTACTAGCGAGATGTTCCGAAATTTAAAATTTTCGAAAATAAATACTAAATAACTTTTTAATTACTTAGTTCAGAAATATTATGTAAATAATTATGCATTATTGTTTAATATAATAAAATATGTTACTATTTTTTTTCAATTTTTAGTGTAAAAAGAAGTAAAAAAAACTATCTGTCAATGTCAATCGTATACCTGTCATATTCAATTCTTAAACTTTTTTTTTTATAAAATACGATTTATTTAAAATAAAAACATTTAATCAACGAATATAATTTATTAGTTGATCTTAATTACATTATAAAAAATTAATTCGGCCTTCCTCGTCCGAAACCTCCTCTGAATTCTACATCACCAGTACCAGCTCCAACATCCGCTTTCTTATCTGGGCCACCAGCACCACCAGGTGCTCGTCTGTATCCTGCTCTATCTTCAGACGGTTTAGACGTTTCTGATCGTACTGCGGCTGTACCTCTAGGACGCGCTGTTTCTAACCTCATTTGTCTCTTGAGAGAAGCAGGTACAATTTCAGCTGGTAAATGTAAATATGTTCTAAGATATTCAATACCTTCATTCGTTAAATACCTAAAAATGATAAATTACGAAATTATATTGAATATTACAATACGAGATTGACTTACCAGTAAAAATGTCTCCACGCAAACTGTTCTTTGACATATCCTCTAGATTTCAAAGATTGTAAGGCTTTAATTACTTGTAAGTTGGGTATTTGTTCCAATTCAGGATGTTTAGGTGCATGGTAATCCTTCTTTGCGACCATAACACCTTCCTTGAATAAATACTCGTAGATAGCAACCCTATTCCTCTTGGGCATCAACATTCTAAAAGATATATTTTAAAATATCAGACAAGTAAACATACATTTTTGAGTGTAGGTTAGAAAACAAGTTTAGTTCAAATTTGCATTAATATTGTCACGAAAGTGTAATTATAGATATAAATAATGAGTATGTAAGATTATTGAGAAATTATATAAAAAGATGAATGAAATATTTGATGATTATTTATTAACTTACGTGATAGTTGTTTTCGCTAAATTCTACGTTAAAAAAGAGAGTGAATAGAGACGCGGTTACTGAATTTTGTTATTTGTCACCAACCAAACTACACTAAATGTTACTAGATAAGAACCATTTACACTAAATTAAACATCTTTAAATCATAATTTTAAAATTTACAGATTTATATTAATATATATAAATAATTCGATTAATTAATTTTTAATTAGATACGATTAGAAAGAGTCTTCAAGTAAATATTAGAAAATTTTGTTGATCAAATCATCTGAATTTTATTATTTATTGTGGTGTAAAAATGACTTTATGAAATGAAAGTGTTTTTATTTTTAAACTGTTTTAAACACAAACATTACAGGTGTGTTATTAAGCAGATACCAAAAAAAAATTTTCAGATTTTGTAGCAATCAAGTTCTATTAATATTCAAAAATGGCTTCATCAGAACCGATACAAGTTAGTTCACTACCTCTTCCTCCGATGCAATATATTAATCAGTATACGGATGAGTTGATTAGGAGAGGTCGATCACCAAGACCACCACCTCCAATTCATGATACTTATCATATGTTTGGAAACTCATTTAATACAGAAGAGAGCATTATACGACCACTAGAAAGTCAGGTAAATATTTTTTGAATACTAAAATCGGCAGTATTTCATAGTTTCACAAAGTTAGCTCCGTATGTCTGTATTTTGCAATCGAATTTAATTTTATCTAAGTAGAATGGTTTTTAGGTACTTGATAGCAAATTTCCCATGTTTTATAGTTAATAATTTATTAATAAATAATAAAATAAATGTTGCAGAATATTAGTTAGGCAACCAAAACGACAGCAATATATTTTAGTTGGATTTTCAGATTTTATAAATAGATTTTCGATTATAGCTGCTATCTGCTATAAGAATGTATCACTTACAGTGTGCAAAAGGTTCTACTCTTGGAGTTTTTCTTTATTAAACCATTTCCTAGTTAATGATGATCATTAAACTGAGGTGGGTTATTCCCAGGATTTTAAACTTACTAAATTGTTCTATTGTTTGCAGTCTGTTATTTTGACTCCTTATTATGGTTTTTCTTTCAAGTTTGGTGCTTTTCCCACTGTTCAATAGTCGGAAAGTTAATTTTTTTCACTAATACGCGAAGTTGATTTTCCCATACTAGTGCGAGAAGTTGATTTTCCCATGTTAGTGCGGGAAGTTGATTTTCCCATACTAGTGCGGGAAGTTAATTTTCCCATACTAGTGCGGGAAGTCAATTTTCCTACTCTAATGCGAGAAGTAAATTTTCCCACTTTAGTGCGGGAAGTTAATTTTCCCATACTAGTGCGGAAAGTTCATTTTTCCATACTAGTGCGGGAAGTTGATTGTCCTATACTAATGCGGGAAGTCGATTTTCCCACTTTAGTGCGGGAAGTTAATTTGTTTATACTGATGCAGAAAGTTAATTTTCCCACACTAATGCGGGAAGTAAAATTATATTAAAGGAATAAATGTCTATTTATTAGATATCTGTGTATTAGTAATAAGTTTTAATAACAGCAAATTCTTTATTGAGAAAAGTAAAAATTATATAATTGGGGTAATTCTATAGGTACTACTGGGTTTCTCCTAAAATAGTTTGATATTTAAAAAGAACCTCCATAGAGTTAAAGAGTATTAATTTCATTACGTTTTAGGGATTTAAAAGGCTGTATCCTCTCCATTTCGACCGAAGAAGAGAATTAAAAAAATTAAACCAATCATTGTTAGTTAATTTCCTAGACCTGCTGGATTTATTAGTGCACTGTCCAGATTCCCCACGGCGAACAGAAAAAGTAGAAGATCTAAGTTTGTTATTTATCCATATCCATCACCTATTAAACGAGTTTCGACCTCATCAAGCCAGAGAAACATTGCGCGTAATGATGGAATTACAAAGAAGGGAGAGATTAGAAACGGCGAGCAGATTCCAGAAACATCTCGATAAAGTACAGGAAATCTTACAGCAAGCTTTACAAAATTTACCAGAACCCATGGAGATTGATTCAAAACTCATGATCGAAACAGATTTACTCGTGAATAAGGAGAATTATTCGAAAGATGATATAAATAATGATCCATGTTATGTATTAGATAGGATTATGTGTAAAATCATCGATGATATGCCTTAATTATTTAAATAAGATCAAAACTGATTAGTGATTATAATTTTTTTTATTTATTTTCTTGTGGTAAAAATACAACATGTTTTTGTAACTCAGAAATGTGTCTCTGTTTTCTAACGAAAATTAAATAAACACAGTCGGAAATTAAATTGGAGAAAATCTAATGGATATATAAATGATTTATAATACAAAAATTATTCTGATTACTTTTAAAAGGATGTGTTCTCACGAAGTTAATTCCGCCATCCTCGACCTCCACCTCTTCCTCTCGATCCACGACCCCTACCACCGTAACGCCCTCTTGATTTATCTGTTAAAAAAAAGAAAGATAGGTAAAAAATGAGAAGTAGATTTTGGCGCCCAACGTGGGGTAATGATTCATACTTACCATAATTCTGAAAACTATTGCTAAATTTCCCACTAGGTGGGATATACAATTTAATATTATCTCCCGATCTGGTACTCCTAGGTTGTTTAGTAGCAGCTGCTCCATTGGATTCGAACGTGATAGGAACGTGTCTTTTTTGCGGCGTTGCCGAACTTTCTACTGCTTTCTGCAACGTTAAAATTTCCTTTTTTGTTAAAAATAAAAGATTTATTCTACTTAATAGAACAAACCTTTGTAGTTGTGGAATCCTCCGTTTTAAACGATAAAACAACATTACATTTATACATAGGCGGTTGATAGAACAGATCTTTAATAAGACTATTTATATTACTAAACAGTTTCGGTGAAATCTGCTGCGTCTTGATCTCCTCCGGTGTATAAACTTTATCTTTATCGAGATTATTTAAGGCTCTACTGCAACCTTGAACACCTCTCGAGAAGAACATCAATCTGGCGCGAAAATCTTTCAATACTTGAGCGTCGTGTGTTAGAAAATCCGGACATTGTCTAGCTAAACGGTGGAACGCGTACAATAGTGATTCGACGAATGAGAATTCGAGGTGTGGTATTGTAACGCTGGATGTGTCTTCCGGTGGCGGTGGCATATACAGTTTCAGCTTATCGAAAATTTGTACAACGTGCAGCGATGGATTATCGAGTTTTCCGCAATATGTAGAGAGTTCCGCTAGCTCTTTAAGAATCGCAAGGTGATAGATGTCTCCTTTTGGTAATTCTTTTATAGCTTCCCAATGAGGTAGTACCTGATCGCAGATGTATACGACCAGTTTTGTCGATTCAATTTTGGCCTGCAAAATAAAAGTATGTTAAGTAATTTCCTATATATATTAGTGATTGATCGGTAATGATTGTCCAGATTACTCTCCACGATGCGTTTATCATTATCTATGCTTAATTTTGTATCTAAAATTAGCATTACTAAGGTACCTAGCAATTTTTTCCATAGTAGGATGTCTTCAGTTTTGAAATCTAACCATGAAATGTAAGAATATATAGAAGAATGTGACACAAAAATTTAAACTCCGCGAATTTGAAGTTGTAAAATTAAAGTCCTCGCTATAGTACACGATAATACGGCAAATACTGAAAAAAAGGCAGTGCAAATTGATTTGTGTACACGTCACAATTATACATAAAGAAAGGACTGCCTTCTAATTGTTTACAAATTAAGAACATAGCAAATATACCGATTAACCCGATTACTCGAAACAAATCAAATCGATAAGGTAGTGGTTAGGGGTATATTCAACGATGAGAGAGATCGCCGAATCCGGGGTTGAATTCTCGAAGTGGAAGGTGAAATTTTTCTCGAAGAAATATATTCCGATCAATCTACCATTCGGTAGGTGCTAGCGGTAAAGCGATTAATAACGCAGCATTATAAATGATGAGATAGTGCAGTAACAAGGCCATCTTACACATTTACAGACACAAATTACACACCAAGAGCTACAAAGGTAGTCAAACCAACAATACGGTATAAGAAGTCGCTGCAATTAACACCCACAATAAGACAAAGAAAGGGAAAAGTAGTAAATACATGATGTAATCAGTACGTATGTAACGAAGTTGAAAAAACTAAAGAATGACGACAGAATAATTACTACAAAAAAAAACTTGTTTAAATATTCCCTATATCTAATCATTTTCAAGTTGCTCGTATTTACGATTATTTGTATTTTATTCATCATGTCGTAATTCTATCATTCAAATTTTGGAAGTGGGACAGGGAGTAGTTTTAAAAACAAACCGTGCTCATAAATATTGATAAAATATTCGTAAAACGTAGTAGATCAGGGCGATCATACTTGATTCCCATGCAGTCTGGAGGAAATAATCACAAACACAGTGAGATAAATCTATTGTGGATTGCATGCTGAAAAGCAGAGTAGTCCATGCCCAAATGCTAGATAAACGCATCGCCATGAGGACGACTAGAGGGTGTCTTCAAGGGGGAGTACTGTGACCTCTGTTGTGGAGTTTCATCGTGGATGACCTCATCAGGTCATTAAATGACAGAGGAATATGGACGCAGGGTTTCGCTGATGACATTGTCATAGTAGCCAAAGGGAAATTCCCGGGCGTAGTGGCAGGCGTGCGCTATGCACTGCGAATTGTGGAGGAAGGACTCTCAGTTAATCCACAAAAAACAAGGTTGGTTGCCTTTACCAATATGAGGAAACTCGATGACCTGTGCGGCATTAGACTGTTTGGGCAAGAGTTACAATTAACTAAGGAAGTAAAGTATCTGGGCACACTTAGTTGGAATAGCGAACAGGGTTACGCAACTATTCTGGCGCTGCAGAAGGGTTGTTGGTTAAATTTGGGGATTAAAACCGAAGATGATAACGATAACCTATGGAGCCGTAGTCTGGTAGAGGACAGAAATGACCTCGGCAGTGGGGCTGCTAACTGCTGTCCAGCGACAGGCACTGCTAGGAATCACCATTGTGGGCCTCCCTCCGCTGGAGCTTTACGTAAAGGCGGAGGTTATGGCTGCGATCCTTACACTGAAAGCCAATAAAGTGTGGTACCCCAATATTGGGATTGCAAGGCACACTAATACTACGGGTGCGGTACTGGACGGGGGCCTTGCTGCAAATGCCAACAGACAGTACGGCACCTGAAATTATTTTCATTGAAAAGGTGAAAATCTCAATACCGAACAGAGACCAGCCAGACTGCTTCACGGACGGATCCAAATCCAGTAAGGGGACAGGAGCCGGTATTTATGGACTAAGCCCAAGACAGAGGATATCTTTAAGGCTGGGAGAGCATGCAACGGTCTTCCCTGCAGAAGTATTTGCAATTGCAAAGGAAGGCTGCATGAAGAGAAAATTAAATATAATGACTGATAGTCAGGCCGCTATCAAGGCAGTTATGAATCCTCTTACCAGGTCACAACTGGTTAAAGTTTGTAAACAGCATCTCAATACACTGGCACAAGACATGAGGATATTATAGGCAATATAATAAGCGATGAATTAGCCAAGGAGGGTTCTAAGGAACACTTCATAGGACCAGAGCCCGTATGTGGAATCGCAAGGGATTCTATTAGAAGGGAGATTTGGTCTTAGTTAGATAAAGAAAGTGTAAGGAAATGGAGGTCGACTAAAACATATAGTTCCTCAAAATTGTGACTGATACGGCATGAAACATGTAAGTAGCTGTCAGTCGAATTAGTCTGACAAAGGTGACCTATGAAAAATAGTGTCAACCTAATTTGACCGACGAAGCTTGTCAGCAAAATGTATTAAAAGGTCTCTGGCAGCCAGTGTTAAGGAAGCATCTGTGCACCACGGGTCGGGTGAGCGAATCCTGTTGCAGGAGATGCGAGTTACAGGAGGAAACAAGTTTACATGTAATCTGCACATGTGAGGAATTGAAGGTACTCAGGTAGAAACATTTCGGAAAGGATCAACTGAAGCCTTTGAGGGTAGTCAAGTTTTACTGGACTTTATAGAGGACAGTAAACTTCTCATCTGGAAATGAGTTTCAATAAAGATGATACAAAGAACACCCAGCTCAAGTGCCTCGACTGCAGGTGTCCAACTCTAATTGAATACAATAGAAATCTATTACAATAATAATTTCGACTTACCGAAAAGAAAGGTACAATGAATTTAATACAAGTTACAAGTTTATCGACGTTATTATTACTCTCTTTGTCGAGTACATCAAAATCCACATCTAACTCTAGTTGGTCCAATACTAAATTGACTAATTCTTGCTGTCCGGGAGCCGTATTAGCTACTTTTGTCGTCGTTAGATATTGCATCAATAGAACGAACTCGTCAGCTGTCGCTTCCTGCGTAAAAATAAAAAGTTTTAATAATAACATAATTTAAACCGATTCTTATATTTACCTGTAAAATTTTTTTACATTCCGCAATTATTAGATCCTCCATTTCAGTTGTCATTGCACTTTTATCCAGAGATTTTATTTTCGTTACGATAAACTTTATACATTTCTCACGAATAATATTATCGGGACCATGAATCTGTTTAAAAATACATTTAATAACAGTTATAGGATCTTCGTTTAAAATCTGAATTAGAGCATTACTAGCAATATTATACTCTTGCGGATCATCGAGTTGTAACAACTGAGCTAAAATATCGGCAATTTTTTCGACATGATCTCTATTTTCTTTGCATAGCGAGGGCAATGTTTTCATTGCCGCAATACGGATCTACAAGAAAATGGTATCATGACAATAAACGGAAAAATATAAAATTACTTACACCAGCTTCTTCATCTTCACAGATGTCAAATATAGCCTCAATAGCTTGCGATTGCAACGAAGGGAAATGTTTGAAAAACTTCGAGATAATCTGAGCTGCAAGCTTTTTCTCTTTCTCATCACCTTTCGTACCCTCTATCGCTTCTAGATATTCACTCGAATGCTGTAAGGTTACGAAAACTCGATAACATGCAAAGTTTCATCCATTAAGGTGCCTATAACAAACCTGAGAAACTTTTTCTTTAGCGTCCGAAAGAGTGTTGTAGTTGTCATATAGTTTATCGAAAGTAACGGCTCCCATTTTTACGAAATGTTAATTATACATCACCAAACAACCAAATTTTATTTACTTTAGATATAATTATTTAACATTAAAAAAGACGATCAAACCGGCAGAGTCAAAAATGTACCATGCGACGCAAACAACAATCGATATTGTAGATTACTACGTTTACAATTGGATAATCGCGGTCGGTAACTCATTGATAGATTACTTCAATCAATTTAATATCTACTATTAAATTAATTTGTTAGTTGCACTATTCGACTATAGATGGCACAATATTTATGAGAAATTAATTTATTAAAATTAAATTTGATTTCATTCAAATTATTCATTCTTTATTATGATAAAAAAATTAAAATGAAAATATACGAATTCGATGTAGATGGCGGAAAAATAAATAACGAACGGGATATAGAATATGCAAATCATAATTTGAAACGGTACAAAAAGCCATGAACAACTTTATAAATCAAACGGCGACACGACGTTAAGTGATCCTTTGGGATACATTTTCACAACATCTCCATCCCCTACACAGTTCGTGATTCAATGGTTGATAAATTGCGAAACAAGTGTAAACGTTTACAGGCTTCCCCCAAATTACACGTTTTGTCTATTTTGAATTGAGATATCGACGTATCGGAGCAATTTATTTGAAACACACAAAAAACGAAGATTAAAAATGTATATTTTGACCCGTACAGTCAAACAACAATAACAACATTTCTTAATACAGACATTTGCTACCTAAAATTGTCCTTTTTCGATCGGTAAACGCATCCGTTATTTACAATTTGAACGGTAACCCAGACTGTCGTGCAAGACAAAATTTGCAAATAAGGAAAAGGGAGATATGTCTACGCATAATATCCAGACAAGATACGAGGGAAAGCATTGTACCTGTGCCGCCTCTTGGGATTATTGTAATTCATTTTCGGGAAGTTCTTTCACGAGTTTTATTGAGAAGTACCTTTTGTCGGTCCTGTTTACACAAAGTACGTGTACCTAAGTGCAATAAAATAGCTCGATGATTGCGATGGTTACCGAGGAAAACGACCGTCCCCGTGTTTATTTTTTTCCGTAATATTTATCAAATTTTTGCATCGCCATTAATTCTGGTTTATGAAAAACATGTAAATAAGATTTAAAAAAATATATAAACATAAAAAAGTCAATAAAAACAGTTTTGGTAGAACGAGAATATTTAAAAAAAGGAAAGAAGTAATCCTGGTTACAATGAAGATAAAAACCAAAGAAAAATACTAAAGAAATTTGTACGAGAGGCCGAAAGTAAGATATGGGAAAACTTTAGAAAGAAACTGACGAAGAACCGCCATATAAACTAGAAACTCTTCTATAAAACCATGAAAAATCTTAGAATTAGTAAGCAACAACAAAATGTTAAGATGAATGAAAGATAAAACAGGGATGTTAATTATAAGAGAACTGGAGGAAATGATAGAAAATTGGAAACTACCTATTTTATGAAACTGCTGGATTCGAAGGCGCAAAATGGGAACAATTGCAGTTATGATGAACTAGAATCGTACTTGGGACTAAAACCTAAAGCAATTCCAGAACAATAACACAATTGATTCAGATAAGGAAGGAGTGTCCAAGACCATACCTTCTCATAAGGAGAGCCTACAGAATAAAAAAAAATGTTAAAAATTAAGAAGAAACATAACATGTTTGTGTACCATAACTATGGAAGCATGAACAACTTAAAATCTCAAGAATTCATACTACAGGATGGACTCAAACAGGAGGATGTTTTGTCTAATTTGGTGAGGGATGACGCTGAACACAGAAACCTGACACCGGTCTGAATCGAAGTGTACACATTTGCTGACGACCTAGCAATGTTTGCATCAGACGAACACATCCTAAGACGGAGGAATTTGGAGGTATGGAAACGGTCCTTCGCCAAACAAAATTTAAAAAATCCTTAATATGGCGACAGAATAAGAATTATAGCATTGGGTAAAGTTGGCAAAACTGCACCAACTTCAAAAATTTAAACCTTTGGATGTGCAATTAAACAGTCATCAAGGCTGCCACCAGGCAGAGATCACAGTAAGATTAAAAATAAACTTAAAAGTTTGGAAATAAAGTAGTTATGGGAATAATGATGAGGAAGACAAAATTAGAAACACGATGAGAGAAGAATTAGGGAGAAAAGTGTCAGTTGAGATGGTTTAGACACGTGACAAGGATGTGGGACAATACCATGGAATATATTCAGCAGAAAAGGGGCATTATAGGATAGAAAGCATCGATGCTGAGATCTGATGGAGGAAGTTCATGTACGGGTCAAAAGATTAATGGAAATGATGATGATGGTGGGGGGTGAATTGTGATCAATTTTTTCGAGAAACTGTAAACAAAAATCTAATCCTCCTTAAAAGTTTCTTTCATCCGTAACATTCCTTAAGAGCTTGCGCCAATTACTGGAGTTGTAGCTTGACCAAAGTGCTTTACCACATTTGTCATGGATTGACTAGCAATCTTAGATGTAACGATTATTTTAAGTACAAAGAGATCGATTCATGATAACTGTTCTGAGTTGCCAATACCAAATAAACTTTGTAGTTGGGGTAAGTGTTAAGTACAAGACAAAGGAGGGTCGTAGTGAGAAAAAATAGGTATTAACTTTAACTCACTACAAAAACCAGCTTGTAACGAAGAAACTTCTAGATATTGAAAAGAAAGTAGAATCAGAAGAGAAGAAAAGCCATACAATAAGAATCCAAAAGAGAGCTCACCAAAAAAAAAATTGCAGCACAAGAGAAAAAATAAAAAAGGGACAGAATTTTGCCAAAGAGGATAAAAAACCTAAATCTAAATTGACGAGAATCTCTAGTGTAGCGGAGACAAAAGCACCTGTAAGAAAATAATTAAAATTTGATGGCCGTGAAGGAGAATCCTCTTCGACAGCTTGCATCATATGCGCAGAATCATGTGATGAAGATTGGATCCAGTGCCATTCTTGTGAGGGATGGGCTCATGATCAGTGTGCTCAGCTTGAAGATGATCTTTTTTACTTTTGTGATGTTTGTAAATCAAACAGATTATCAAATTAACCTCTTTGAGTTATCATTGCTAGTTTATGTTTTTCGTTTCAAGATGCTATTTCCGATACCAACCTCCAGAATTTAATTCTTGTCCGTTACCACCCTCCACTTTTGTAAAAGTTGAAATTGTTACAAATTTTGTTTTGTTATAACAAAACTATAAATACTCTTTCAAACAAAGCCATGTTTATGATTCTTTTACTTGAGATATTAAACTTTTATTTTATGCATTGAATTAAAGTTCTAGGCAACTTTAAAAAAAATATATAGGTAAGAAAAAAACTATGGTGGCCGATACCTCCCGACCTTCCCCTACCTAATCATTTTATTTTGTTGGTTTTGTCATATTTGGTGAATGTGCAATATTTTTTTAATTATCCTGTATAAATGCAAATAATTTATGTCTATATCATTGTATTGAAATTTCAATCTAATAACTTTCAGCATTTAGATGCAAGAGAACAAAAGAATAATCATGACTCATCCTATATACTAGTATTTGGTATTAAACTGCTTCCCTAAATAATTTAAATGGTACGATTGTTGAAAACGGATTCAAATTTTACTGTATTAACTTAATTTGCATACATCAGGCTAGCAAACTTTGTTTCGTAATTATGCATATTCCTTAATATTTAGGTTTTAGGAGAATTTTCTTTGTCGGTGAGGAGATTTAAACCGGCAGAATAAACATTGGGGGTTTAAAACAGGTATATGGTCAATTGAAACATTACTATAGTAGGCGGCAAAGTGACGACTATTTAATGAAAGACTTCATCTGGACAATACAGGTAAACGATCCGAAGTTGTTAATCTTGTTAAACGCAGTAGGTATAGCATGTAATTTTTGGAAAAGTACAATCGCAAGTGTAAAACCCAGAAGGATTATGTTGATCGCCTGGAGTAATAGTTGAGAATTTCTACATGTTATAATAGTAAATTTTGAAATGACTTTTTGTAAGAAACGTAGCAATGAGACATGTTGGTCATTCGAAACGAAGTTTGGCTGGCTTCTTTTTTCGAAATTTGAAATTTTGAAAGTTGTTGCAGGTTGTTTCAATGTAAACTTGCGGCTCTCCATTTCCATGTGCAAAAATTAATAATTATACAGGGTGACTGATAAAGGAATGGTCATAAACAATCGCTAAATAAATAGTCACAAAGGTAGCGATTGTGTCTACAGTTTCATTAAAAGTGGAAGTTTTAATTTGTTTTTAAGTTTTTAAGTTTGAGTGAGGATAAACAGTGAACATCGAAAAAAACAAAAAAATGACAATATCTTGAAAACGGATGACTTTTAGATAAGGCAAATTGGGCTGTATCTATTGCAAATGATCGTTTCATTATTAGTCACTTTGTATATACAAATTTGTATGTTTTTACCTGTAATTTTGTATATAATCTAATTCAATTAATTCTAATACTATAATATTCAAATAAAAATTTAAGTGGCTCTTTAAAAACTGAGAAATTTTGTAAATTGTAACTTTTGGTTCTTCTGTCTCAAAAGGTTCCCGATCCCTATTATAGGTGTGTTCAACATTGTTCATTGAAAATCTAACCTTTGTCAGTTGTTTCAGGCTGTTCTCCCCCTCCCCTCCCTCGGCTCCCATGTCCCCCCCCATATATTTTTTGAAAATCGAACTTTTTACAGTTTTTTCAGGTTATTCTTAATTTGTTCTATATTGTCTCAAAATTTTAAAAGACTGGAACTTTGGTACAATATCGAATAAATCTAAAATCATTTGAAACAATTTTAAACATTTTGAATTAGGGAGGGGGCGGAGGGACACCACACAGGTAAAATTTCTTTCAAAATAACAACAACTAAAATACAATCTGGAGTCTTTTCAGTTTTTCTTTTAGTAATTTTTAATGTATTTTTTTTAATTCTGGAACAACAGAGAACAAATCTAGAACAATCAAAATCTCGACAGAATTCCGAAAAATGTAAAAATAATATTCAAAAATTAATAAGTTCAGAAGAGGAAAACAAATGAAAACAATTAAAAAATTCGAAATATTGAGTTGAAAATCGAACTTTTTACAGTTTTTTTCCGGTTATATTCTTAATTTGTCCTATATTGTGCCAAAATTTTAAAGGGCTGGAACTTTGGTACAATATCGAATAAATCTAGAATAATTTGAAACAAATTTAAACATTTTGAATTAGGTGGTGGTGAGAGGACTCCACAGAGATGAAATTTCTTTCAAAATAACAACTAAAATACAATCTGGAGTCTTTTCAGTTTTTCTTTTAGTAATTTTTTAATCTATTTTTTTTTTAATTCTGGAACAACGAAGGACAAATCTAGAACAATCAAAATCTTTTCGGAATTCAGAAAAATGTAAAAATAATATTCAAAAATTTAATAAATTCAGAAGAGGAAAACAAATGCAAACAATTAGAAAAAATGGATGGAAGAAATTGAGGAAAATTGTCAAATTTAAAAATTTTTAAATTTTAAAATATGAAAAATTAAACGCAAAGAAATTTAAAAACTACAGAAAATTAAAAAAAAATGAGAAAACAAACTCGAAAAATTTTTTAAATCCCATTTGATCAAATGATTTTTATGGAATGCAGAAAAACGCAAAAACGATTTTAAAAAATTTAATAAATTGAAAACTTGAATTCAGAAAAGGAAAGAAAATGAGACAATTTAAAATATTGCAGACATAACAAAACAATAAGTTGAAAAATTGAAAAGATTGTCTAATTTAAATGAATGGCGAAGAAATTTAAAAAACTATAGAGGATTAAACGAAAAAATGAAACGGTTAAACATCTAAACAACTCGAAAAATTTTAAAAATTCGATTTAATTTAATTTTCTTCAATATTAAATGATATCGGTCCGAATAAACAGAAACAAAATAAAATAAAACTTCAATTTTTCATTTTGTGTTTATTTATTTTTGTATTCTTGAATGTTCTGAATTGTTTGTCAATTATCTTTAATTTGAGTTTTTCAAATTCGCATATTTTTGAGGTGTGTGTATCCGATCTTTTTCTTTCGATTTTTTTAATCAAAATTTTCAAGGAATTAAAAACAAAAAATTGGAAAGGATGAACGAATAGATTGTTTTAGATTCGAGTATTTATATTTGGATTATCTATCTCTAAATGTCATCGTCCTTCCCAAGAATTCCCAAGAACTCATTTTTTTCACTCACTTTTGAATATAAATGATTTACAAACGCTCTATAATAATTTTATTGTTAGAAATTAAAATAGATTCGTATTACGTTTTCATTTTACTTTTTTTTTACGTTAACAAATATGTATGTAGGTAGATAATTCAACGTTAAGAGCCTAAATTTATGATATGTTTTCCAAAGGCCATACACGACGACTACATAAATAAGTGAGTTTCCCACAGGATAATAATTCATGCGGATGTTTGCCTTTCCGTTCCAAATTTCGTCCGCAACTTTAAATTAAACATCCATTCTGATTAAGCAGGATTATTTTTAGTTATAAATAAGGAACACATTCTATCGGAAAATCAGTATTTTATTTGGTGAAATCCAACAAACGCTCAAGAAAAAAAAAATGTTTATACAACGGCTAGATAAAGCCCAATCGATTTACGTAAGAGATTTGAAAACAATTGTTATCACCTACACATATGTCAGCACCTGTCATGGCGGTCTCTTTGGAGAGGTCCTAGTTCGATATGTCTGGGTCATAAATAATGAAAGCGCATGATGCAAATTTCATACAGCAAATGTAAATATTGTCTCGAGCGGTTTATGGCTTAGGCAAACTGAACTGAAATATCCGATTTTTTTTTAAGGGATGCGTGTATATGAACAGATACAGAGTTGGTCTACATTCTATTATAGATAACGTTTCCAACACTAGGATCTCGTTTATTACAAGAGATACATCATTATAATTATATGAATTAGGTTGAAAAACTTCTCCTTCAAATTAGATCTAACGAGAGTAAGGGATTTGAAGTTCTCCACTGCATCTTCTGGGGCTTACAAATCGTACACCACGTATTTTATCCTTTAGTTTTGGAAATAAAAAGATTCATTCCATTCTACCCGATGTTGTTTTTGTTTCTGTGTTAAAGTATTAGCCTTTCCTCACACCCAAATTAATATGTAAAATCTTGTTTATTGCAGTCATGCCAATACCCAACGTGCTTCGAATAATCCTATACATGACTCGATTATCGTCTTGAATCATTCTTCGTTCGGTGTCTACATTTGTTTCAGTAACGGCTAAGATTGGCCTTCCCTCGCGAAAATCGTCATTAACTTGAAACCCTTTCAAATTTAAATTCCTTATATCAGTTGTAAACACTCCTTTGAGAAGGAGCTTGATCACTAAATGCAGCACGAAGTCTTGAAACACTCTGTTTGGTTTGGTTTGGTTTGGTTTGGCTCTAAAATTTTCTCTCGTTAACTGCATTTTTACTGTAGACCACTCGGTTTGGAATTAGATTGCAAGGTAACTGTTGCACTTATCAAAAATAAATTCGAACTATCAAATAATAGAAAACAATAAATATTTGTATTACTTTGATTCAGTAGAAATATTAGTTTGCAGAAATAATCGGTTTCATTCTCTTGTATTATTATTGGGTTAATTAGCCAAGTTAGTTAATTGGTAAGAATTTGGTTATTAGATTTTGCAAGAACTTGTTCAAAGATGATTAAGCGGTACTCAGGCAAGCAGTAGAGTTACAGTTTTTTATTTGATCAGTTATCGTTTTTTTTTAGTCTAGAAAGATTGCCAAAAAAAATATCTTTTTGACAGCCTGAGGGAGGTAGTTCACATTTTTATATATTTTTAATGCATAATGATCGAATATTACCCATGCTAGATAACTTTCGGCCATCTTTCGAAGACAAAAAAGAGTTCCAAGTTTTTTATATTGGGCGTTCAATTCATATGGGAAAGTGCTATGAAAAGTGACTTCTATGTTACTTGGTTGATGTTGGTTTACGAATGGAATAGTAGAAAAAGGAAGCAACATTACATTAAGAAAGAGTGACCAATCAAAATATCATCCATCATAACAAACAATAGAACAAGAAGAAAGATTCCATTCATGATATTAAAACAATTTTCCAAAAGAATTCTTTGCTTCTTTCTAATAATATTTAACCATACTGAGTCAGCAATTTCAATCGAATAAGGAGGTTGGCAGAAGAAATTTTCAGTTAGTAATACTGAGATTGAATAATAATTAACAGTCAAATAATTAAATTAAAGGGACCATCGAGTGTTTTAAACTTTCGATCAAAAAATTGTGACAAAGCAAGGATTTTGGACAATTATCTAGGACCTAATTTCATTGGTAACTTTTGGGAAAAGAGGAATATTTCTACCTACCTATACAAAGACGTCATGATTTATTGTTTTGACAATATAAGTAAAGCTTATGATAACGATTGAAATAAATCATATAGGCAGGATATCTAGAATTTTTCGAAGAATAACTAAATAATAAATAAAGTTAGGAATCTCTTTCCTCCAATAGTAATAGTGCACAAAAGTCTAAATCTATACAAAAATTGGTAGATACACAGGAAGACTACGTGAAACTGATGTGTTTAAAAGCAGGTTATCAGGTCAGTTTGACTTGAATTTTCTTTTTTGCGAAATGGTACTCTAAACGGCTTTTACTGCAGATGTAGCCAATTAAAGTGCCAGGATGAAAAGCAGCTGTAGAAAACGATTAGGTATATGGTTGAAATTTCGATCAACAAAAAGAAAGCATCGCCCAATACTGATGAAACAAAGAAGGACTGTGTAAGACAAGCTTGTATTCAAAATAAAAAACTTGCATTCACTGGATTTAAATGTAGTTTTAAGGAAATCAGGTAGATTTACTTGAAAATGCAAAAGCTACTGCTTGAATGCTCGATTCAAATTGAAGGACAGTCTAAATCAGATTCAATCATCAATTCTGAAGAGGAATATAGAGTTTTTTAATGTCTTTGGAGCGTTGTGGAAATGGTTCTATGAGTTTAAAAAATTGGTTAGGGATAACAGGCCCGACATCTAGTGTGATATCTATTGAAGATATGCGAATTCAATTGGTAACCAACCTGTTCCTAATATGTTTGTGCTGATCATAATCGTTCAGCCAAAGTGGAGGTGTTCTTTGAATTTTTCTTTGAATATATTTCCTTTACTAATATGTCCGATATTTCTTTATCGATTACAGCTAACTTCTTCCTCTTCATTATTATTTTTTCTTTCATCATTCTCTGGAATGTTTCCTACACTTACTTCAATTTTGAACACATTTCGAGTTTAATTATTAATTGATTTGTCATTCCTTTCTTTTCAACTATTGATGACAATGTTTACCATATTTGAAGTGGTAGTTCTTTGTCTGTAATATATTCTAGGTGTGAATCTGCTATTCTTTACACAATCCAGATAGCACGAAGAAATCTTTTAGAGGTGTGTAAAGTCCGATGCTTTATAGATGTCTATTTGCTATAAACGTCGACGTTTGTAAGACAGTCTTTTGCAATATCTTATAGATGTCTGTTCTGGACTTATGGCAGACCTAGTTTAGTAAATTTCTCTTAATATTCTGCTATTACTTATTAGTAGAATATCTACAGTGCAGTCTCGATAATGTGAACTAATTATAGACGGACTATGTTCATATATTCGAGAAGTTCATGTTACTGGATAAAGTCAATCACTAACAAAGGTGATATTAATTGATTGATATCGTCCTCTCACAACAATAGATTTATCGACATTCGATCGTTACTGGATAAAGTCAAATCAAATAAACATAAATCAAATAAACAAGTCTAAATAATTTTTCTTGAAAAAGTAATCTAATTTTGTTTGACGGAAACGTTGTTTGGTTGAAAATATAGTAGCATGTTCACGTAATTTTTATAGGGATCGAATATCCTCAATGTCAGCATTATTTTGCTCAGTCCACTCCAAACCTCATCTGCTAAATATACGAATTGCTTCTACGTGGCTGATTTTGTCCATATCCTTAGACAATCCTTCGTTCTGATCTGTGATCGATTTCAGAATCATCAGAATGATCTATTGTAGTACAATTTTCATCACGTTCGTCGAAGTTGTCTTTATTTCATTTTTCGTCCACAGAGTGAAAATCTTGTATAAAATCAATTGATGATAGTTTGATTATAGTCTCAGTTTAAGTCCTTAATTTCTGCTACAAGTTTTTGTAAAAAAGGCGAAACCAGTTCTGGTTGAGAAGATAGTTTTTCGCTATAGTTATTGTTAATAATCGTATGCCAAATCTTTTCTTAAATTTTTGTAGCCACCCTGAGCTAGCAGAAAAAGTAGACTGATGAAAATATTTAGCTTTCTCTTTCAAAATTAGACCACTTATTTTGGAGCATTCCTCTCTCGTTGTCGGAAAAACGATCTGTACAAGGTTTTTCCATTTTCAGGTTCTCTGAAGGTCTAAGAGATTTTCGTTTAGACTCTCCAGAAAATGTCATGGCAAATGTTGAAGTATTTTGGGCCTTTTTGTTCTTAATCGCACATACTGTAGATTTGGCTATTCCAGCATACTTTTTTGATAAACAAATAACTCCGAAACCTCGGATAAGAGTTGGGCTTTTTTCTCTAATGTTAGATAATTCACCTTCTTAGTGGTCATCATGCTTGCGTATTGGTTGGCGCATAACGCTGAATATTTCTTCCGATGTATTGGCGGCAATAATAAAACGAATTTTCATTTATGTTCAGCTTATAGAGGCAAAATGTTTTTGACGTTCACGTTTTGGAATACGCATATCAATTTGGCTGTTCACGTTTAGAATAGGGCGTTTGAAATAAGGCAATTTTCTTCGTCTTATGGATGTTATAAATGAACATTCTAGGGCTGTCTTTAAAACTACATCCATATCATGTCCTTTTTAAGTCTTTAGGCGTTCAGACATACCTAACATAAACCTAAATAAGACATCTTTTCAGTTGTTATAATTCTTCCGAATTCATAAACCTTCTTGAAGATTACCTAATTCATAATTTTAGCATATTGAGGAAATGGTATCATTATATACAACAATCTATTATACCTAATATTTCTATAATTCATCGAAAATGATATAAAAAGTTTCCACTTTAATGAGAGACCATTTTTCAAAATGAAACGAAATTATCAATTATCAATTTTACGATTCTCGAAACATACAACACAAAAAATGAACCAACTCATGATGTTTATTAACGCCAGATGACTAAAATATATTCCGATAGGGTCTCCCGAATATATAAAAGAAAAAAATAATACAAAAATGTACCATCTAGCGTCGGTAAAATTCAAAAAAGGTCCCTCTCCCCCACCACTTATATAAGTATATAGATAAGTAGACGTAATTAAATATCTTTTAATCATATCAAAGTCGAGCTCTGGGGAGCTGCCCGCCTGTGGGAAATTGTCGGTACCCATTGGCGGTACCGTCCAAAGCAGCCATCATACCGGAGCTGCGTCGCTATTGGCGTAGCGTTATCGGAAGCACCGCCCTCATTTAGGAAAATCCACCAGGAGTTAACTTAAGCTTACCTAAATTTGTGCCACATTTCCGAGTTGATAGTAGTAGAAATAAGAAGTATAGTAGTATCGTTTTTCAAGAAATATTGTGCGTTTTTTTTGAGGTGTTATCTTCATTTGAAAAATAAGCGGAAATTGCGTAGGACCTAAACATAAACAATATAGTGTCGTGATTTATATATACCTAGTGTTAATTTTGACATTAATTTAATAAATCGAACTATTAACTATAATATAGATGGATATTTGTGTGTGATCAAGTATGCAGGTATCTTATTACAATACACCAGCAGCAATGTATCGGCACCAACAAGCTGTAGCTGCGGCTACTCAACCGCAATTCCATTCCGGGTCACCGATGCATTCTTGGTATCCGGGATATCATCCTCAGGGTGGTCAAGGTGCTCCTGCCACCACGTATTGTATGCAGGAGGAACAACAGATGTGGCATCATCCTGCACATCATCCAGCACACATGTACCATCAGGAATTTAACGAATTCGTACATGGCGGTGCTGCAATACCCCAATTGCAACAAATTACTGGGGAAACGCACGATTCACAGTTACCGTCGCCGCCGATTACCGTGTCCGGGAGTGAAATGTCAAGTCCTGGTACTGGTGGTAATATTTCGCCGGCGAATACTCAAAACCGACCAACTCCTGCACGTAGTCCTTATGAATGGATTAAAAAAACTTCCTACCAAACACAACCTAATCCTGGTAAGTTAAAATTTATTTTTAGTAGATTATTTTGTAAGAGAAAGGAATAATTGCCAAATTAATTTAAATAAATTGTCATGTTTAAAATATTCTTACCTAATTTGGGCATTTTTTAAAATATAAATACCTCGCCCAAGACAGCCCGACAAAATTGTCATATTTTTGGCCATATTTTTAGGTTTAGGATAGATATTTCAAAGTTCCGTCGCAAATATTATTTTTGCAACCATTTTCTATTACATCAATTGTTTTGCTAGATATATTGGAAAACGTCTAATTTTTTCGCCTATCGAAGCAAAAATTGTGGGATTACGAGGATTAGTTTTCTTTTAATTTAAAATTTAAAATATTAATCCGTTCAGAAAAAGAAAAATTAAAAGCTCTATCAATGGTGTATAATTTAATTTCAATTTGTTACAAAATCCGTCGCATCTTCAAGTTCAGATTAGGTAGGATATTATTTTCGCAAAGCTTGTTTAGTAAATTACAAATTAATGGAACGCTATTTTGTTTTTTGAACAAGTGTAAACATTATATAAACACAAACTTTTTGTTTCCAAAAGTTGAAACTTTTTTTTTCATTTTGTTGTTGCTGCCATCCTCTTCGGAACAAACTTTTAAAGATACTTCAATATTTATTAGATCGTTAGGTATATATTCAGATCGTTAGAAGAAGAAGATACTAGACTTGCTGTTCAAAAGTGTTTTTTTGAAGGGCTCTGTAGATGATCTGCCCGAACAAAAGTTTGTTTTGTTATTTTAACTTTCTTGCCAACTGATTCCTCAATAAGATATCCACCCTCCAAATTACTACAGCGTAAGCAGATTGCCTTTATTTTCATCCAATTTAAAAAATACTGCCATCTTCTTATTAGGAACGGCTTCAATTTTATGAACTCCTACCAGCTGTCTAGTGCATTTAACTTTTCTGCAATTTATAAACATACATTGACTTGGCACACCAAGAGTGTGTGTGTTCCAGCTTTACGATTACAAATTTTCCACCATCTACAATAAAAAAATCCAGGATTAACAGTCGAAAACATAATGTGCTGATCATAGGCTTGTGTTGAAGGAAAAGAGATGTGACAATTAAAATGGATAATTACGATATCAAGAGCAAGTCACCTTATTTTTACGGTGAAGCCCATTACAAATAAGGGCTTCACCATAAATAAGGTGCCACCATCTTTCCCTTCAACAGCAGCCTATGATCCGTGCATTATGCTTTCGGTCGTTGATGATGGATTTTTTAATACAAACGAGAAGAGATCGGATAAGGAACATCATCTAAACATTTGTCGGTCTGCTTTTGGGACACCCTGTATAAATTGGTGCTTTTCCAGAAGAAATCCTACAATATGCTGATTTGTTAGCGTTTTCCCTTTTTTGGATTATTAACATTTAGATTTCCGTTTCATTATGAAGATATGTAAAAAGTGTTTTATATCAAAAGCAGGTAACTTTTTAGTAGTGAAAAGTAACTGATGGATATGACAGATATAAACCTAGCAGGTCTTTAACATGGACATATTTGGCCATAAACTGTTTGATGAAAAATTTCCGCTTAATTTTGACCATTTTGACCAGACCCCTTGAATGCCTCTCTTTTTAGGCCATGTTTCAGGTTGACATTGACACTAATAGTTAGTTCTTCAAAATATCTTAGCGATTCAGATCTGGGCTTTGAAATGATCGATTTAAAAGTTCCAACACCCCATTTTTTCGATAAATAATTCTAAACAATTCCTGATTGTGTACTGGGGGGATCATCGTTTTTTTTAACTTTTTAATTGCTCAACTTTCACTTTAGATTATACATCAATTACATTAAAATTTGATAAACTAATCCATTTAAAAATAAATTAATTAAAAAACTCACTCAACAGAACAACAAAATTTGCAGTGCTTGTATTACAAAACGGGAACTATTATTGGCAAACAACAATTAGAGCGCAAAACACTAATAAATATTGTGGCTAAAACGACCGAAGAAAGAGAAAAACATCATAATCGAATTAAACTGTGAATGGTATAATTTAATTTCTAATCTAATTCATGACATGAAGAATATTATTTTTGCAAGAATTTGTTTCCTTGTTGGTGACCATTAAATTTCTTTTTTTTCTTGAATTTAATAAGCAAACGTGCTCGATTATGTTCAAGTGTTGACCAATCTGATTGAAATTCAAGGACGTGTTTTTTCTCTCTCTTTAAGTAAAGCACATTCTTGGTCATCCTCTATTGTATCCAACATTTCTCTTGATCTCTATGGCAGCTCATTCTAGTCCTCATTAAAAGTAAGTGTTAAATTCTGTTATACGTACTCGTCATGCCATGTTTGTATAAAAGCTCTTTTGTTGCAATCTGGCATCCTTTTATGTGGTACAAGTCTTGCTGATTCTTATTCATTTTGTTCTAAAAGTTTTAAACTATTATAAAAGTTTCTTCTATAATATCCAAACATTTTTCTACTCTATCAAATATTTATTTTGTTGTGGAAGAATCTCTTGGATTTGGGTTGAAATGAAAACTGATGCAAAATGAGATAAAGTAGAATTATCACTGCTAGAATTTAGTCTGCTGTCTTTTATCTAAGATTACAGCCAATTCTTTAAATTCCAATTCCTTTTGTGAAAGATTCTGAAGTTTATTAAAATATGTTGGTAACCACTCCATTTTTGTGTTAATTTTGATGTAGTTTATGAATACTAATGTTTCAAACTTTCATTAAAGTAACAATCTCCAAGAATCTCCAATCTCTCAATCCAAAATAGCTTCCTTTCTTGTGATGCTAAAGGAAGGAGAAGAAATGCTTTTAATACAAACGAGAAGAGATCGGACACGGGTTGCTGATCTCGATCTTCATGAAATGGATTAAGGAACATCATCTAAACGTTTGTCGGTCTGCTTTTGGGACGCCCTGTATAAATTGGTGCTTCCAGAAGAAATCCTATGATATGCTGATTTGTTAGCGTTTTTCCCATTTTTGGATTATAACATTTAGATTTCTCAGGAAGGCACATTAACTCGTTTGAGCGCTGTGACAGTTACATTTTCATAAATTTTTCTGGACAACATTTTCATCATATAAATGTTACACCTAGCTCAATAACCGTTTGATGGATCTGCTTCCTCCTCGGCAAGTAGGTTCACCTTGTCAATCTAAACGAGAGACCAAACGCCCAGCAGGGCACATTAGCGCCTTATAGGGCTAAATGTTCATCGATATTTTCTCGAGAACCATTTGATGAATCTGCTTCGCTCCGGCCAAGTTGGTTCATCTTGTTAATCTAAGCGAGAGGACAAACTCTCAGGAAGGCACATTAACTCGTTTGAGCGCTGTGACCGTTACATTTTCATAAATTTTTCTGGACAACATTTTCATCATATAAATGTTATACCTAGCTCAATAACCGTTTGATGGATTTGCTTCCTCCTCGGCAAGTAGGTTCACCTTGTCAATCTAAACGAGAGACCAAACGCCCAGCAGGGCACATTAGCGCCTTATAGGGCTAAATGTTCATCGATATTTTCTCGAGAACCGTTTGATGAATCTGCTTCGCTCTGGGCAAGTTGGTTCATCTTGTTAATCTAAACGAGAGGACAAACTCTCGAGATCATTATGAACATATGTAAAAAGTTTTTTTATATCAAGAGTAGTCCATAAACTGTTTGATGAAAAACGTTTACGTTTATTAGTACGATTCAAATCTGGGCTTTGAAATGATCGATTTAGAAGTTCCAGAATCCCATTTTTTAGATAAATAATTCTAAACAATTCTGATTGTGTACTGGGGGGTCGTCGTTTTTTAATTGTGCACGTCGGATTATAGATATATGAATTACATTAAAATTTGATAAACTAATCCGCTCGAGTCATTCAATAGAACAACAAAATTTGAAGTGCTCGTATACCTAACAAAACGGGAACTATTATTGTTAAATCATGACTTCGTTTTTCCAACCGAGATTTAAAAAACGAAATGCAGAATGAAGAGTTAAAATCCGGTAGTCCTCATAATAATAAAAAAAGACAACAACAATATAAGTGTATCAATCACCCTGACAGTTTTTGTTACGTATGTGGTGAACTAATCTTCAAAAGTCAGCGACGAAATCTCACCGAACTGGTAAATTGGTGTCATCGTGACTATGTTGGCTTCTCTGTAACTCATCAAGATAAGTATTGGGCATCTCATACACATATATGTTGTACGACATGCGGAAAGAATCTTAGAGGTTGGGCAAAAGGAACGCAATATATGGCTTTCGGAAAACCCATGATTTGGACATCGGCTGCAGACCACATATCTGATTGCTACTTTTGCTTGACCAGTATCAATGGGATAAATAAGGCGTCAAAACATACTGTAAAATATGGGAATGTACATTCTGCAATACGACCACTTCCTACCTGCAGTGCCAAATCAGGTAAATGACGCAGCAAATGATGTAATCGATTTACCATCATGTAATGTAATTGCAGATGTATCTGATAGTAAGGAACCTCATTTGCTAACTCAAGCTGATCTTAACGATCTGGTACGCGACTTAAAGTTGTCAGAAAATCAGCCTGAACTATTGGGATCTAGATTGAAAGAATGGAATTTGCTGCATCCAGTTACTAAGGTGGTAGCCGTAACGAAGAACTAACAAAATACTTTTTACAAGAAGAAAATTTAATTTATTGCAATGATATTACTTCGGTGATGCACTTGCTACATATTTAATTTGAACCACAAGATTGGCGTCTGTTGTAGACACTTCAAAAACCAGTTTAAAAGCTGGACTTTTGCATAATGGAAATATCTGTACCGATAGCATATCCGGTATGAAAGAGACTTACGAAAGACACTCCTGGAAACAAAAATACTTTACACCCTCTTCTTGTCGAGCCTGCCACAGTACTTTTACCACCACTACATATAAAACTAGGTTTGTTCAAAAATGTTGTCAAAATCATAGATTGCAGTAGTTCAGGTTTCATGTACTTGAAAGAAAAGTTTTCTAAAGTTAATGACGCTAAAATAAAGGAAGGAATTTTCGTCGGACCTCAGATTAGGGCATTGTACAAAGATATATTCGAAGAAAGATTTGAGTTCGTTAGAGAAATCGGCTTGGAAAAGTCTTAAAAATGTAGCACAAACATTTTTGGGCAACCACTAAGTCCTCGTCCGTTAATAGGAGATTATTGTTGGATACTTGCAACTTTGAGTTTAAAAAATCATATTTTCAAGTTTGATTGCAAGTAAAGTCTCAGTATTCTTTATGAAATATAAACTTGCTGTCATAAAAAAAATTGGTGCCAAATTTTTTCTACACTTATTTTCCACTTTAAGCAGTCAAAATAAAGTATAAACTGCTGAAAAAGTTCACGTGACAAATTAAAAGTTCATTTTTGTCGATCAGTGATAATTTGGACATGTAAATAAAAACAATGTAGGCGTAGGTGCAATCTGAAATTCGGTTTCGAATTTGAAATTCAAAAATTCGAATTTTATCGACAGCACTAATAGGTACTCGTCATGTTTGTAATTTTTTTTGTTTTTGCAATCTGGCATCCTTTCAGTTTTACTTTTACAAACACTGACACGTTTTTTATTTCTCCTGCTGTGTTTGACAGATTTTTGCTTGGTACAAGTTTTGTTGATTCTCATTCATTTTGTTCCAAAAGTTTTAAAATATCTTAAAACATTCTTCTATTTTATTGAAACATTTTTCGAACTCCATCAAATATTTATTTTGTTGTGGAAGAATCTCTTGCATATCGAAGCAAAAACTATGAGATTTATTTTAAAATCTAAACTTATCCATACAGAATAATTATTTTAGTAACTCTAGAACAAGAAGATTTGATGCAGGCGGAAATATTGTTAATGAGCTGTTCACGAAAATTTTTTTTTCTGATTTTCAATGCTATAATTTAGTCCGCTTTCTTTTATCAAAAACTGCAGCCAATTTTTTAAAATTTCAATTCCTCACGTGAAACATTCTGTAGTTTATCAAAATATGTTGGTGACGATTCCATTTTTGTTTTGGTTTTGATGTACAGTTTATGAATACTAATTTTTTAAAGCAGCCTCCAAAAACAAATAAACGCTCTTAGAGATCTTCATCTTTAAATGCAAAATAGCTTCCTTTCTTGTACTGCTTTAGCATTACATTTATTATTTTTTACTACCTCATTTTCATCATGATCGGACTTTTTCAGTTTCTTGAATATCTACCAAAGAAAAAAGCATCGGTGTTCTTTTGTTTTGGACAATGTAGCGGTTTTTCTAAAAGAGTTTCATTAACTCTTCCATTCTGGCTGGAGAATTTTTCCTTAGTACAACAGAATTATTTCAATAATATTGCATATCGAAGCAAAAGTTATGAGATTATAGTAGATCGTCTTTTGCTACATCACCTCCTTTTCATTAAAATTAATTAAAAAAATTAATCCATTCAGAAATGAAAATTTTAAAATTTTATTATTGATATGCCAACACACACACTCTAGCTTTTTTTGGATTTTACAAGGAATACAATTTTGATTTAATTTATAGCGGAACAGGATGAAACTAGTTGTGAATTTTATACTAATACGACGGACGCTTTTTATGTTACTAATTTTCTTAAGTGTTATTTTTTTGAGAGGTTTTGAAACGAGACAAGGATCACTTAAAGACAATATTTTAAATGGACAGACTTTTAAAATAAATGTTCCTAATTTGTAATAAAACTGTAATGAAACTGTTCGGTCTTTAAAAACTTTATCACAATATAGAATACATTATGTACTTTAATCCTTTTTCCTTTCCTTTCAAGATTCTTGCAAAATTATCGTTAAATCTAATATAAGCTATATTATAATAGAAATTCAAAAATTAAAATATAGATAAGCAGGTATATAATACATAAAGTTTTGAAATGTATTCTCCGGTGTTAATCACCTATAATTCTCATACTTCTATATTGATTCTACCGTAAAATTTATCGCATCTTTTCAATTTAAATTTGAATGCATTGTGGAAGTCACAATATAAAATATAATTAAATAGTCGTATCTATTATACCTACACTGTTAATTCTATATAAACTTAACTACGAAATGTAGAACTCTTAATACGTTTAATAGAACCCATTGAAATTCAGGTATAATCGGCTTTCAAGGAAGTTCTGTTAATCTACAATATACAATTGCTTTCGCAACCTGTGAGCGCCACAATTGCCCCGGGGTATTTGCCGGCATCGATTTCTTATTTGTCATCAAAACTTCGCTAATTACGGAAACTTTTAGATACCTACCTACATAGAAAATTACTGTAAAGTCGTTTCACTTTAAGCGATTTTAATTTGATGATATCTTCAAATTTTAATTGGAGGTGATGATTGTAGTGTTTCCTATAATCTTAAGAATTCCTCATATTTATCATAAATATAAGTAATAAAACAGTCTGTTCGTGGAAATATATTATCTCATTAGCATTTTCTTAATATCGGCGCAGTTTAATGTTAACTTGTTTTAGAATATTTTTAGTAATTTTGTTATGAATTGAATAATGAGAAGTCTTCACTTTATTTTTTTTTTGTACTGTTTGATGACGTCAATTGCTTTTGGCACAGTTTAAACAGAATTGATTTGATCAATGGTCTTGTAGCTGATATCTAAGGATACTACATCAGAAGACTGCAGTGGGAAAATGGATAAGAACAGTCATACAAACCATAAAATATTCTAGAAAGTATTAAAGAGACAGAATAAGTCATGGAGAGAGGGGAGGAATACTTCTAGGCTCTGCTAAATACCAGAAATCATGAAGGCAACAAATAGGGTAGTCGATTCAGAGAAAATTAGCGAACAAGAGAAGCAATTAGAACAATTAAGAGAGACAAATCACCAGGATATGATGGACTTGTATGCTTCATCTCCAGGCATAAGCCAAGATTGTTGACATGAGCTGGATAATGTCAACAATACTAAGGAGATCTATTGCAAGTTGACAAAAATCTTTGGTTTGAGTCCAATGGACTTTAGAGATGGTTGCTGCGCTTTGTTTCATCTCGTTAGAGCTCAATTAATTGCATCAAAGATTACAATTCGGTGCCTACTTCGTTTTTGTCCCTAAATGGGTTGCAAAATTTGTATGGAAAATAGCATTTTTCTGGTTAAATTTACTTGAAACTTGGTATTCATGTTCTTTAATATATAATAATTAGTAAAACCCGTGTTTCGGTGATTTTTCAAATTCAACTTCTAAGTGGGTAAAAGGGGTTGGCAAAGTTTTTATCTAGAAAAAAATTTTTACGATTAAATTTTCTTGAGACTTGGTATCAATGCTTTTTGAGACAATTGTGATTGGGGTGGTAAAGTTTTTGTAAAAAAAAGTCAGGAAAAGAGAAGGCGGCAAAATTTATATCGGAAATAATTTTTTGTTCCTTGGAATCTCCAGATTTCATTATCATTGGATGGTATGCATTTGGTAAACCAGCTTTGCTATTATTTGTATAATATTAATTGATGATGGATCAAATGGCAGTCTAATCTTCACATGTTATAACATAAATGAATCTTACATTTTCAAAAAAGCATCTGAGAACAACAAAATTTAATTGACAACACATTTTTTCAATTGGAGTCGGAATAAAAACTGAGGTGAAGAAAGCAAGGCTAAACGAAGTAAAAAATTGTTAAAAAAATTAATCGAGTGAAAAATAAACAGTAATTAGGAGGCTAGTTGTAACTCTGTGGTTTCAAATTCTATTATGTTTGATCTATCAAAAACTTGTTTTGCTAGAGGAACATCTGAATCTGTTGCAGATCAAAAAACAGAAAACAATTTTTCTTATTTTTCTGCGTCCCTTTTTTGCACTAATTTACCACGAAATCCAAGAGATATTTGTCTTCCATTCTTCTTATTAAACATTTTGTAGTTCTTCAAAATATATTGGCCACCATTCATTTTTTGTTTTAGTGGAATGGCTACGTCACTTTCAGCACAGTTTGACCTTTGTCCCCGCGAAGGAATTTAGTTTCATATGCAAATTATCTCATTATATTGTGAAGGTTGTTCTTGGAAAAATCAAGTTTCCACTCGCTTTAATTAGGCTTTGATCACTGCTTTGATTCCTAAACAAAATTAACGTTTCCAAGAACAACCTTTACAATAATGATATAATTTGCACATGGAAGTAAATTCCTTCGCGGGGTCAAATTTCAAACTGTGCTGAAAGTGACGTAGCCTTTCTTCTTTTTTTAATTTAGTTAATTTCATGATGATCAAGATGTGCTTCATTATATTCAAATCTGAGCTTAGAAATGACCAATTTAGTTATTATGTATCATAGTTAGTTTCAAGATTTCACCTTCTCGATAAATAATTCTAAACAATATTCATGATTGGATTCATTAGCTTGTTAAGCAATTATGGTTCATATCGGAGGATTTAATCTACCATCAAAATAGACATTCAAAATTTTCTGGCATAAAAAGCTTCAATAAGTCTTTTTGTTTCGTTACCACCCTCTTTAAATATTTCACTTTGTATTCATCTTCTTCAAGTTTGGATATTACTTCTGCTACAAAATGGTTTACGCTTTTTCTAACTAAAATATAGTCTCCGAACATGTTTATTCATTTTGCTTGATTTTTTTTTCTCTATTGCTTGTTTCTCTTTCATGTTTTGATCTCTCCAGATAAGACTAGATTCCTTTCCTTGTTTTCTAAACGTATTAAAGTTTCTTCTTCAATGTTATTTCCCTCTCGCATTTCAGTTAGAATCCTTCCTTGCTACTTTTTCGTGTCTGTCTTTAAATTTCTCTTACGTGGAGTTGTTTTTGGCAATGGCCTTGCCATTTCTGGATTTCTTGGTCAATAAATTGATCCACAAATTTATATTAGAAGAACTGGCTAAGGAGATATTATCCAAAGCTTTTAAATTTGTCACCTTAATTGTACAGACATCAATTTGTCTAACGACTTGGGGCTCTTCTAAATTAATAATTAGTAATTGAAAGGCCTATCTGTCACAAATGCCACTTCAAGATGCTTATTGGAGGTAACATTCCTGGAAATTAGCCACATACAAGTTTTAGCAAATATAGAGATGTAATTCAGTTATATCATGAGTCATTATTTCCTCTTCAAGATTGGTAAAAAGTCGGTGATTTTTTACATGGGAATGGTTTGATTTAAATGGATTCATTACTTACTCATTCAACGGCTGTGTCTGGTGGAAGCAGTGAGGAGGATTATTTATCAAAACCATTCCATTTTCTTTGTTGTTCGAGCGATTTGCAAGACCAATATCTTCAGGTTTTTGAACGTTACTTCTACTACTGATTATATTATATATAGAAAAACAAAACTCTTTTAATATATATTCTAGATATAAATTATTTATTTTAACATTTTGCACAATCTCAAATAATATATTCTGTAAACTAAAAAGCCAGGTGTCGGTTGAAGCGCATCCACACAAAAGAATAGACTAATATTATCCTATTTGTTTCTTTGTTACGTGTGGGCAGTGTTTCTTCAACCAGAATAAACAAAAACATATGCACGTCTCTCTAAGGGCTTTTAATCTTTCTAATTTTTCAGTCAAACATCCGTCCGTACAGTATCAAAAGATTTTCTTCCTTTTTTCCTGTTAATTGCGCCGGTAAACAAGAGAATTTCTTCAAAGACAACAAACGCAAAACAGTAAACAAACAGAGAAGGAAAAAAAGGAATTCCCTCTTTCGGAATATGTGTACGGAACTGAATTAAATGTAGCAGATTTACATCGTGCGTATAAAACGTTTTATTATTGATGTGTGTCTTTTATCCTGACGGTTATTTATGCTATTTAATTCCTCAATTACAACGATATTTATTAGTTTATGAACTGCCGTTATATTATCCAACTTAATTATTATATTGTCTTCTAGTTTATAAATTAAACTTGATGGGTGTAATGTGCGTTTATGTTATTTTTGTTTGTGTTGAGTATATTTCGGATAGAACAACATTTATTTTACTTACAATTGGTTTATTGTACTACCATAAACCGTATACATATTTATTGCGTATATGTATAGAATTACATAAAGAGGTGTTATATCCTGTGCGTTATGATTGCTAGAAATGTAATATTTTTGCCATTAGAAAAAAATTAGCGTTGTATGGATTCATTTAAGAGTTCATAATAATTGACAGGTATTATAACAGTTTGTTTAAATGGACAGAGATGCAGTTTGAGGTCTTCAAGAACATCTCAATCAACATTTTTGTTTACTCTTTCATTGAGATCGATAAAAAATCAATAAATATCTCAAGAATACTAAACAAACATGTAAAAATATACAAGATGTTCTATTTAATTGTATTAAAATAAGTTTGAGACAAATCTAAGCTGAAAATGCTACCCAAAAATATACTTCAGAATGTATAAGAAGCGTTAGAAGTAAATAGCAATAAGCAATAAGGACGACGAAAATGATGTACACTTAAAGAAAAAACAAATTGGACAGTTATGATTGTAACTGTCCTGTTTCTTTTATCTCTCAGTGTACTATTCAGGGCGTGAATCCATCGAGGATGATCCAAGAAGTGGCGGGCCCAAAACAGCAACAAATACGACAATGATTCAAAAAATTGAAGCTATAGTTCACGGGAATCGTCGCGTGAAAGTGTTGAGGACATTAGGAATATAAACATGAGTAAAGGTGTCGTTCAAAAATGGCGGAGGCTGGAAATTTCGTCATTTGACAACTCTTAGAAAAGAACTTAACTTTTTGGCACAAATTGTAACGATAGATGAGACTTGGGTGCATCACTAGGATCCAGAAACGAAATCAGAATCAATGAAATGGATGCATAAACGATTTCCACCCCTCTCCCCTCCCCCAAAAGCAATGACTCAACCATCACCATGGAAAATCGATGGAAACAGTTTTCTGAGACACTACGGGTATCCTTCTCATCGGATATATGTCGAAAGGAATCAGGATAAATGCAAACACTTATGGAAATATTTTAAAGAACTTGTTAAAGGCAACTAATTAACAACGTCCAGATTTCTGTAATAAGGAAGGGTTTCTCTTTCTTTATAGTCCTGTCCTGGCTTCATCTTAGTTTTTCCTTTTCAGATTATTTAGAAAACATCTTCGTGGACGCCGTTTTAACCCTGATGAGTGTCTTAAAGTGGTAGACGGCAATTTTTTTACCAATCAAGAAGAAATATTTTTTTGACAAGAGCATAAAGTCGTTAGAGGAGGCGCAAGTGTATTGATGTAAGGGGCACTATATTGATTTGCTCTGGCTTGATCAACTATTTAAGCAACTGGAAATATAGTATTGGAAGGTTTCAACATTTTTCTTCAGTTAGCGTTTCCAATGAGGGTCTAGCAGAATGTATGGTCAATATTTTCGTCGTTACTATGCCCTGAATTAGAATCAACATATTTATTTAATTTGAAGTTTTGGGATGGTTACCACATTGATCATTTAAGATTGACTCAAAATCTTTTTCTCTTGTTATTTCTGACCATGCTATAAAGAACTAGCAAAGACTGCGATTGATTGAATCCTTTCGATCACTTTGTAGTTTCATTTGTTTCTAACCAGCTTTTCATTATCTTGGTTAGTTCATTCCATATGTGACACAACTCTTCAATTATTTAATATGCACGGAGCTTAAAATTTTGTAAAGTTATCCAATAAATGGCGATCAATTTCCTCAGGATGCTTGCTCTTAATTGCTCTAAGCTGTAAAATTTCTGAGATGGACTTTTAATGGGCTTAACAACCAGTTTTTTTTCGGGACACTCAAGCTTTTAAGCTCTCTCTTATTGCTCTGTTCCCCCCTCCCTCCCGCTCCCTTCTAAATCCCCCATTTTCATCTTAATTATTTTAATTTATTTAGCTCGAATTTTAAAAGCACTAATGGTGACGATGAAGAAGATCAAATCAGCAAAATTGAATCTTAAAAACATTTAGTTGATTTTTTTATATTTCTTTCACAGACAAACCAAACCATTTATAAAACACATATTCCGTGAAAATATCAAACGTCTATAAATTGAACAAGTCTATCCCTGGTTGTCATTCAATTTTCGTACAAGATGCTACACACATTGACATAACATGCATAGTCCTCAAACTTTTTCGACATAGACAAACGCATCGCGACTAGCAACATTTCACAAGACTGACATTTTGAACAGATAAATATTCAGATTAATAAAATATTAACTGTTTAATACAAATACGTGTGTGCATATTTTAATCTCTCTAAAAAATATACTATATGATGTATTGTATCAAAGCTCATCGTTCATTATTTTCTCCGCACACAATAACACATACTTAGATTGATTGCTATTCGATTTGTTGACAACCTGTTTCATGTCGAAAAAATTATTTAAGCAGATAATACTAAATAAACAGCTGCCATCAGTCTCGTTCCTCGTATTAAGATAAATTGATTTCGTGGATGGAATCTTGTTTTGTCGAAATTTGTTGAAAAGAAACAAGAAAACAAGATGTAGGCTATCGTTTAACAGTTAAACAGACTGATTAACATCATAAAAGACAAGATAGTGTTGTAACAAGGACATTGAAAATATTTATACACACACAAATTTCAAAGCAAGAATTAGAAAAGCAGTGTAGGGTTTGGTTTCCTAGAGAAATGTTTAGACATTTTATTTCTACTCAACCAGGGACTAGTTTCTTCGTTGATAGCACTGTAATTTGATCTTTAAGTAATCCAATTGGGGTCAACCACAATACTTATTTAACATTCATCTAAATTGCTACTTCCCAACCTGGAGGGCATATAACAATAATATTGTATTTTCATCTTTGAGAGAATCTTCGAGGTTGTCAAAATAATCATCAATTCGGATCGATAGCCGCAGTGATTAGGTGTCTGACTAGGGACGATAGGAGCCGGGTTTCAATTCTCTGGAGGGACGGTGACATTTTTTTAGAGAGTTGAAATCCGGATCGACTTACCATTCGCTGTTTTTCTTTACAGAATATCCCTTTATTTTTGCAGATCTATACAGGAGAGTATCGTCTATAGTCTATATCACATTTTTCTTCTGTAGCTCTATAAATAAGACCTGCTTTAATGTCGATAATAGCGCTTAACTGGAGATGTTAAACGAATTGCAGAAGTGGGGTTGCTGGATTTTAAGTTGGCGCTGTTAAAGGTCCTCCAGAATACGCTGATGCGTTATCATCAACTCTGGAGGCCTGTCGGGATTCAACTCATCCTCGTTTGCTCGTTGGTAACAAATCACACAGCTTCGACGATCATACGTAAAACGCGATTTTGGAGCACGTTCAACCCCTGTGTTTGAGTTTTCAAGACGCTGGACCAAATCAATGAGTCATAAGTTATCATCGACCTCAGAAATATGACGTAAATGAATTAATGTTCAAAAATTTGCTTAAAAAATTTTGCTTCAGTTTTTTTGAGATTACCATGAAGTAATCATGATTGATTTTCTAGATTAGGATGGAACAATGATTGAGAATTATTATTCGATGTTACTGACCACTCTACGAGAAAAAAATTATGGAGAGCAGACGTGGAAAGTCATCGAAAGGTATTTTGCCACTTTACTGTTACAAAGTTATACAGGATGTCCCATGACATAACTGCCAGAACATAAAGATGTGTTATTGAGGCAATTTCAAGTCAAAAATGTCTAATGAACATGTGACCAAACTCTGTCGTAACTGACCTACAAGCATTTGAAATTTTAGAGAACCCCACTAATGCAAACAATAATTAATTTAAAAGCAGTCGCTTTATTGATTTAGTTGTTCAAAATGCCCACGTAATTGTTGTATACATAGTCTAGCTCATCTTAGAATTGAAGTGGTAGCTCTGCTAATAGTCTCAGGATCAAGACGAATAGTTTCTGCGTCATCCAGAATTCTAGGAAAAAGTTGTTCCCTGATGGTTTCAATATTTTGTGCATAAACCAAATCTTTCAGCCTTCCCCATACAAAGTAATCAAGTGGATTAAAGTCTGGTGACATTGCTGGCCAAGCAACTGATGAACCTCTTCCAACCCAACTGGAAGGTCACGACTGGCCGTGAGACATTCTTCCTGTATAAACGGACTGATGAGATGGGTTCGGGTGAAGAAGGCTTCATCACTAAACAATATGTTCCAATAAAACCTTCGATTTCTCAGTAACCAACGACTAAATTCAAGTCTTGATGCGCAGTTTGCATTAATGCAGTTATCTCTAACTTCAAATGCTACAAGCATTCAGTTACGATAGGGTTTTGGTCACATGTTCATTAGACATTTTTGACTTGATATTAAGACAATTTCAACACATCCTTAGGTTTTGGCAATCATGTCATGGGACATCCTGTATGTGGTCTAGGCTACACATAGAAACCATGATTCAGGCATAAATAAATCAAGTTGGCCTTTTTAAAATCGTACCTTTAGAATTTTCAAACTCGATTTTCTCAATTCGAACATTATGCTGCTTAGAACCTTGTAATATTGGACGAGCGAAATTGCATTCTTCAACGCAAAAAGGTGTTTAAAACGTCGTAAATTTTCTTCCAACGAAGAGGTGAGCTGTGGAGGTCTGGTTTGCAGAGCAGGTTCACAGGAGAGCTTCCATCAAATTTTCTCGTTCAAAATTATAATAAATCAAAAATTTGGAGCTATTTTGTTAAATTGTTACCCCTGATTCTTACATTTCCGTGTGTTCTTCATTCTCTAACAACATTCACATTGAAATATAGAAAACACAACCATTTTATTGAGGTCGAATTTAATCACCATTAAAAAAATTTAACGACAGCGGAATTCTAACTTAATTAAAGTTAATTAAATAATTTTAGATAACTTACCCGGCATATAATACACTCTATTTAATAACTTTCACCTTCGTTTCTTCCCGAAAACGGCAGGCAAAGTTCTTTTTTCTACATAATTGTAGATGCTCCGTGAATATACATACTTTGATAATTAATGGAAGTTTTAATTTTAATTTACCTAAAAAAACTGGGTCGAATTTCATAAACACCGCTTCGGTTGTCTCTTTGTAAAGTTAAAAAAAAATAAATAAAACGTTTCTTTTATTTGTTAAACGATTGTAAATTGTAATAGTTGAGATATCCTTGACATTAAATTATCTTAGAGCTCGCTTACAGATGATAGTGTGCGATAAATATTGACCTAGATCTACGTTTTATGAAAAAAAAAACAAATTAGTTTTAGGAAAAATTTTGAACTTGTTTAAAATTAAGCTTTTTTTGCTTGGTATTTAAAACTGAAGGTCTCATTTGCATGATGAATGACACATCTTCTTTTATGATACATTCCAAAATGAGTTTTTGTTCTAGACTTAGAAACATTATCATCAACACCACCACTGCTAGAATTTGCTGCACTGGAACTGAGCGGTACGCCTTGCATTTTACATAAATTAATTCATTCTTTTTTTTTTTTTGCTTAAAGTTTGCATGGTTTTAATAATTAAAAGTGGTACAGATCAGAAAATAAGTTTCATCAATTTAAAATTAAAACTTTGGCTAAATTAGTTTTGAACCAAAACCTAGACTGGCAGCTTTTAAAAGCTTTCCTAATTCTCTTTCTTTTTTATTTTTTAATAGTTTGTTTTTAAGTATTGATGCATGGTAGAGATGTGTATAATTAGTACCTGCATACATCTGTGAACGTATAAGTTGCTTAATACACCAGGCGGATGTTTTTTTTTGTTTTTAATGCGTTTGGAATCGTCGAAAGCAGAATTAAAAGGAACTAAAACGCGTTTTCTCTCTCAAACCACTTCAACGATTTAATGTGAACTTTAACGGATTACAGACTCTTTATAGGCAGGTGTATTCTTTTAATTGAGGTGTAAAACCGGCCATTCTTGTAGTCATCTAGATGGGTTTATGTACCTTTTGGCAGTTTATATATGGGAAATTATCTGTAGAAATTTAAACGCGTTTTTATCTACGTGTTTCTTAATTTTTTTTCCAATAAAATATTACATTACATCGATGCGATGAATCAAGATCCCCTACGAGTTCTAATCAGTTAAGCATTTGGCAACACTGTAAAAACCGTCAACAATATTATTTGACATCTGTCAAAAATATATAAACGTTCTTCGATTCTGACAACTGTCAGAAGTATGTAATAAGTAGTGATAACTGTCAAGATCAAACAACAAGTTCCGTTTTAAATCTTGATAGTTATCGTTATATAGTATTTTGACAGTTACAACCATAGAAATAAATTGCAAGAGATTTGTTGAGATTGCTTTTTGACAGTTAAAAATATATAATATAAAAAACAAAATAATTGTTGTTAAAAACAAGTGTTAGAATAAAGTTGCCTGTTTTTATAAGTTTGACAGCTGTCAGAGTATTTTAAGTATTACAAATGCTAAAACTGTAAGCAAATAAGTACTTTTGTAGTTTGAAAGCTTTTAGAAAAGTTATAACGTGTAGAAGCGTTAAAAAGCCTGAAAAATACCGGATTTTATAATTATTCTATAGCTTAAAATTAGACAAATTAACTTCTTTCTGTCAGAAAAAGCTCATAAATGTTGAAAAATAAATGACCGTCAGAAATATTTTAACACTTACAAATGTTATAACAAAAAAATCTAAAGTTTGACGCTTGAAAATTTGACAGCTGTCAAAAATTTCTTAAATTTTAAACTAAAAAAACTGATCGGTTTTAGAATTTGCCAAATGCCATTTGAAGTTGTCAAAAATCAAGCTGTCAAACACCTGGAAATGTTCAAACAATAACTGTTTTTACAATTTGACTGAAAAGAAAAAGTTTTTGATAGCAATTTAACGGCAATGGAATTTTTTCTTAACTTTTGAAAATTTGGCAGCTCCATTATGAAGACTTCCGGGATTTGAACGTGTTATATTATAGCGACTTGGACTGTGGAGGCCTTCGATATTATTCGATTTGACAGATGTCAGATATATTTTAATACAAGCGTCGAAATTGTGACAAACAACTGTCTTTACAACTCGACAGGTCGAATACGAAGGTCTCCGAGGGGTCATTTGTAATTTATAGTTCATTTATGCAGCACGCAATTTTGACACATTATATACGTATACGTCATTTTAACATAAATATCATTACAAATGTGTCAAAATCGGGTGCTCAAAGATCGACACAGCGTCAAGCACGAACTATAAGTATGACCCACGGATTTTGGAGTCGTTCGATATCATGCAATTTGACAGCTGTCAAAACATGTATTAATACAAGTGATAGAAATATTTTGATACTAACAAGTGTTAAAATCAGACAGAAGTCTTGCCAATTTAGTAGAAGCCATTAATAGAAGTGTAAGATAAGAAAAAAATAACATTAATCTATACCAGTGATTGTCAAATTGGTTTTTATCGACCTTTATAGGGGTTAATTCCGATCTGTAAGCGGACCATGTCATAACTTGGAGGTGCATTTGATGGGAAGTCCGCCAGAATAGATGCTTTTTGTAATTTGACAGTTGTTTGTTTACAAATATTAAAACACAATGTAACAGAAGTTTAGTAATTTTTTTAGGAACAGTTGTAGTTTGACATCTGTCAGAGGTTGGCAGAACAAATTTTCGGTTAGTAACACTAAGAGGCTTTTCGGAAAGTACAATCGGGTTGTCAATCGGGTTTCATAAATCACGTGTCAAGTAAAAAACTTCAACTGCTGCAGTATATGTTTATAAAAAAATTATTGGTTCTGTTCTTGTAAATGAACTTATTACTGACAGATTAATGACAGATCTGTATTACTTCATTGTTTACCCTACTTTCTAATAGGGTTGCAACGTGGTTGCAACCGACGGTAACCAGGTTGTCAACCCACAAAAACCTGTAGAAGAAAAAGTTTGTTTACGAACAAGAGTAACTTGATTAGGTTAAGTTTCCGAAGACTTAAATGTAAAAAGTAATTAACCCTGGTCGTTCAGGTTGAGTTTCCGAAAACGCCTTAAGTAAATAGTTAATTAACTGAATAGTAAACAAGCGTTAATCTTAACATAACCTAACACCTTGCTGTCATATAATTAAACTTATAGTAAGTGTACAATGTCTTAAACTTCCGATCAAAAAAATTGTGCTAAAGCAGGGATTTTGGTGCAACCAACCCCCTTCAATCGAAATTGCTCACATGGCACTTTCACGTATTGAAATAAGTAAGATTAAAATAACATGTCTTTACAATTTGACAGCTGTCATTGTCTTCAATCTAAGTGACTGAGTCGCCGATTTTTTTAACACAAAATTTATGTATTATATATTTTATACAAATTGCTTTAAGGATCCATTGGTGCAACTAACAGACCAAAGACAAATAAGGACTCGCAAATATTTGTCTACATATTCATCGCGCTGACGCAATTTAAATTCCTTTACTGATTTAACAGTAAACGTTGCAACATCTTTCCATATTATGAGATCTCGTAGTTGTACAAATAATCCCGGTATTTTTTTTGCTATGTTCGTGACAAATTTGTGATAACACAATGTAAATTCATACATGCAACATCGAGAGATTGTTGGTTTAATTGTGAGAATGTCTAGCTCAGAATAAAATAAAACTTTCTTCAAAAATGCAAGGAACGATTTTATGTTTTATGTGTTGTTTGCTAAAACAAAAGGAAGGGGAAAAAAACGTAAAAGAAACTTGCTTGGATTTTAACACGCGAACGTCGAATGCAAAAACCATTTACAACGCTTTTTCAGGATAACATACAGATATTGATTTAGGCGGTGAGTGATGCGTGGTAGCGAGTGGTTTTTGAGTATAGCGTGATTTCAGTTATGGTCTTTCCTCTTTTAGTGCAGACGTTTATGTGTGTTTGCGGGATGAAATTTTATGACACAATGATGTAGATGGAGTTATAAATGCCCTCGTAAAGCCGCTATGATGGCTTTATTGTGACATTTAGTAGTTATTTTATTTCGGAACATGTTCATTATTTTTATTCTCCCAGTAGCATCGACCTTATTCCAGGAATTTTCCGAGTTTTACTTTCACGAAAGTGTGATTGAAATTTTATTCGCTGCTTTCTAACCTTTTTTTTGAAGTAATGTGTTTGCATGTTTGATAATTTTACGATACCAACATGTACCGAGAAGTATTTTATGGTTTGTTGCGGACTTATCTACATTAACATTTGATTAAATTACATGAGTTCAACTTTGCTTTAATGTCTTTAATAGAGACTTTAACATATTGTACATCTAGACGAATTTTAGATCGTTAAATTCTAGTTGAAACAAAATATAATCTATATTGACCCGAAATAGGAAAGTTATTGAAATGAAATCATAGAAATGTGGAGTACAATCTTAAAAAATAAAGCCACTGAAGTTTTTCAAATAAACAGCAACCAAGGCGATTAAAAGTAACAACATCGGCAGAAGGTCGTGCACTTGCATTGTGGAATTCACCCACAGCAAAGCACAGAGGAGGATCCGTAATGGTTTGGGGTACAGAGTATTGCCAGAGCAAGATAATGTAAAGAAAAGAGCAGAGAAGGAAGTACTAGTTGGTTATTTGTGTTGAAAGTTTCACTCGCAATTGAGAAAGCATCAAGAAAGTCAAAGAAATTCTTTGAAGCCACCGCTGTGTGTCTGCGAAGCTCATCGACGTGGATACTGGAACACCGAACATCAAGAATTCAGCATTGCAAAGATATGTTAAAAATGTCGCAAAGGTCTCAGCCATTGTAACCGGTGATGAAACGTAGTGTACGACCCGAAAACAAAACATCAGAGTGCGGCATAAACGTCTCCAGAAGAGTCAAAAGAGGAAAAATTACATACAGAGCAGCACAGAGGGATGTTTTTCGAGCACATCAATGGGCGATTTTATCAAAATAGATGGCAGATCAAATAAAAAACGGTAGGTACCGAGAAATGTTGGAAACAAATACTCTTCCGGCTACTTGAAAGGAATTTTATATGTTTCGAAAGGGTAGTAACCCCCAAGTATACCTCCAAGTTACGTAGTGGATATTTAGAGGAAATGCATTATTGTTATGCAGAATTATTATTATGAATTCGCCTCCTCAGAGCCCCGACTTGAACCCCATAGAGTTTCTATGGGAGGAACTAGGCCGATAAGTAAGAACCTCTGCTTCAACATCTTCAGAGGCACATTGGCAACAACTAGAAGACGCATGGTCTAAAGCTAAGAGCAGACATATCTACGAATCTAAAATTTAGTTAACTTTTTTATATAAATTCAAATAAACATTGTTTTTATGGAATGTATAGCATATGCATGTTATATGGTTGCAAAATAGAGTTATTAAAACTGTTTTGTGATTAATTTTTATGCTATTTTGCGGGCGATTTTGACAGATTTGTAATGACATTTACGTCAAAATCGCGTTCTCGAGCATCCCCACCCAACTTGAATCACGAACTATAAATATAATCCTTAGAGTCATATTTATAGTTCGTGGTTGAGGTTGTGCCGATGCCCGATTTAGACATAAATATGGTTACAAATGTGTCAAAATGGCGTGCCATTATGATTCCGATAATAACTCTTTCTAATCGTTTATTAGCCTAAGGGTCATAGTATAGTCCGTGCTTGAGATTGTGTCGATGCTTGAGCACGCGATTTTGACGTAAGTATCATTACAAATGTGTCAAATTTGCGTGCTCAAGCATAGGCACAACCCCAAGCACGAACTATAAATATGACCCTAAATGAACCGACTAAAATGGGGTTAGTTTTGGGCTTCACCAATCTCAATAAAAAGTCGAATATTTGGGGAGCCATTCTAAAATAATAACCTATAAAATGTTGTTAAATGTTTTCTGCTGTTTTCCTCTTGAATGTACAGTTGTGGCCATTAATTTGAAGAGACTGGGCTTAATCTAGTTTACTGGATATTTGAAATGTTTGGACAGTGAAAGCATTCGAAGGTATCGCTTCACATTGGTTCGTTTATTGAAGTACAGTCAATTCCGCTTAATCGGGACATCGGGACCAGAAATTTTGGCTCAATTAAGCAGCTGTCCTAATTAAACGACGTTCTATGGAAAGGTGTTTATTTCCTGTAGTTTAATTTCACATTAAAAAAAAACACATTTTTGATAGGATGTCTGGAAATATAATAAGAATATAAATAAACATTTAAATATAGGCAATAACTAAAATAAATACACTATTTTTCGTGAAGTGTGGTTTGCCTTTTGTGTTTGTATGACTGTTTGTATGTTTTTGCACAAAATCAGCACAGACATCCAGTGCCGACATAGGACTTTCATCATTGCCTTCCTGTATAAAAAAGACGTTGTCAACTTGTGTTGTTTACAATATTGTAATAATTACATTTCATAATTTTTCGAAAGGTATTAAGAGCAAAACTTTCATAATTAAAATAGAGCAAAATTGCCTTAACAGTTTTTAATATTTAATGTTGGCACTATTCATTTCTATTACGTTTATCAGTCTTCTGTTCCTTGATACAACTGCATTTCTATCGAAGCCTTCGGGATCGCCGCCACCCCCACAGCGATAGAATAACGGATTTTGGATGATATAGTCAACCAAATTCGCATCCTCTTCGTCGTTAGTTATTTCGGGATAATTTTGTAGTGGATTGTTCATCTCTGTTTTATTTTGGATATGCAACTCTGGTTTACATTTAGGTTTGGTACAACATGTCTCAGCCTCCAACCTTTCCCTAGTTTGCTAGTAATAAATCACCACCTTATATAAGACTTGTCTTGTCCTACTATTTTTGCAAACAAGTGTACGAGATTTATCGGAAAAAATTTTTTTTTAGTTAGATATTGAAAAACAAGTCAAAACAAACTCAGGTAAGTATCGATTTATTTATAAAAATTGTATTTACTTCAGAGCTACCAAGAAATAGAATAATAATTCTATGAAAGAAAACAATAATTTAATAAACCTTACCTTTCGTGACGCACATTTTACTACCATTTTTCATTGATGTTCGCCGATTTTATGACTCACCCTCCGGGTATCTTGTTAAACTTCTTGTTCTGCAAACGGCATGCTGTATAAACTTGAACGTGCTGAACCCGTGATCCCTTTAAAAATCCCCAGTAAACATCATACCTTCTTTCAACTGCACAGTATGAACCTTTCCTGTTATGCACCCTCAATTAAGTCGTAAAAGTCAGCATCTACTAACCTGAAACTAATCCTTCCACGATTTTCGGCTAATTTAACTAAATACACAGACATTACACGTCGGCATTTATTTAATTATAATAATCCGGTATAGCCGTGTCCATTTTAATAGATCTGTAACCCCTCGACGACACATTAAACATCTGATACATCCTATGCCCAACACAGCATAATGCGTAAAATTGACGCAATTTGTCATCAGACAATAGAACTCAATCGTCTGTTATGTAGATAATAAATATATTTATTCCCTCCCTGCAAATTCGCATCACGTCCTATACTATCTCTGTTTAGCTTGCGCAACATAGCTCCACTTTATCATTCGTAATGGTAAAGAGATAACGCGAATGAAGATCTGAGGGGATGTTTTAGATCGTTGACGTTGGCGCCTCAGTGTATCATGTGGTCCGCGTGATAATTGCCAAAGAGCGGTGCGGGTTTCCCCCAAACCACCGAGCTCCCTGCCGTTTGAGGTTATGTTTCCCTAGAGGTCCATTGGCGCTATTACACTGTCGCATTGTTATTTCCCCAGAAGATTTTCCGAATTGTGTTTCGCGTTCTTCCCGTGGATGTTGTTGATGTCTGGGTGTAGTACGCAGGAAATGACGTGCTCTCGAAATATTTCTTATGCGTTAGGTGTTACTTAATTTATGTCGTAATACTCTGTATGTGGACGTTCGAATGCGATAATAATATAAAATAATAAATGGTATATTTTTACGAGATTTCTTACGTAAGTTTGGTTTGTTTTAAAATTTGAACAAACATTTAAATAAAGTTAAGAAGATAATTGCAATATGGGACAAACTTTCACTAACCAGAAAGTTATGCAATGTTGCGAATTAAGAATGTAGACTAATGTTATTATATGGTGGCTGTCATAAAGTGTCATATCATTTTAATGGTATTTTAATGTAATCTGTCTCCTCAACAATATTGGAGAAAGTCGTTCTAGAAAAGAGATAGGGAGACGGTTTTGAAGACTCTTGAATTTAAACTTAAGGCTTGAAGGCCTTGGCTAGTCAAGCATCTAGTTTTATAATCTGATCACGTTCTCAAAACATTGCTGCTGTTGCCCAGATTGTGAGTCAAAATCCATAAACATTAACTCGTTATCGTTCTCAGGAACTGAACATTTCTTGCACTCCTCTGATGATGAAAATTTTGGATAAAGACCTCCATATGATGGCTACAAAGCTCAATTAGTTCAAGAACTGAAGCCTCATGACCATCGGATACGTTTTCGATTCGCCCAATGAGCTGGATGGAACGAGGAAGGCCGTGGAGACTTAACAATGTATAACATTGAAGTTATGTTTGAAAAATAATCCTCCTTGATGGACTCTGCCACTCTGCTTTTGAATAATTGTAATCTGTAGCTCCATATAGTTGGAATCAGATTTAATTGTTGTTAAGTTTCTTCACAGGCAACACTCTTAAGAAAAAAGTTTCTGATCATTTCGCGTTATGAGAGCAGTGGGGGTTTGTGGAAGCAGATCAGCAAATGAAGGAGCAAATCCAGCTGATCTGGTTGAAAAGATTGCTGATTGAATTAACTGGAATTGTCAGTCAAGACAAACCTCCTACACTCTACATCGACAACGCTAATACAGTGAAGTTGTCCAAGACTCAAGCGCATCATCGAAAATCAAAGCATATAGAGGTCCACCACTTCTACGTCAGGGAAAGATTTTTGAATGGAGATCTTGGATTAGAACACATCCATGGGACTAGGTAACCGGTTGGCTGATCTACTTACGAAGCCATTGGAGAAAGTCCGATAGGAGATGCTGCGTGAAAGAATTGGCGTGCTGAAAGTTACATCTGTATAATATTAAATGTCAATTAGGAATATTTTTGTTTTGGTGGAAGTGTTGATATTAAAAAAAAATATCTACTGTTCATTCACACTTAAAATATTAAATAAAGACATTTTCAACATTGAAAATTGTCCATTATTGATGAAGCGGTATGCCCTCACGAGTTTAAGGCCATCAATCTCATCTCCTTCTCACCTTTCACTGTCGAGTACGTTCTTCCTGGTCATCCTGTATAAATTTATTACGGATTTTGACAGATAAATTCGTTGCCAAACATCTGGAACCATTGTTCTATTTTCTTCTTTCTTTATTTCTAAATTCTGCACCCTCATAATTCAAACAACAAAAAATAAACTTGTTCATGTTTGACATTTAAACGTCAAAGCTGGCAACATTTTCCATTTGAAGGTTAGGTTTGTCCATAATTGACACTTATATCTCAAACTATAAACACTATAAATAAATTATTCCAAGGAAATGCATCTTGGATCTTTATATAGCAAGTGTGGCCTTCACGTTTTTTCTTTTAGCTTTCGTGTTGTCCTAGAACACACACTAAAGATTTTCATAACATTGGCTGCACTCAGTGCGACAATCAATCACTGCACAGTGCTACATATTATTGTCCTCAACTGTTGTTTTCTGCTGAACGGAGTTATTGGCTGCTGCCAAACTTATTTAGCCTCACAACTATACGAGATCAAAGCACAAATATAGATTTTTGCTTCTTTCATCGCTTTTTCTGATGCAGAGAATTATGGCGCTAAAAAGATCGTTTGGGATAGTCATAATATGGTTTTTTTGAGAACTGGTTTTGAGAACTGGTGGTCATGAATTGCAACTCCTATAAATCCGCTTGTGTCCCGGTGATTCAATTCTAAATTTTGATCTACCACCACTCCATTCTTCGCCAGTTAGAACTAGGACTTATTTGACCTCCAGTGAGTGTCTGTTGGCATGTTTAAGGAAGCTAGAATAGTAATTCTCTCGTAAGAAGTGCGTAAAAAGTTTTGATCCCCTAAAACGGCGAGAAGGCAGAGTTTGTTGGAAAAAATTGATGAAAAACTGAAGAAGGGATTCAAATTTCTTCCAAAGGTTCTTTGCACGAAAGAATTAGATAAGCAGTAAGAAAACTTCATCAAATTCGATCCCACGAAACTTGTTGCTTTACTTGAACATGGTCAATCTAGGTAATATGCCAGCAACTAGTTATAAACCATTCCATTTACAAAGAATGTCATAGATAGATAGCACTCGTCTCATTTAAGATTTTTGCTCGTCAAAATGTAGGATATAGTTTCACCTTTTAAATAGATTCTAAAAACGTTCAAATCTAGCAGACATAACCGATGCACACGATTAATCTTAACAGTTATAAGCTGAAACAGCTGGATTTAATATAAATAGCAAATTAGTTAATGAAAGCACGTAGCGGTAGACATATTTGAACAGCTTTAGTTGTCATTTCACCTGTAGACCAACATTAATCTATTTAATGTATCGATTAATGACAAATATACATAATATGTGAAATATTATGTTTACTAGCGTCATTCCGTGTTTGCATTGACTTTAACATATCAGTTCAGCCTACATTTCGGTAATTTTCACGTTCAAGTCAGCTTAAATATGCATTTCGAGCGGTCTCCGTTTACGGTCGCTGCTACTAACCTTTATTAATAATTGAACGTGCATTTTACCGTTTTTGTCTTATCTGTATTATTTATTATCATTTTTATTATAAGTAATGTTAATCGTTTAACATGTAAGCATGTAGTAACAGAGTTGTTTTTTTTTTTAATGTGTTTTGCTTTCATTGTGTTGATGAGTTATTATTATTCTGAAAATATGTGCTCGTGTTTGTATAAACCTTGTTTATTGAGGTAATGCTGTTATTGTTGCTTCTGCACTAATATTAGTAGTTGTAAATATTCATAAATTATGCTGCGTTCTTTTGTGTAAAATATAAAAAAAAAAAAAAATCTAAAGGACGTTTGTATTAATTAATTTCAAGTAGGATATTTCAGTTTTGATATGCGAACAACAAGGATAATAATGCTTCAAATCGCAGAAAGTGTCAACAATTAATGAAATTGTGATTATTATGAAAATTAGTACGGGGTAACGACTAAATTGCCAATTTTGCCAATTTAGCACGTTTTGATCTTCCTAAACAAAATGAAATCATGCATTATGAAGAAGGAATTAAAGTAAGTAGAAAACAGGAAAAGTTACGCCAGATAAGAAAGAAAGTTTAAGATATTTTGTGGAGCATTTTGGTGAAGAATGGCAAAGCAAAGAGGACCTCCTATTCTACAGGAACTTATTAGTTAATTCAGGAGAAAGGAACAAAGCTATTGCACTTGTCAATACAGTATGCAATTCTCCGGGTTACTACACATACTTCAATTGTTTTTTTTTAAATTTAACTAATACATGTTTAAGGAGAGAAATTTACAAGAGCTTCGTGTTCAAGATGGTAATAAAGGGTATACATTCCAATTTAGTCAGAATCTTACAATCGTATCTCATTATAGGTAGCCAATATATGCCAGAGTGCCGCAGGAGCCTCCACCCTCTTCCTAATCTATCCAGCCAGCACATAACGTTGTTGGGATATCCTCTGTTTAAAACCTTAATATCCCAATACAGGAAAATCGCTTGGGGGCATCCGGAGGACCATTGTAGTCTATACTTATCCTATTATTATTATTCTATTTTCGGATGTACTAGTGACGTCTTGTAAGGATGCGTAAAGGCTTTCCCGAAAGTCTGTTAATATCTTGAACATAACCCTAATAGGTATGCATGTTCTCAAAGACAAACCTTGTAATAACACAAAGTTAAATAGAGTACCTGACGCAAGGCACCTTGTTGCCTTGCGTTTAATCCTCCGTATGTATCGAAAAATTCAACTCCGGAGGAAACTTATCCTATATGCCCTCTTGTGTTCGAAGAGTACCCCATCGCTGAGAATTTTCTGCATCCTATAATAACTTACGGCTCCTTAATAGAGTCGAACATCTCATTAAAAAGGAAACTAGAAATCTTGCAAAATTGGATGTTTAGGCTAATTACGGGAACTCCCAGGTTTCTTCGAACAAGCAGCTGATTTGGAGTGCCATCAATTAAACAATACGTGACCAGATTTGCGCTGAAAACCCAGCAGAAGATTGAACGATCAGGGAACCCTCTCATCAATAGACGCTTCAATTTAGACGCCAATGAAGACAACCCAGCTTAATCATATCCACCAACCCCCGCTCCAGTCTGACAGTGAGACATCGCAAGAACACATTTGCAGCTCAATAAAGGAGTATCCAGGAGATTAAAGGGCTTCAGATTCGTCCTTAGAGGAGAAATAGAAGAGCACAGATTCGACTTGAAGCAACTAAATTTGGTGGGGTGTATCCACAAATGTTGAACATCATTTGAGGCGTCCGGGTTACTACACATACTTCAATTGTTTTTTTTAAATTTAACTAATACATGTTTAAGGAGAGAAATTTACAAGAGCTTCGTGTTCAAGATGGTAATAAAGGGTATACATTCCAATTTAGTCAGAATCTTACAATCGTATCTCATTATAGGTAGCCAATATATGCCAGAGTGCCGCAGGAGCCTCCACCCTCTTCCTAATCTATCCAGCCAGCACATAACGTTGTTGGGATATCCTCTGTTTAAAACCTTAATATCCCAATACAGGAAAATCGCTTGGGGCATCCGGAGGACCATTGTAGTCTATACTTATCCTATTATTATTATTCTATTTTCGGATGTACTAGTGACGTCTTGTAAGGATGCGTAAAGGCTTTCCCGAAAGTCTGTTAATATCTTGAACATAACCCTAATAGGTATGCATGTTCTCAAAGACAAACACAAAGTTAAATAGAGTACCTGACGCAAGGCACCTTGTTGCCTTGCGTTTAATCCTCCGTATGTATCGAAAAATTCAACTCCGGAGGAAACTTATCCTATATGCCCTCTTGTGTTCGAAGAGTACCCCATCGCTGAGAATTTTCTGCATCCTATAATAACTTACGGCTCCTTAATAGAGTCGAACATCTCATTAAAAAGAAAACTAGAAATCTTGCAAAATTGGATGTTTAGGCTAATTACGGGAACTCCCAGGTTTCTTCGAACAAGCAGCTGATTTGGAGTGCCATCAATTAAACAATACGTGACCAGATTTGCGCTGAAAACGCAGCAGAAGATTGAACGATCAGGGAACCTTCCCATCAATAGACGCTTCAATTTAGACGCCAATGAAGACAACCCAGCTTAATCATATCCACCAACCCCCGCTCCAGCCTCACAGTGAGACACCGCCCAATAAAGGGGTATCCAGGAGATTAAAGGGCTTCAGATTCGTGCTTAGAGGAGAGATAGAAGAGCACAGATTCGACTTGAAGCAACTAAATTTGGTGGGTGTGTATCTATAAATGTTGAACATCATTTGTGACATCCGATGGAACTGACTTGCTTCCGAAATGATTGACGAAATCCACAATATGGTTTTAAGTGAACGGAGAATCAAAGTGCGTTAAATAGTTGAGACTACAGGCATATCACACGATATAGTATTTTCAATTTTGTACTAAAAATTGAGTTTTAAAAAAAAACCCACGCTGTCAATTCGATTGAACACGACGACTGTCAGCAAGATGGATGCCCAGATTTGATTTGGAGAATGAGCGCAATCGTATGTTGAATGTGTTGGTTGAAATTTTTTTATCGCAATTCTGGCGACTGTCTACGTTTTAGGAGATTTGTTCTTGTTCTGTATCAAAATGTTGGTTTTAGCCCTTTTGAGGACGAGTTCCTTGAAAGAAGTCCATTGTATGAACTGAATGTAATCGTCTTTAGTGATTTTACGAATTCATAATAGCGCTAATGCAGTAACTCTATGTAATCATCTTTAGTGTCTTCAAAACGACGAAAATGGTAACAGCGGTCTTTGGAGCAATATAAAACTTTTATACATACGTTGGCAGAAAAGTAAATGAGATTGGCAACACTGAAGAATCTGGCAACGCTGCGTTGTTGTCCTTGATAGACCTCGTTAAAACACTCTCTAGCTCAGAGCGAAATTCAACTCGTTCTGTTAACGATGTGATTTTTGTGACTGCTATTAGCGAAGTTGTCTGTCACGCAAAATGGAAAAGAGGAATTTGGAGCAACGTTGTGCCATTAAATTTTGTATTAAGCTTGAAGAATCGGGAAGTGTGAGTATGAAAAGTTAAATCATGCTCGTGGGAAACATTCTTTATCCCGAGCTCAAGTTTTTCGCTGGCACAAATCACGCTTGCAAGCAGAGAGAACACGTTGAAGATGAACACCGTTCAGGCAGGCCTTCAACTTCTCAAACCGATGAAAAACTGTTCCAAAAACCTCACAATTGAGCAGAAGGACATTCGAAAAAACACAAGCGACTTGATCTTCTTGACAGAATCGCCAAGGAGCAAGATTTTTTTAGTCGTGTGATCACAGGTGATGAATAATGGATTTTTGAATACGATCCTGAGACCAAAAGTCAAAGAGTGGCACACTGCAAACTCTCCTCGATCAAAGAAAGCTCGAATGAGCAAATCGAAGATTAAATCAATGCTGATTTGTATTTTGACAAAAGGAAAATCGCCCACAAAGAATTTGTTCCTCCAGGACAAACTGTCAACCAAGTTTTTTTTATAAAGACATCCTTGAAAGGCTCGGAAAAAGGGTAATTCGCACGAGCTCCATCATGACAACGCCCCATGTCACACTGCCCTCTCCATAACAGAACTTTTTACCTCAAAAGGCATTTCTGTGGTTTCACCAGCCCCCTATTCACCTGACCTCAGTCCCTGTGACTTTTTCTTTTTTCCTAAGCTGAAAAATATCCTCGAAGGACGGTGTGTAGCTGCCGAAGGGAACTACTTTGAAGGGCATAACATTGATGTTTGAAAAAAATAAAACTTTGGTAAATAAAAAATCAGTCTCATTACTTTTCTGCCACACCTCGTATATAGAATAAGTGTTAATATACCAATTACCTATAGAGACATTAAATACTGATTCTTCTATTATAAAACCACAATTGTCTTGATGTTAAATGAAACAATACCCCACAATATATTAGTATACAATTGAATTAAATACCAACATAATAAAATTAATAATATAATATTTAACGAAAGATATTCCTACACACATATAGATTTATATTTACTTTGAGGTGTGTATGTATTATCGGTGCGCGTAAGGTCGTGTTACCGTTCTACCAGAGCGCTTAGTTTTTGATGCCTTTGATCCGGAATAATCCAGTCGAGGAAGGCGGTGCGTCCTTTTCGTTTTCGTTTTCGTTGGATGGAAGTTGAAAAGCGTCATAAAGAGGCGAGGCGCCCGCTTTATGGCCACGGTCTTCCGCCTACTTGATGTCTATTTAGTGTTTACAACAGCCCAGTGGCCGTATTACCTATCTTATTGAATAAATCAGAGCCATCATGGATCCATTTATTGCGGCGGCGTACGTGTCGTTTGCGGCCGTCAATAAAAACCACCACCGACGTCGTTTGTCCCTTTTGTTTTTGTGCGTTTTATTCTCCGGTTTGTTTTTATAAATAAATTTAGCGACTACAACTTTTTTTTTAACGGTAATCGTACTTTGACCTCATTTTTTTCTCCTATAGAAAGTTTCGTAGAAAAAAATTATCACCGGAATAGGTTAGAAATAAAAGATGAAAACAAGTTGATTAATCTATTTTTTCTATCTCAGACAAATTCAGATTACGCGATCTCGAAATAATAGTATCAGTGATGCAAATCAATTGCAATATTTTAAAGTGCTTAAAACTATTTTCGTCCTTTCAAGATCGATTTGGCCTGATATTTACAGGATATTACACATTTATTTGTTTGCTAATAATTGGGCTAAAAATAAAATATCTAACGAAGAACGCCCATTTGCACAAAAATGTAATAATAAATCATTCACCTGACTTGTACCTGATAAAATACTACAAATTAAAAAGAATTGAATAACGCATAATAAATTTAAACAATGTAAATAATCGTTTCGTAATGTCCTTACGATTATTTATTAGATAAGATATCAATTTGTGTATATTGCAAAAATTTATTAGCCTTACAAAAATATTAATAATTTTTTTTACATTTCGTCCTATTAATGGGCACATGGAATATACAGGGTGATTGGTGAGAAAAGCATGCTATTTAAGAAATCGAAGTTGATGCCCACTTCCGGTTAACCGGAAGTGATATTTATTCAAAAATATTTTCACGTGACAGTTCATATTCAACCAAATCCAACTGCAAAATTTTGTTTTAAAATACCCTTCCGTTTGCATAATACTTTTAATAGGCCATTCTCTCGAATCACCCTGTATATATATATATATATACATATAAGGGATAATATTTGATAAATTGTACGACATATGTCCGGCGGTTTGTTTACGAGACCTCAGCAATAGAAATGTAGAAACCGTGTAAATCCATTTGTGAGGCTTAAACGATGAGCACTTTCCAGTCAATCGATGAAGTGATTTATTTGCAGTGAAGAGAGAGGGCGTCCGTGTCGAAATTGCGGGTTACTAATCCCGATATGTTCCAGGTCGTTGACAGATGGTCACGGTTAGCTCGCAGGATACCAGAAACCGGAAGGGTGTTTTTCTCCGATAGCTGTCACTTTTGTGTTTTTTTCCCCCGCCTGCTGTATCGATTGAATTAGATAACTTAGATTTTTCAACTTTATTTGCGGTTAGTTGCACGTGTTACAGTTTTACATTTAAAGTTTTAAGTTTTATAGAGTTTTGCAAAATAAGATTAAAAACCAATCGAAAACAATCATAGAAGAACTTGTTTGATCAAATTGTTTTAGTTGTTCTGAACATTGTTTTAAAGTTTTAACTTTCTGCCATTGATAGGCAGTTTGTGAAGTAGTTGAGAAAAAATTTTCTTCACCCCCCATTCTAAGAGTTGTTCCAAGTTTTATCTTTTTGTGATAGTATTTAAAGAACCAAATTTACCAGAAGGATAATTTGAAGTTTACTTCTTTAAAGTTAACAATGTATTTATTACTTTGTATCAATATTTAAAATCGTTCGATTTTAATTTACAAATTAAATATCGTTTCAATAATTGTGTTAAATTAAATTTGAAAATTCGATCTGTACAATTTTGAATTATAAAATATCTAAAAAATATAGAATAAACGTAGAGCAATTCTCAATTTTCAGAGAAACGTCTTTATCAATTTTTTGGTGCATCCAGTAGAAGTAAACACTTCCGATTGATCGGAGGAATTCTGATGTGATTGGTCACAGTTTAAATTTCGACCAATCCATCGCTAACTATTTGCTTCTATTGCTTGTTTCTATCCTCAAACGTTCTCATATATTTCACGGAACTGTTGAAAATAATGTTCAGAACAATTTGGAACAATCTTCAAAATTCAATTTTATAAATGAAGAAACTGTACAGTTGTGATATCACAGGGTCGAACATTAAAAAGTTTAATAATATGACGTAGTGCCATTTTAAAGTTTAATGTTTGATGCGGGGAGGCGACGGAGCCATTGGTGAAACAGTTTCCTCTTCAAACAAAAATAGACCTCTCTCGGAGTTTTTTTTTGTATTTCTTGATGTTTTCGCCTTATTTAAGGCACATCGTTTTCATTGGAATGCTCAGTATGTCCCAAAAATGCTTTCTATTGTTCCTCTATTCTAATAGAATTCTTACATATTGATTGTAAACCATTTTAGATGCTAAAGTTAGACAAAACTTATCCTGAAAATACTGATGATAAATAATTTCTTTTTCACAGCCAAATCTGTCTTTTTATTAAACAACCATCTTTATTTTCTTGGGTTTTCCGTTTTTTTTTAATAAATAAGGAAAAAAATTATCTGATTTGAGCTTTTGATATTATTTATTCATACACAATTTCGTCGAAATAAATTTGTAACAAAGCCATGCAATCACATTTACACACAAAATTATTTATACTACAAGAGCTGCAGTGGTAGTCTTGGAATGAGTAACAGTTTAACATATTAGGATATCAATTTATTCTATTTAATCAGGTAAATTATTAAGATCAAGATTTCTTAGTCTTCTTGTGCATGGGAACTGACACATTAAAAATTAAAACTATATTTTTTTTTTTTTAATCAATAATTAAACAAATTTAGTTGTGATTTCGTAATCTTGCAATATTGTTTGGAACAATTAGAATAACTTTAAACAACTGAACAATAAATTGGTTAAAGTTGTTCAAGTATAGTTAACTGTGGATGGATTATTGCAGTTCTAAGTCATGTTAAGCTTATTGAGAAGATAGTAGTGAATTATCTGAAGAATGCTTGTAATTTGCACCATTGATATGTTGACAAAATCCAAGTCGATTCATTTCTAACATAATTTTTTCATATAAGTTTTGATATGCATGTGTCTCCATAAGAAAAAGTCGAGTGGAATGAAACCATCTTTTTATCTAGCATGTTTTTAAAGTAAGTACTGTCAGATTTAAAGATGGCCCAACAATGTTCATGATGAGAAACGGACTGGACAACCCTCTCATCATCAGTACTGACGATTTGATGCAAAAAGTTGATGAAAGGGTGAAAGAAAACAAGCGATTGACGATCTCTTCATTGACGACAATAACCTCAAAACGACCGTGAATCAGTTGCTGTCAAATCAAGCGGCAGACTTTTATGACAACCGCATACTAAAGCTTGCTGTCTGAGATGATAAATGGAGTTGTCTTGGCTTGAATCGCAATCTCCATAAATAATTCTAAACAATTTTGGCAAATTTTTTGGGTCAGTATAAAATTTTGATTAATCAGTTATAGTCGGCATAGTTTCACTAAGCAGGATAAGTTTGTTTTTGGTAAGAGTGAGTTTTCCATCGATTTTGATCAAATAATCCAAACAATTTCGTTTTGGGACGGTTCTGTTGTGGTGCCCTCAAAATCAATTCAACTTCGTTAATGGTGTAGTCCATGCTGTTTTTGTTTTCTCCGGCGAATTTTGAGTGATTTTGCATTTAAAGGTGACTATGCTATCAATTCTCTTTGTTACCACTTCCAGAATGTTTTTTTTCTTCATATTTAATTGCTATAAAAGCTGTTGTCTCACTCTGTTCTTCATTCGATTCTCATGGGTAGCCTTGCAAACTGTCATAGTTGCTGCCTTCATGCAGACTGGTCAAAAAGACATAATGAATTGTTATTATTTTCCTTGGATGTGATTCCCTGAATTCAGTTGTTTTCAAAACAAGATTAGATCAATATTTATTGTAGGTCTGTGCAGCACATACTTTGACTTAACTAAGTTTCTGTACCTGTTTCGGTATGTGTGTCTTAGCTTGTCTTTGTTTTTTGCTTTTGAAAATTTGTCTCGCAATAAAAAATGATGAAGTTGATCAGCTTTGTTGGACTTTTGTTTTGTTTGCAATAAACATTACATATTATCTAACAGTTGACGGTAAGAGGTGCAGTGGGGTGGCAACGGATTAGTACAGTTTCCAAAATGATTCGATATCGGTATCTCTGGTTGGAACACCATTTCCAAATTTCTGCTGTTTTTTTATAGTTGGCTGAGACTATAATTGAGTTGTTTGAGACGATCATAATAATCCTCGTTTTACCAAAGTTATAAATCGTGTAAGGGGGTATTTATGCTTTCGTACAAGGCATCTAGCAAGTCGAGGAACTTTCTAACTTTTGCAGCCTTAATTAAAGCCGATATTTTTCTTCCCCCAGGAATCGTTAGAAATTTCTGGTTGTCTTATTAAAAAGCCAGCACCCAACCTCTTCCTCTCTCCTCTCTTTTTGCATCGTTGAATCTATGCAGAATGTGGTTTTGAGCATGAAAATGATAATCAAGAAGCTGAAGACCTTCAGTTGTTAGTCCAAATAGCCTTTCTTCCTTGTGAAGAAGGCCATGAACCAGAAGCCTTTTCTGGAGTTCTTTATACAACGTTTGGCAGAAGATCTTTTGAAATCTGCAAAGACCGAGGTATAAGCTGTCGATATTTTTGGTTGTCTTATTAAAAGCCCAGCACCCAACCTCTTCCAGTCTCTTTTTTTCCAAATATTGATCTTGTTGAAATTATATTTCTTTATCGGGAACATTGACTAACTAGAATATAACACATAAGATCAGAATTAATTCGCGTCCAAGACATTTCTGATATCAATCTCCAGTCATCCCCAGTCAAATTATCATCAAAGAATATAGGCTCCTGATTTTTAATTATACCAGTTTAAATATAAGTCTTTCTTGGGCAGTAAAGATAGGTTTCAAACCAGTAGCAACAATTTTGTTTAGTAACATGATTATTTAAATCGCATGTAGCCTCATAAATAGCGTGCAGAGCTAACTAACAAAACTGAACTTCATAATCTTTATTGTTTTCGAGTAATTCATGAACTGCTTGCGTTTTGTAAAATCATTTGTTTGAACATTTCAATATTTTCCTTACAGAAAATTATCGCCAGTAGTATCTACATCTAATTTAGTGTTTTTAACGATTTTAGAAGGCTTTTCTTTGGAAACATGCTGAATTTTTTTGAGCTATAGGTAGTAAATCTTGACACTGCTTCGACAAGAAATGTTTAACTTTACACTAACTGTAGAAACAATGCATGCCTAAAAATGTCAAGATTCTAAGTAAAATATCTCTCTAATGAATGAATACCAAAAAAAGAAGATCGAACTGTTTTGAATTTTTGCACATTTATTTACGATATTTTGATTATTTTGTAGTATCGTTTTACAGGAAACATGACTGTATATTTCTGTGTTCTTTTTACCATACTTATTAAAGTTTTATTAAATATCTTACACGTTGGTCTCAACATATACACGAGAGAACAACGCAGTTTTTGGGGGGCCCTATCTTAAAATCACATAATCCAAATTTAAACACGTTAGTCGTCGGCATAAGGATAGTTTTGTATACATAATGTAAGCATATGTCGTCCTGTGAACCCAACAAGGACAATGTGTTTCTTGTCAGGTGCGTGGCTTCTTATCAGTATCAAATGTACCGCGTTGTATCAACTACGACCGCCCCTAATCCCTCAGATAATGTTCGATATCAGTAAAACACCTCTCCTATTTCTATCTCTGTTCATATGTGTATATATACATTGATAAAGATAACAGGCTAGGGAAATGATAACGAAGGAAAGACAAACAAGGAATTTTTGAATATATGTACGTGCAACGTCATATTTTTTGGATTTAGCCCTGAAAACTTCCTCCTTAGAGAATGCAAGGTATTTCAAGTTTGTTTTAGTTTCACAATCTAGTTCTGTGAGAATGTTTACTTAAGTACATGCTTGATATTAAATACTACAAATTTGTAATAATTTTAAATTAAAATTCTTTGTCATCATAAATTAGAATTACTGTTTCGCCACTCACGTCGTGGAATTGTGTTAATTCCATTTGTTAATTGCTTTCAAACAGTCGGGTTATTATGTAATAACTATCACAACTACTTCTGTAAACAGGCTTCAATAATTCAATATTTACCATTCCAAAACTCAAACATATGCGCTTGCATTTGTATATTAGTACTGTCCACAGTATCGAAGTACATACACTACAAGAAAAAAAAAGGAAAAGTGAAGAAAATAAACACGCCACACACAATGGTATTAAAGAACACCATCATTGTGTATTTGTATTAACGCAATTTAGTTCTAATAAAATGACTAGCGAAGATGTCGTGTTCACGTGATAATTGAAATTTAGTTCTAAATCCTTTTAAATTTCTGGAAAAAAGATGACCAACCCTTTTTTTGCAAAATTTGTTTGTTATCCAATAAAGTCTCCTAATTTGAAGGATAAATTTTGTTCCAATCTGATGACGTTAATCGCCACTTTTTCAATTAAGGGTGACAGTGAATCAAATATAGTTTGAATTGCTTTTGGTTGGCAATAAGCCATTGTGGTTCAAAGGGATCATTTTAATTTTCAGCACCAATCAGGTTTTATCAAGAAGAGGGTGACAAATAACGTCGAGGTATTACCGGTAACAGGTTAGATTCAGAGCATTCTGTATTACTTTAAAGTAAATCCTTGATGACAATTTTTTTCTTTAATCAGTGAACACAGCAATGCCTGGTTTTGGAACTAGAGGATGTCTTTATCTATCTTCATTGCAAATCTTCTTTCTTAGGATTTGGAGATTGTGTGGATCGTAAATTGTACCAGATTTCACTATTTCGGGGAGACAAGAAGAGGAGGGACGAGGGGGAGGGCAACTAATAATTGTCTTTACAGCGCAGTTAAATAAATTCATAATTTGCCTGGAATTGCCGTTAGATTCGTTATAATTCGCCTGGCTTTTTCGAAGTTCAAAAGTTTTTCTTAGATTCTGTCCACAAGGTCAAATTATGGATAATGATAATATCAATAATGGCTCGAGTCGAGTTATAACCGTATTGAAAAAATTATTGTGGCATTTTTTTGTGAGATAGAAGATCAAAAATGTGTTCTATTTTCTTCCTCTCTCCATAAATAATTCTAAACAATTTTGGTAAACGATTTGGGTAAAAGATTTTTTTGGCAAGATTTTTTCAAACATCATTTTGGGGAAAAGATTGACTGGAAAGTTTTCCATTGATTTTTGCTTCATCTTTTTTGGTTTCTTTGAAATCAATTTAAGATCTCTGTGCATTTAACGCTGATTATATCACCAGTCCTGTTTGATCCTTCTGTTGTTGTATTTATTACTTTTTTTGTTATTGTAAAGGCTCACTGAAACATTTTTTCTTCCACTGTTGATTGCAGATAATAATTTTTGGCCATATTTCGAAGATTTTGGAATTTTTAGGACGTTTATGATTCTTTAGTTCTTTAATAAATCATATAGATGTGACCACTGCTGTGGCTACCTTGCGGCACCTCTTTTTATTGTATTCTTCACGCTAAACTTGTGAGCATGGTAAGAGAGAGAGTAATGAATGAGGACTTTCAGGCCTATTTGTGGTTTCTACAGCTGTAAAAATATTGGATAAAGTCCTTACAAAAGACTGTAGTCGCTGTCTTCACCTAGACTTTTCCAAACAAACCAACGGCATCATGAATTCTTACTATTTTCCTTAGATGTGATCTCAGCCAATCTCCTATAGTTATATATTAAAATTGCTTTCAGAACTAATGTACATCACCTCAGCTTAAGATTCAGATTTTGATTGTTCCAAAGATTTTTTCATTTACTAGATTACTAAAATATAGAATTCTTTTCCGCCCTCTTTTAAGCTTTTGAATCCAGTTGTCTTCAAAATAAAATTGCAGAAGTATTTATTGTACGTCTCTGCAGCGCATACTGTGTCTTGACTAATTTGCCTTTGGTTTATTTTTGATTTTGCTTTTGAGGGGAGGTCATGGTCTGGTATATTATTGTTGTTGTGTATTAAGCTCTGTTTCCATCTAACCCTATGGGTAAGCCAAGATGCTTGTGCAATAAGAAACATCCTTTTCAAATTTCTGCTGTTTTTTAAGTTCTCTTCTTACCTGAGGCTACACCAACCTTTTTTCTAATAACTTTAGATGGCTTGTTTGGGACAGCCACAATAATCAGGGGAATATGTTTGCTTTTGTACAAATCATCAAAGAACTGGAAGAATTTTCTATTTATAGGATTAAAGAGTGACGCGTGATCTGCCGAGGTTTTCTCTTCAGATGTCACAGAGAAATTTCTGGATGTCTGTTTAAAAATTCGGCTATCTGTAGTTTTTGGCAACAAAGCCTTTCTTCCGAGCGAAGGGAAGGTTTCTTTAGTTCACCAGTGTGTGAAAGAATCATCTTGGCAGGCAGTTACTATGACTGCTGCGAAGTCTTCCTTTTGTAATTAATCGTTATTATTATACATCAAAATATTACGACATTAAACACAAAAACGTATTACAACACTTCAACTTCAGATAAGTACTATCATGGCGGCCATTAAACAATCAGTGGTACCAATTTTCATGCACAAAACTTCTTTCTTTTTTTTTGTCGACAACAACAGTAAATAATATCAATTCCTCTTTAACCTAAACCAATATTTTACTTTATCTGCATATTTCACTTTGCTTGGTCCTTCGATAGTTACATTTAGGAAAGAAACCTTTTGTTAATTGACAAAAATGACCTTGGCTGATCTTCGGTTGATTCACACTACAGAGTTAATACTGTTTGTCAGAAGAGTCGGAATACAAAAAAGTGCGAGAAACATTTTAATTTTTTTGTAGTTTGTAGTTAATTCTCTTTAATTTTGTTTAGTGTAATATATATTATTTTTGTTTTAATCCGGTATTTAATAATTACATCCTTAAAATTGAATCATCTTGCAGCTTCGACGTTTGATATCTGCGGCATCATCAGTTGAACAACTAATACCGTTTGTTTTTAAAAAAGCTTCGTTTAATAATTAAATACACGTGTGATAAAATAATTGTTACGTTAGTGGAATCAATACCTGATGATGGTAACGTTCTTCAAATGTCCGAGCTCAAGCAATAAATGGAAGTATGTAAGATGGGAACTAACGTCTGACATTATAATGAAATGATTTTTGAAATGAACAACCGACATTAATATTGGGATTTTCTCGATTGTTATAGGAAAAACGAGGACGAAGGATAAATACAGGGTCGTCTACACAGATCATCAACGATTAGAACTCGAAAAAGAATTCAACTTTAATAACAAATACATAACCATTAGGAGGAAATGCGAGCTGTCCGCGAATTTGGGCCTCTCCGAAAGACAGATTAAGATATGGTTCCAAAATCGACGGGCGAAAGAGCGGAAGCTATTGAAGAAGAGGTTCGAAGAAGTTAAGAAGGAGAATCCCGACGATAAGTCTCAACTGCAGGAGCTCCAACATAGATTACAGAATCACCAACAAAATCAACACGGGATGAACATTCAACAATCGTTTCTAACCTCGACGGTACCCATGTTGTAATTAGAGGCAAATTCGTTTGATTGATTATTTAGATTTAGTTAAGTTTGGAAAGATGGCGAGGCAAATTACATTTATGAGGAATCGATTCGTTTTTTTCGGGAGAGTCATGAACAAAGTTCAGGTGATAGATCTGCTATATTTAGAACGTTATATAAATGTGATGTCGTGCTGTGTGCATTTTAATAATTTGTTGTTTTTTTTTGTAATAAATGAATAAACGTTAACGTGGACTACGTTAGTAATTAGAGCTAAATAAATACCGGATGTAAAATAAGGATAAAATACGGAAAAATGTAGTATTTATTCTATTTTAGTGGAACAAAGAAAATGTGCAATGTAATAAAATTTAAACGAAAAAAATATATTTTGTTTAGTGAATAGTGCAATGTGATTAATACGTAAAATTTTTCCGGGTATTAAATTTGTTTTTGAATTCGATTTTCGATATTAAAATTTAAATAAATCATCACTTACTTAAAATAGTTCATCGCAACGTTGTAATTTAATCAGGACATCATTAATAGTGCTCATGTTAATAATGTCGCTGTAGCAATTCTTTAGAAATGTAAAAAAATGTTTTCTAAAAATGTTAAAAAATTCTATTTTAAGTATGTGACCTAAGTCCGGATAAACACGTAACAATCACCTTTTATTTAAATATTTTAAGTTGGATACACTGTTGTGGCGTGTGTATTTTATGTAAAATATTTTATTTGATCTATAATTAGCTTGATTTTATTTTTAATAAAAAAATCTGTTGTTTGATATGCCAGTGTTTTATTTCTGTCTATATTTCATATTTCGGAAAGCTAAATAGTGATATCGAAAAATTTAAGGTAAGTATAGTGCAATCAGATCTGGATTTGACTCGCACCATCAGATTTTGACCGACTAAAAAACTAGATGCTAAAAATCAGCGCAAAAATCGTTCCCCAAAATAAAAAAAATCCTTTCGTAATACCACAGACACATCAGAAGGGAAAGATGCCCTGACTGTTTGGAATCAATTGAAGATTGTGCCTCAAGGGAAAACAATTAATCAAACATCAAGACCAACTAGACTTTTTTGGCCAGTAAAAGACTTTTCTCTTACCAAGATTGAACACTTACCTAAAGATATATTTTGTAGTACTAGAGAGGTTTGTGAGAAGCATGAAATCAAAGAAATGGGGTGGCAGCTTTATAGAATCATCATTGATTGATGAGGTCGAACCAGAATTTCATGAACTCAATCTAACCGCTCTCAATGGTGAAGATCGTCTTCAAACCAACCTTAAAGAAATTAAATATCTTATCAAAGTTACAAAACCCACTAAAGCTTCAGACACTGACTTCATCTCCTATATAATTTTAAGGAAATTACCTGAAAATGTTCTATACCACTTAATTAATGTTATAATATAAATAAAGTCCAGATTTCTGGTCTTGCTAAGCTAACTGATTGGAAATTGTTCTACATAAGCTGTTTGACTTCCCTGGAGATCTCTCGACTGACTTCCAACTTTATAGAAAAACGGAAGGCAGTCGTAACTTAGACGAGGCTAAAGAGACACATTTTTAATCTTGAACGATCTTCTAAAAACGTCGGAATTGTACTTGATCATCTGCACCGATGACACGACTATATATGTACATGTCTTCCACAAGTGATAGTCTGGTAAATGAAAGATTGCAAAACCGAATGTAACGGGGTATCCAAATGGGAATTAAAAATAAAATTTCAAATGTTTCGCAATTGATTTATTACCAAGAAAAAACCTCTATCAATAATCTATACTCGTGGACGACTTTATAGAGTTTCACACACTTCTTTGGAGCTTCAGTTGGAGATAACACTCGATTCGTTTCTTACTTTTCGGAATACTTTCGCCTTCAGAGGAGGTAATCCTCCGATAGTCTCGTCGATTAAATTGGCTAAATCCGAGCCCTCTTCATAATTTGAAATCTGGTGAATTGATCGAGAAATGTCGGCCTTCACATTAGAATCAATAGACAAGCCACTTGAAATCAGAAGAAGTTTAATAGAATTCAGTTTTTGAATGTTGCAATTAAGGACTATCTCTCTTCTTTCTCTGGTATCTTTTATCAATAATTGTAGGAACAATTAATTATATATCAGGTTTAAAAATGGTCAATGGTGGTGGTGTTATCAACGGCTTTTAAATTAGGAATATCACTGGGATTCATGTCTAGATTAGTTGAGGGTTGGTTCACCTTATCTGACGTATGTCTGACAAGAATGTTCCAAGCATGTCTTCAACATATTCTCTTTCTTTTAGGAGAGCAAGAATTCGATCTTACTTCGACTTTTAGTCGTGTGATTTTTAAAATCCTTATCTAACATTGCTTGGTTGGGCACTTGATCAAAACCAGGTCTTGAGGCTTGATTCATAATGTACAGTGGACAGCAGCTTAATCGACACAGTTACGAAATTTCCTAAACTTTCATAGCAATGTAGTGAGGCTACGTTGTGTGACCTTCAGTTAGGATTTATAGTAAATATTATTATCAATAGATAAGGTCGACGTTAGATTGCGGTGGTGTCGATTTAGAAGCCGTCTACTGTACAGGGAACGATATAATGATGCAAGAAATACTTTTATTGAGCTATTGATCTAGATAGTGGTAAATTAGGATCTCTAGTTGATTGAAACCACTGCGTCTCTTTATAAATTGTTCTTGAAGTACCACTTAGGGTCATATTTATAGTCCGTGCTTGAGGTTGTGTCGATGCTTGAGCACGCGATTTTGACGTAAATGTCATTACAAATCTGTCAAAATCGCGTGCTCAAGCATCGACACAACCTCAAGCACGGACTATAAATATGAGCCTTAGTCTTTTAAAACTCAGTTTTGTAAAAAATTGGAAAACTTACTGGCAACAGCTTAGTTAATTGACACAGAAGTTCCTTCAATAACTATGAAATGTATATATAGTTGGATAAATTGGTTAGCAATGTCGATCGTTATAGTTTCTCTCGACATATTATGCAGTACAGATCTTATGGTGATTCACACTTTGTTGTTGTCAAATTGTATTTCCGGTTATTGGCTGCGACAGCAATTCTTATTTGGGAATTAAAAATTTGTAACATATCAGTCGGATATAAAGATGACACTATTAAAAAACAGAAAGATAATAAGAGATGCAATATGGCCATTAAACCTGTACTTCATATTAAAGTTGAGCAAAACTATAGTTGTCTAATAGTATATTAAAAAAAAAAAGCATCATAATGTCATTTCAAAGTATTAAATCAGGGTTAAGAAATGAGAAATTAGTTTTTTAAATTGTTTCTTTTGTAAAAACAAAGAGAAAAATTTGATAATTTTGGAAACTTTTGCGGCGGTTGGTAGCAAATTAATTTGACATTTCATTGTTAAATTATGTCAAAATGAGTTCTATCAATTTTTTATGTAGGTACTGCACCAGAAATATGGCAAATTGATAAAAATGCAGTTACAAATTTCGCTCCCGAGAAGTCTCATACGCTGTATGAAAACTTTATTAATTTAACAGCAACTGTCACATTGTCATTTCCAGTACTGTTAAATATCCCATTTCTATTACGCAACTAGTGTAATAGACCGTATTACAGCACTAGATAAATAAAAGGTATGGTTGCAGTGCTAATCATAAACTAATCATCTGTGAAGCTATCTTCTTCTGCCTGAGTAGATTCTTCTTCTCCTTGGCACTTCAGACAGTCATAAAACCACATACAGTCAGCAGGCATATATTTCATTGCAAGTTCTTTCACATGTATAAGTATTTCGGACGCTTAAGTGGTGGTAGACGGTGGTAAAGTTAATATAACGCCTTGTTTCTGAAGAGTAAAAGAGTCCTTTAATAAGGCACTAGCCGAACTGCAGCATTAACACGATAAGAAGATATACAAAATTTTTGTTTTCTTTGATTTAACGAAAAAGTCTCGTTGAAATGACCACTGAAATTCAAAATCATTTCTTGGGAAATCGGAAATACTATAAATTTGCGGCATGTACTTTTTACCACTGCAACCCATTCTTCTGGCAACACAATCCTTTCTCGTTTCCTTTTCTCTTTTTCGATCACTCCGAAGTTCCGATCACATTGCAGGAAACTATGTCCTGATTCTGGATACCTATGGATAATCTTAGCAAATCTATTAGTATTTATATATGTAAGTGTGTCAAGATATTATGGCATAATTTTGTCACTGTTGATGCTACAAAATTTTCAAGAAAATAATGTAAAACGCTAACTACATCATGGCTCCTTTCTTGGTTACCATTTGAAACAAAGTGCCGACAAAAATAGTTGTACGTAACTTGAGGCTTTACTTTTTTATCGTTGTGGATGGCAACGTATATATCGGGTTCGTACTTTTGTAGATAAAGCTTATGCATTTTTAGCATATTTAGTTATGGTGACAAATAGAAGTTATTTCACTTTACTTTCATCTGTTGCTCGTTTCTTGACAACCTTCTTTTTCTTCTGTCTACCATCATCACTTTCAGAATCACTTGGAACCAACGATAACATTGCAGCGCTTGAATTAAATACTGAAAAACGTCTAGAAGACTAGGTCCAGGGTCATCGGGAGAAAAATTATGAGGGGGGTGCTTAACAAACTAATAATAAATTGATAATAACTTAATAATAACTTAATAAATAACGATATATTCTTTAATCCCTTTTCACATGGTCGGATGCTCTGGAAAAAATGGAGTGTGTGGAGGATTAAAAAATTGAGGAAAAAATACAATAAAAATGAATTTAATCGTTACGTTTGGACCTTACTGAATTAATTGTTAAATTATTCTGAAATTGTCAAACCAATGAACCACTAAACAGTATTTCTTTCGTTAAATGTATGTACTTACTGGCCAGATTGTACCAAAAACATTATTTTCTTATTAATAAAATTTGATAAATTAAGAAGAAGTTCTATTAAGCTATAATGATATAGAAACAACTGTCTATTGTATAGTAGCAACAAATATGACGTTTGGTTGGTCTAAAATTAATCTTAGCAACAGATAGTTAGGCACTTTAGTAATGGAAGAGGGTGAAACATATTATTATTGTCGTAAGCTACTGCGATGTTTCTGGAAACAAGTACTTACAAGGCACGGAAGGCTATAAGAAGTAGGACAGATTTTACAGATGGAAGAAAAATTCTTCTTGTGGCATCACTGTGAATATTACGTTTCAGATCTTGTTGACCATAATACCAACCAAAAGAACAATAGGACCAATTTGCTCTACGTAATTCAAAAGAAGAACTTTTAGGAGATCGTGCATACATTCATCACAACTGTACATTCATTGTTAGTACAGACATCATGCTTTTAATTTACAACACATTGTGTCAGAAACTGAAATTTTTAACTTGTAGATACGTAATTCAAAAGAAGAACTTTCAGGAGATCGTGTATACATTCATCACAACTGTACATTCATTGTTAGTACAGACATCATGCTTTTAATTTACAACACATTGTGTCAGAAACTGAAATTTTTAACTTGTAGATAGACACGTCTGCAGTTTTCTATTTTAGTGTAAACTGAGCACATTTTCTATTTATGTCTGCTTTCCTCACAACAAGAACGTAATGTTAATGATTAAATATTAGTTTTCTGGATAAATAGTAACATCGTTTAGACTTTTACGAACATTAATATTAAGGGTACCTACTAACTGGTCGTCTAAACGAGTCCCGTTTAGCATACATCATAAACAATGATTTATTGTTATCAATTACGAGTATTTACTTTGTAAATTTTATAGCAATTCAATTGTGATCTTGTATTTAAATGCCGTTAAGTTACTCATGTAAATATCTTAACAGTTTATTATATTTTTTATTTTAAAATTGATGTTAAAACGATAATAATTTTATGAGTGTTTCTCCCAAACAATGCGTGCATATTTTTATCTCTAAGTTTCTATATATTTACAGTGATTCACAATCATGCAGGTACAATAAAAAAACAGTTTTGGAATCACACACCTCGATTAAAGCATTTAAAGTGAAGTTAAATTATTCTTCGTATAAAAACTTTTTTAATATTGAAATAACCGTTGTGTTAAACAATGAATAACCGAGGCCCATATTTACGTCGCCGAGATTTTGTAGAACGTTTATGGAATTAGCAATGTTTGCCGTAACAACGGTATTATTTGTATTGTTACAAGCTGTTTTGGCGTAATATTAAGTACACATCTTGTGTGTGCATCTACGTATCAGTACCCTTTTTCTGTATAGATACACACACCAACCTGTATATGTCGCTTTACCATAAATTGTTTTTCGTCATGCCTTATCTACGCCAGATTCCAACTTATATCTGCAAACTTTTCGAAGTGATATGAGTCCCTGTCGACCAATAATCGTCCAGTTATTATCAGTGTAGCCACCATCTTTGAATTCGAATGAAAATATAATAATATGTATAGTTCGTTTCACGATATACTATCATACCAGGTCTCCACAGATTCTCCTATTCGTTTTTTCAGTTGAGGACAGACATGATAGTTGGACGGAGCCAGATCTGGTGAATATGAAAGGTGTTCGAATAATTCGAACCCTAAATCTTGAATTGTTTGTTTGGCAACATCTGATTTGTGTGTAGGAGCATTGTTCTGCAAATAGTATACTAATATTTCTGGACAATTTTCCGCCTTTCCTCTCCATAATATTTTCTCGTAGAGTGGTCAGAAACGTCGAATAACAATTTCCAGATATTTTTTCCACCGTCACACAAAAAATAAATCATGATTACTCTATGGCTTTGAACTGTATACTAATGTAAGTGGAACGGCATTGATTTTGGGCAATCAGCGTAACGTGAGTATTCCCATCCTCATCTATCACGTTGGATGAGTATTGGACAGGTGGGACTGATTTCATGTATTCATATAGAAATACAGGTAAAAGAAAATACTGGGGGTAAGCTTGTAAAATTTTTATATAATCAATAAAATTCGTGATTTACTTGACACTTACAGCAGTTTTTAAATAAAGAACTAAATTTCGCCGCATCATGAAAAATTCTAGTAAGACACAGAAAATGCAAAAATATGTATTTAAAATCTCTTATATTTACAATTAAATATAAGAAAGTAATACATTAATATGCACAGATTAAACATTGTTAAACAGAATTAGTTTATTTAATTTGTGTCTTATTTCTTATTGACCGTGGGTTTGGTATGGAAAAATATTTATGGACAAAATTATACGCCTTAAGGTGGGTTTATCAATGTGAGGATAAAAGTGTTAGCTAAGTAACTGACAGATATATTATTGTAATTACGAGGGAGCGTTCTTATATTCGCGGAATGGGGGATAAGGGGTGGAAATAAAAATACCAAATTATTTTTCTTTTTCAATATATTCACCTGCAAGACGGATACATTTTTCACATCTTTCAATTAATTTATTTATACCCTCATAAAAAAATGATTTCTCTTTATCTGCAAAATACGCCGAAACTGCCTCCTTGACTTCATCATCGGCAGTAAATTTTTTACCCCGCAGCTCTTTTTTCATTTTCTGAAACAGGTAATAATTACTCGGGGTCAGGTCTGGGCTGTAGGGTGAGTGATTCACAATTTCGAAGCCCACCTTATGCAGCGCAGCTAACGCAACGCGGCTCTTGTGGACGGGCGCGTTCTCGTGCAAAAGCAGCACACCTTTCGTCAATTTTCCCCGTCTTTTCTCTTTAATGGCTTCTTTTAGTCGCTCTAATATTGAAGCGTAATATTCTCCGGTTATAGAAACACCTTTATCTTTATAATCAATCAACAATATTCCTTCCGAGTCCCAAACTACCGTTGCCATGAGTTTCGCAGCTCGGGTCGTCTTCAAGGATTCCCTTCCTTGTTTAAATAAACTATGCCACTTGTACACCATGGTTTTTCCTGGACAAGAGTCGCCTAAACCAATGACATCTCATTCATTATGGTCGCGACTGATTTTCCTTGCCTGGTAAAAACTTTATAACGGCACGATATTCGATTTTTTCCATATTTCACTTTTCACTCCTGAATATGTTACTTGGTTGACGATAGCTCAAAGACTAACTGTCTAATAACAATGAAACTTCGTATTTATACTAATTATGAGTCGCTGCACAGGCCACGCCTCCAATGCGCCTAATCACCCCCTACAACCCGCTCATTCCGCGAATATAAAAACGCTCCCTCGTATCTTACGAATAAAATTTTATCTGCAAGTTAATTTATTTATCCTCACATTGATAAACCCACCCTTAATAATTGAGACATCGATCCATGTTCTTCTTCATATTTTTTCCTTCAATATTTATGTTTGTATTAGGAGTTGTATAAAAATGTTTTTTCATATTTTATTTAATAAAATTTTAAAATATACATACCAGTGGAGGTTCAGTATTGTCATTTAAGTCCAAACAACGTTTTAAAACCCTTCGATTAGTGTTTTCTTTTAACATATGTGCTGGGAAATTAAAAATACTGGGCACTGCATCAGACTTTAACATTTTAATACTAGCCCCAGACCGTACTTGATAATCGGTATCCAAAAAGTGTACACTGCATAATTTGCTACTTTTTGTTGGTGTCCAGTCAGCCCTCTTTATAGCATTGATCCAACGTGATAGAATTTGAGGCCGTTTAAATGGAAAACTAAAATAATTTCAAATTAATAAGTCAAATTCTGTAGCTGATTACTGTAATGATTGTATTTACCTACTCTAATATTTTCTCCCAGTATTAACCCTGAAACACATTTTCGAGTAAAATAAAATTATAGTTTCGGCAGCATTTAGAAATGTGCATTAACAGAGAGGAACAACTTTCATAGTAATTTCATGTTCTTAAATAATTTAATTAAAAACAAATATTTTAATCATTGTCTTTGTGTCATGTTTTACTTAAGATGAAAATTATGATTTTTATTGATTTAAAGCGGTTTGTAATAAATATAGCGTTATATAATTTAGTTTCAATATATTGAGAGTTTATTTTATTACTAAAACTACTATTTTTTACAAAATATTCTAAATAAGGAGGACCGAAATGAAATTTTAACCCTATTTTTATGTCAAATTTTAGATTTTTGTACAAAATAAATAAATAAACTTTAGGTATAGGGAATGTTATCTGGAATCGAAAGAGAGGAAAAATCTGCAATAGTTAGCATAAAAATATACAGGGCGTTCCATTTGAAATATACGAGTTTTAGTCGTTTGAAGGTATTTAATTTCGAGTTCAATTATTAAACGTTCAGTATAATATAATATGAATGTTTAGTACGGAAAATAAAGTTTGAAGTATCTTTACGATTTGTTTCAAAACGATTATTAGGAAAGGCTAGATCCATTTTTTAAGTACTCTGTGTTTTTTCCTTTCGAAACGGAATATCTCGAAAACTGTTGGGTTTTAGGGCAGATAATATAATAGGGTGTTCCATTTAAATAAACAAAGTAACCTGTCGTACAGACAAAACTGAACATCCTGTATATAAGAAAATATTTTCATGCTATAGAGAACTTCATTCTAGACATCTTTCACTAAGAACATTTTTCGATAAAATAAATAGCAAAGCCACAATCAGCCGACCCGAGGAAGATGCCACACCCTGTATAGTTCAATTCTCCATGGTAATCCAAAAAAAAAAATGAAGCAAGAACTTTTCTAGCAGATTTTTGAACACAGCCTTGGAGCCGGCGTTGCTGTCAAGTTGCTACGTGCGAGTTCCGTTCTATATCCGCTTCTCTGCTGAAGTCCTTCATTTACGTCACATTTCTCAGGCCAATAATAATTTATCGATCATTGATATGGTCCAGTGCTTCGAAAACTCAAACTCAAGAGGTTGAAGATGCTTCAAAAACCGTGACTTGGTACCAACGAGCAAATTCATCGAGATCTGAATATCCCAATCTTGAATACTTAGCCGAAGACGGTGGTCAATTCTACCCTTAGAAGGATCGATCGATCTGAGAATTCGTTGATTCAACACCTTGAGGGGGTTGGATCTTGAAAACTTCTTAGACTTTGGAGAACCAGAGTGTCTCTATTCTATGGATTGTTGCTTTGTTTCTGAGGCGTAGCAATGTACTCAAGTTTCGTCCATAGTAACAATACGACTTTTCAAATCGAGCACAGATCGAAAATGATGTTTTCAACCTTGTTCTTTTCTGGTCAACATTCAGACGTTTGGGCATCCATTTTGCAGATTTTTTTCATGTCCAAATCGACAAAATCCAATTTTTCACTGTCGCATACGAAGGAGACTGATTGCAAAATGGCCTCCTGTCATATCCTTTTTTCCTGTTCACGTGGCTTTTAGATTACATTTCTCTGTAACTCACAACAATCGAGCTTGCTTTAGCTATAAATAGTGATGCGTTATCTTGTTTAAAAAAAAAAGAACAAACATCTTTATTTTCGTAAAACTGAAGACTGTCGTAATACTTAGTATAATTAGTTTTTCCAGGAAAACCGTATAAACACCATCATTTTAATCATTCGCGAATAAACAGGATCTTAATCATTTACCTCAATGACGAAACTATGCAAGGACGAAATCTCGAATTTGTTTTGTTAATTAACACGCTGTAATTAAACTTTCTTTAGAATAGCTTTTGATAAATCACACCTGTCGTACGAAAAGATTCCTTTATTGTTTGCGAATATATAAATGCCAAATATTTGTTGAAAACATGGAAATTTACGACCGCTAGTTTATCGTTGGCGTTTTAGATTCGCGTTCTAATTAGTTCACCTTTTATGTTAGCTATTTTATTAGCGATCAAACAATATTTGCATATATACGATCGCATTAGGGTGTAGTTATGAAATTATACTTATACCTGTCTATCGATGGATGTTAAAATGTTCTGTTACATAAAAGCCGTATCTATCTAAAACGGTGACATGACATTCCAAGATACATATATAATTGATGAATTTATTATGTGCATTCGTTTAAATCAAAAACTCGTAAATTAAATTGATTAAGTCTTTAAAGAAGAACGAAGTAGTCTTCGTGGAATTTTACGAGATTTTATTTGTGCGTTTCGTTAGATAAACATTACATACACACACATCTAAATAATTAATAAAAAGTCCCAGCGCTCTTATTATCAGCAATATATTTTAATTAGTTATCTGTTAATCTATTTTATTGTGTGGTTCTCTAGAGCAGGTATGCATCTCTCAGACAAAAATTTGCATTCAAGTTATCTCTTCTACTACTTCTGAGTTCTTGCTCACAAACATTTTTATTCTGTTTGTGATTTAGCTTTTGGTGCATTCCAAATTGTTCATCCCTTTGAATCTCCCATTATAATAAACTCGTAAAAAAGTATTGCCGTCTGTCTCTAACTTACTCAAATGGATTTCTCTATAACAGAAATAGATATACAATATAAGGACATTATGCTTCTACCGAGTTATACAACTCGTATGTAGTGAGTCTTGAGATTTTACTGAATTTAAATCACTTTACTGAATTTTAAATGACTAAAACATTATTTTGATCAAGACTGAACACCATAAAGGTAGTAATTTTTTTATTCAGCTCAGATGCTTTCCTCTGCCTATATTTATCTGGAAGGTGCAGAAGAAATCCCAACGCGAAAGGAAATCCTTAATACCAAACATGAGAGGTCCTGTACTTTCAGTAAGACGACTACTGGGTGGGGTGAGTCATTAATAATTCAGAAATTCATTTCAACGCTCACAAAAATACAGGGTTTGGCAAAATTATATCAGCGGAAGCTGTTGGTGTGATCATTCGTTGTTGGAACATAATTAACAAGTTCCACAACAAGAACTGACAATTAATACAGTTTAGGAAGCTGCTGCAACTGCATTCACCACCGAAAAAATGGAAGAATGACAGATATGACGCATACACCCGAAGATTCAACTCGATTATTACTTCACCCAAACGTTGTTTAGTCATGATTGTTTCTCAAAATATCTCTACGATAGGAGAAAAGCAAATTTTGGCACTTCTGATTATTGCAAAGCTGTTCATGATGTGTGTTTTTCCAAAATGGCAAAATATAAGATCCTGAAGACTGGATTACTGGCATTATCTCCAACGTTAACAGATCAGAAATTTAGTAAGATCAGAAGAGCAATGATTATGTGCTTATAAGGCAATACATAGCATAATTTGCAACAAATAAAGGGCCAGGAATTAGTAGAGACGAAATCACATTGAAGAAATACGAGATCGAATTCCACTCTAGATTGGAAACGTCAAGAAATCCCACAATATATAAAGAAAACAAAAAAAAATTTTCTGCGATAACCACTCATGGTATAATTGTTGGAATTGCTCTGCAAACGAGAACAATGAAATAAAAGGTTATTAGAAACGGAAGACGTGGTTTCAACCTCGTCAGAGTTCTCCAAATTGCAACACATAATTGCATCTAGTGGGCAAGTGCTCACTAAAAATTTGACACCACCTTCGAGCTAAACTTGTGTGGTAGTCTTATACAAAATTCTATCTTCTTTATATATAATATAAAAAGCCCAAAACATATATGTCGGATGGCTATTGTTTCCAAAAAAGGACGGATTGAGCTCTTCAGATTGAATATTATAAAACCATTTTATTGTTTTTATTTTTAAATATAGGCAATTTCGTAAAATAATCTGGTGGTCATCTATCCTAATTCCTACTTACTTATCTAAATACTGAATCAAACGCTTGCTTGTGGCAAACAATATTTAATGTAAACAACAAACTGAATCTTATTGAGCGGATGCAGTCTGTCGGTTTTATCATCAGCCAAATTGGAAAAAATTACTGAGGTGTGTGATGAAGACATTTCAGAAGATATGTAGAATTCAAGACACACTTGAAATTGGTATCTAAAAATTATGTTTATTAAAAAAATACATTGTGTTGTTTAGGAATTTTAATTTTTTTAATATTGTCATTTGATAAAGTTCACTGTCACCTTCTAGGGTACCCTCGCATAAGAAAATTTTCGATGAAATGAATAGGTTGCTATGGCAAAAAATATAGTCATCTATCATGAAGCCATAGCCTCTAATCCTTTTGGCAGTGGCTACATCAAAAGTTGTTGCACATTGTGACATCACTCACCATTATTTATGATGTATTATTAGAAGTTTCCTTTGTTTAATCAAATAAACACAAATATTATAGAAGAAAAAAAAGTCTATGGAGTTTCTAGATTAGCTTTTGGGTTTCTTTGGATAAAAAATCTTTCTCATTTGCACATGTATTACGCAATTTTTCCCTAATTGATGTCTTGAAAATTTCGAAAAACAACTTTTTTAAATTAAAAAATAAAATACAATCTGATTAGCCACAGATAAATGCATCCGTTCATAAAAAAATGGTTGCAAAACACCACATTTCGAATATGTTATGAGGGTGGGTCAATACGTCCGTGACTTTTTGAATTTCCCGCCTATTAACTGAAGGAGCAACACTGCTCCTGTCAACAGATATCTGTCAGTTGACTCCTGTTAAAATTTGAATAAGCGTCATTTAGTCACAATCGACCACAAACGCAATCGTGTGACAACTTCGGCTTTGTTTAACCGCAATATGGACGAGTTTCTGCTCTGTTTCGTAACCGTGAACGAAACGTGGATCCACCACAACACACCAGAGACAAAACAGCAGTCAAAACAGTGGGTTTCTCGGGGTGAATCGGCGCCAAAGAAGGCCAAGGTGGGTTTGTCAGTCAATAAACTCATGGCGACCGTTTTTTGGAATGCACACGGTATAATCCACATTGACTACCTTCAAAAGGGTAAAACAATTAATGGCGAATATTATACCAACTTATTGGGTCGATTTAATGAGGATTTGAAAAAGAAACGATCTCATTTGGTTAAGAAAAAAGTTTTTTTCCACCAGGACAACCCAAGGGTCCACGCATGTGCAGTTTTTATGGTAAAAATCCATGAATTGCTCCCTCATCCGCCCTATTCTCCGGATTTAACCCCGAGTGATTATTTCTTGTTTCTAAACCTGAAGAAATGTCTCGGCAGAAAGAGATTTTACTCCAACGATGAAATCATCACACAAACAAATACCTATTACGATGATGACCTCGACAAATCTTATTTTTTGGAAGGGATAAAAAAATTAAGAATCGTTGGACAAAGTGTAAGGAGACTATGTTGAAAAATAAAATGATTTTTGATCCAAAAACCTGTGTTTCATTCAAAAAGTCACGGACATATTGACCCACTCTCGTATTATTTGATAGGATGTTGTTTTAAAACCGTTACATACGTTAACATAATATTAAATTTGTATTTTCTATATTGTTACAGGTAAAACCCGAACGAAAGACAAATATAGAGTTGTGTACACGGACCATCAACGCGTCGAGTTGGAGAAGGAATTCTATTACAGCCGCTACATTACGATACGGCGAAAAGCGGAACTGGCGTCGAATCTGGGCCTGTCGGAACGCCAGGTAAAGATATGGTTCCAGAATCGGCGAGCTAAGGAACGCAAACAAGTAAAGAAACGGACGGAATTCGTCTCCGTAAAAGAGGATCCGGCCGGTTCGATGCAATTACAACATCAACATCAACAGCAACAACAACAACAACAACAACAACAACACCCTCAAAATCTAATCCATCCACCTGTACACGGTCAACAAATGAGTTTGAGTTTGCAACCTAGTACGGCGACGAATATTTGACCCGCGAATAATGATTGTAGTGGTGCGAATTCTAACGATAATCTTTGGAAAAACAACGAAAATGTTTTTCATTTGTGATCGCTTGCGTGAATGAGTAAATTCTCTAAAATTGATACACTGATATAATTTGATTGTAAATACAATGTTGTATACAAGTTAAATATTTTGTGTGTACATTTATAAGACGGAAAAAAATTGTGGCACTACGTGAAATGAAAATAGTCTCATTTACACTTTAGACGTGGCAATAGTATTCAAAAATATTGTTTTCACTCACTACACATCAAGTAAACAAAATCAGAAAATGTTGGAAAAGATATTCTTGCATATTTTTATAATTAATTATCTAAACATTCAAACTAGTGCCTATTCAAAAACTTGATTTCAACTCACATCTTCTAGTTCTTTAAGAACTCCTTAAGAATATCAGAATTGCAGTTCTAGTTTTCTGGTCAATCTTTTTTACTTCCATCTGTTTCTGAATTGTACCGTTCTTTTATCTACTAGTTTTTTTAGTGTTTGGTTGATTCTTTTTCTTTTGCAAGACCTCTTCCCATTGATACCAATCTGTTTCATTTCTGTTTATGCTTTTTTAATAATGCATTTCTTTTGGGTATTTTTCAGAACTTTTTAAAAGTCTCTCAAAAATATGTGGGTTTCATTCTTCACCACCCTCTTTATCAGGGAATATTATTTCTTTTGCAATTAATAATTTTTTTTTCTTTCTATATATCCAGTATTTTTCAAAAAGAAGTCTTCTCTTCTTTCTTCAGCGACAATCACACGTCCTCAATAATTGGAGCTGTAATTTTGTATCTCTTATTGTTAGTGACCTTATTGTTAATGTCCTGTTGAGGTCGCCACCGTTTCATTTGTTGCGGGCCATACTTTTCCTGTATTAGCATGCTACAATTCCAGGGATAGATTCCAATCCTTTGCAGATAATTTTTACGTCTGGATTTTTTCCAAATATTTGGGCCGACCTATTTTTGAGCAACTATTGACATAATTTTTACAAATTTTGCTCCCCAAGCCAGCTTTTTATCGGCTTTAAAACAGCCAAATCAAGAAATTGCTGCGTGGTGGTAACTTTATAATGATGATGTTCATTACCATCATACGAGGAGAAGTCAGAAGTAAGTAGGTCACAAAAAGCTGTTATAAAGATAATTAGGGAAATAGTTAGCCAAAAACACGTTTTATTTTTCAAAAAAGTCTCCTTACCGTACCTTTTGTTGAACATCGTCGTCACCAACAATAAACATCGGTATCACCACACACCACAACTTTGATTAATTATTCGGGACACGTGTTTCGAAAACGCATGGCCTTTCATCATCAACCGAATACCGAATAATTAATCAAAGTTGTGATGTGTGGTGATACTGATGTTTATTGTTATTACGAGCCCACAGTCCTTGAAATCACTCTGATCGTTGTCACCCTCGAAATGTTTGCCGCCAAGATGCTTTTTGAGTGAACCAAACAGACGATAGTCGTTTGGGCCCTGTAAGTCGGATGTTGAAGAAGTTTCCACCCTAATTCTGCAATTCTCGCCTTAGTCAAGTGGGCCGAACGAGGCCTGACATTATCGTGATGCAGCAATATTCCTCTCGTCAGTAGGCCTGGACGTTTTCGTCGAATTGCATCCCGAAGCAACAACGAAATTCTACAGTATGATTCAGCAGTCACGTTCTCATTTCTGTTCTGAGAATGGACTAGAAGCACTCCTTGAGAATCACAGAACGCGGTAAGCATAACCTTACCAGCTGAGGGCACAACCTTGAGTTTCTTTGTTGCCCGCGAAAAAGGACGTTTCCATTGCATTTAAGCATGCTTTGTTTGGGGTTTGGTAGTGGTACATCCATGACTCATCACCAATAACAGTCCTGCTAAGCATGTTCTCCCTTTCCACTGTGTATCGAGAGAGGTGTTGGAAGGACAAGTGCATCAGTTTGTAGGATAAACCATGAGACTGACCATGCTATACTGTCTATTGTTACCCGCCTGTCAGTTCGTATATCTCCTATTTCAGACCATATCAAAGTTAGTTTGGAAGTCTTCGACTCCACAAGAATAGAACTCCTTAAGAATATCAGAATTGCAGTTCTAGTTTTCGGGCCAATTTTTTTTATCTTCATCTATTTCTGAATTGTACTGTTTTTTAATCTAATCGTTTTCTAGTGTTTGGTTGATTCGTTTCTTTTTGCAAGGCTTCTGCCCATTGATATTTTTTTTAATAATGCATTTCTTTTAGGTATCTTTCAGAACTTTTTAAAAGTCTCTGAAAAGTATGTGTTTTTTTTTCTTTATCACCCCTCTCATTAGGTAATATTATTTTTCTTGCACCTAATGAATTTTTCATATTAAGTGGTGTATGTTCTTGTCAATCATTGGTTCTTTCCAGAATTTTCCAAAGAAGTGTCCTCTTCTTCCTCCAGCGACGTCCTCAATAATTGAAGTTGTAATTTCGTTTCATTTAGTCACATTAATGACCTATTGAGGTCGTCACCGTTTCATTTGTTGGGGACCATACTTTTCCTGTACTATAATGTTACAATTCCAGGGATAGATTTCGCTTCTAGCTAATCCTTTGCAGATAATTTTTGCGTCTGGATTTTTTCAAATATTTGGGCCGATCTATTTTTCGACAACTATTTGGACATCTTGTTCCCCAAGCCACCTATCATAGGTTTAAAAGCAGCCAAATCAAGAGATTACTGCATGATGGTAACTTTATAATGACGATGCTCATTACCATCACATATTATTAATACTCAATAATTTTCTTCAAGAAGAAATATAAATGGGTCTAGAAAGAAGTTTTTAAAAAGTTTGGAGTTCATCCATTTGGTATCTATGGCAATATCTAATTAATGGTAGAATTATTTGGCCATCTGTTGCAGTGACAAACAAAACACTGGTGTTTGTTCTGCTTGGGCTAGATACACTTCTGGTAGATGCATGTCTTGCTTCTCTCACGGCTTTCGTCTTTGAAACTTTATATTCTAGATTAAATTTTGTAATTTGTCTTTCAATAAGTCTTGCATTTCGATTCTTACTTGATAAATGGTGCATTTCTTTAAATTTTAAAAATCGATCCTCAACAGCCTTTGTAGAGGCATTTAATTCCATTTGCTTGCGAAGAGCTTTTTCATTTTTGGTAACTAAAGCTGTAAGCCTTTTCCATCGTGGCAATCTCTTCAGTGTCCTCTTTCAGTTCTTTAATTGTAGTTCCTGACCAATTTAGCTCTGAAACCAGAGTTATCAAAGTATTAAGAACTCAAAAAATTCTTGTCAAGGGGCTCGCAAACATTTTTGCTTAACAGTATTAATTAACCACCCCCCATATTTAGGAAACGTGCATCTGCAAGTCTTAAACCCAATTGAGGTTCGGTTTGCTTCACCATACATCATAAATCGTAATGAGGGTCGTCAAATTAAATAGCAGCTTTAAAATTTTCTTATTCATATCTCAACACTTGGTACTAGAAACAGTTTTTGGATCTCCTTTTGCAATCATCCAATGAAACAGCTTTTAATTAATTCAAAGTTAATCATGAAAATAATCTGTGGTGATATAGATATCTGGATAGAAAGATGTAGTTTTTGGCCAATATTCTGAAATCCTTTCGATCAAGTATAAACTTAAAAATCTTTCATCTTAGAACTATAGGACTCTAGTTGAAGGAAAGATTCAGACACGATTTGTTCTTATTCTACTAAGTTATTTAACCCTGTACAACTTGTGTATTAAGTAATGTCTATCCATCGGGGTTCCATTTTGGGGTTCACTCTTTTTGTAGTGTTTCTAACTAATTTATATTATAGTTTGATGGTAGCCCACACTGTGAGTAAGTTGTGATCCTCTGACAGATAGTGTCACTCACTGTCGACTACTACTTAAAGTATGGAAACCATGATTCTCTTCTGAATCCATTTATTAACGATAATTTATATTTGTGATACAGTTATGATAGTTCTCCTTTTGTAATCTACAGAAGAGATTCTTCTTGTGATTCTAACCCAAAATGATGTATCCAAGTTTTGTCAAACAAATTGGTTCACCTTCGTTATTCAAGCGCTTTCTGAGTTGAAAGCGTAGTCTCTCAGCGTTGTGATGAATCATTTTGTCTGAAGAGATGCAGCATTTATTGGTAACAAATAGATTTTTGAAAATTTTAATTTAAAGATAACTTTAAACTTAAAAAAGAAATAATAAACAGTGTATGTGAGGCCAGCTATGAGAGTATCATCTTTTTGAAGCAAAGTATAGGTGGGGCTAAAATATTTCCGCGGAGTGTCTATACGAATTATTTCCGACAAAATTAAATTTTTTTTCAAAGCATTTCAAGTAGTAGCAACCACCACTTTTTTAAATTATCGTCACATAGATATTTACACCGCAAATTTACTCACTGTAATGTTCAACACAGTATTTATTTATAATATAAACAGTTAATATGTAAATTAAATTAAGACATATAAGTGTGAAAATTGTTGTTAGTTATTAAGAATTCGTCAGTTATTTTAATAAATTGTACATAAATTATTTATTTTATATTGGCATAAATAATTGAATTGAGATTAGAATCGTCGAAATTATTCCATTTAAAACGCATATTAGATATATTTAGATAAGTTTAAGCGGTGCATGAAACACGAATGTATAGTTCATCTAAAAAAAAGACCATTTCACTTTTCACCAATTTACATACGTGAAATTACTGCTATATATACCCTGTATAATACCTAATTAAATTTAATGGATTTCTGTTAAAACAGTATTATATAATTTATATGAAGAAATTGTAAATAGATCATTTCGTTTTAATATTTGTTTTTTTTTACCTTTCATAATATCCTGTTATTCCTCAATCAAGATTATGTGAAGATGTGAGTTTTAGAAGCTGTTGAAGTTTGATGCGTTCAACATGGTTTATCGACATCTATAAAATAATTAATTAATTCTATATAACCTAACTGACATTTTTTTTGTATAACAGATTTATGGCATATCCGGATGAAATAAATGCCTCTCTAACGGGATTTAATTTTAACAGTTATGGATACTGGGAATTCGCTTCAGTTTATATGTAATTATGAAGATATTATATAGGATAACTGAATAAATTAATTTTAGTTAGATGGGAAAGCATCTCTTTTGAATAAATATCTACCAGTTAATAAACTACAGATTCAAAAAACAAAGCTGATCAATAGACAATGCAATTCTTTGGTTACTTATTTTAAATCATTTTTTGTTTTAATCTAATTGTTATCTGATAAATAACAAAGATAATAATATAAGATATGAAAAAAGAAGGAAAGAAAAGGTCTTGGTTAAGAACGATGATGAAGAAAGAGGATTTGTTTTATGATTGTTGTAAAATTCCAGTCCATAGCCAACGGGGTACAAAGCCCTGATTTTTTTGCTTAAAAGGGTACAAGTTTTTATACCAAAAAAAGCGAAAATAGCTGGAGTAAGAAACCTAGAAAATATTTTCTTGGACATGAAACATTCGAGCTCGTATTGAGTTATAAGGATAAAGGTAAGTTCTAATTTTTTTAAATCCAAGCCGTAGGATTTTTAAGTGAGACCACGACACTGAATTTAACATTTCTTTTTCACTTTTGTTATCGACCTGTTTTGAATTTATTCTTCTTTTGCAGTCATCGATCGTTGTTCCTCTTTAAAGAATTGAAATAAGAAGAAATACTTATTGAATGCGTTTGCTAGTTTGTTAATTAGGAAGTTTTCATGATATTTACCATATTTTATTTTCTGACAGATGGAGGATCACCTGTAGTTTATAAGCTGTTTTTTCATCGGACACATTCAGTTCAGAATGTTCTTTTTCTGACACATAAGAAATTAGAATTGCATCTTTGATGTACACCATTTCACTTGAATGTTCTGGACGAGTTTTTGGCGAGTGAGTGAACGGGCAGCATTTTGAACATTTATCATGAGTTTATTTATTTATCTATATTTCTATTTCATTATTAGCTTTCCACGATTTTTAAAATTATTTCTCAATAAACAACTTTATAATGCATGTTTTTGTATTTTGGGAGTAAGTAGCTCTCAAATGCTCTAAAATCAAACCGATGTTACTATTTTAAAAAAGCAAGATGGCGTGGTCCTGCCCACATCAATTGCACAAAACAAGTGAAACTCTTGGCTACAATATACAGTTCAACCCTACCAAATATCAAATCTAAATTTATAAGCGTTTGCCTGTACTTTAGCCGCACGCTGTATATAGTGACTGAAACATCCCCGAGGGGGCAACGCCGCTAGAAGCTCTCTAAATCCATTTTCTTCGAGATGGATCAATTCCCTTCACTACTTCTATACCATCTACATATTTCCTTCCATGTTCTTCTATTGCTGGTCTTTCCTTTCTAATTCGTAATTCCTGCTCTGCTTAAATCTTCTGAAACTTCGTTTAACCATTTTGACCCTGGCCTGCCTGTTCTGGGTGTCACTTTACAATTTTTGTTTTTGTTCATACCACAATTTCGTGTTGGTTCATAAGCTCTTGTGATAGCTGCAGCGATTAAAAAAATGATCAATGCTTACACCACATCAATTTCCCAGCTCTCCAATTAAATCTGAATGACACCTTCCATAAAAATATGCAAGCTGGTCATCCGATCGATCTCCAGAATTAGGAATCTAGGAGATTTTAAAGTTTGGATGTCATGTATATCATATCCTATCATGAATAGTTGCTAAATAAAGATTTCATTCTGTTGCAAGACATTGCAGCACAAAAAAAAGGTCTTTGAAACTTGTGATTTGATTCGAAGCAATCCACAATAGGTAATTTATTGTAACTGGTGATGAAACGTTGTATTTTCAATACGCACCAAATAGAAAATGTCAGAGTGTGGCATCGAAGTCACCAGAAGAACCAGAAGATTCAAAGGGAATTGTCCAGAGTGAATTCGTCCCAGAAGCTCAGACGGAGAATGCAGAATATTATCTGGGACTTCTACAATGGTTGTGGGCCAGAAAGTTCTTCACATTTTTGACTTACAAATTTTAAACACTGTTTATAAGTTTCTGAAGTTTTATCTTTGGTCCATGGATGGTAAATAATTGTACAAAATGTTTTGAAGAATATTTGAATGTCCGTCCATAAATATCTGTTTGCACTTACACAAATGTTCCAGGTTTGACTTACAGGAAAATATCACTATGCAATGGTTGCTGTCGTTAACAATCAGAAATTCTTCTCTGTTCGTACTAATTCCGGATTTCATATTTTCCAAAGTTTTAAACACTTCTTTTATATTTTTGGGCAAACACGGAAATGTCTTTTTTCTTTTAGCATAAATACTTTGCTGCTCTTTGGTAGAGAGTAAAATGAATATTTGCAAAGTTAGAATGGGAAATGGCAAAGAAATTGTTAAGGAATCGACTTTCATTTCTTCTTCAAATTTAATTATTGTGTTAAATATTAAAGGATTAAAAGCATTACATTTAGAGGTTAGAATGACTTTGCAAAGCACATAAGTTGGATTCATTAAATGATTATTTAATCCCTTCTTCAAATAATACAGCATTCCTAATGTTAATTTAGTCTTTAGTAATTTTATTTTATTCAATATTTTCTTTGTGGTGTCATAATTAAGTTAAATTACTGGGTAATGAAACAAAACACTTTCAGATTGTGTTTTGTTAAACGCAAATTTATAAAATACAAAAGGATCAAGATATTTGTGGCTTATCTATTTGACAAATAAAAGTAGAGAGAAAAAAATTGCGCTTAATATCAGGAGATGGATTTTGTAGCGGTAAGGAATTCAAAATTAAATAATATCGATAAGGAGCCTTTAAACTAACGCCGGTATAGGATTAAGGTATTTCGCTTATCGATCTTCTGACAGCATTACCGCCTTCTCGAGATATCTATATGCAGGTTTCTTATACTGAAGGTATGTAAATACAAGCGGCTTGTCGTCGATGGTTTACCTTTTGTAATGCAGCATCCTATTGGTGTCTGTTTACTTTTTCCTGCAAGGGTTCCGATGTTTTACATCCAATACATGCTGAGTATTACCTACAAATGAATGTATGTTATTGTAGGTTGCAAGTTAAATAGTTTGTTGCATATAATTATATTGTCAATATCCTAATACATCGTTTTATTATTATTAAAAAAAGCTGTAACTAGATATTTAAACGTTCCAAATTTATATACCTAACAAAGTTTATTTAACACAATCAACGTTACACATACATACCCCTCACACTACACCAACTAAAGTTGTTCTAAATGTAAAAGAAATACCGAGAGTTGCCTGTTAAATCGAAACAATGCGCTGACTGAGAGGTCCCCGGAGTATCGTAACGGTAACAGCTCCGGAGCTCTTGGAACATCCGCTATGCCTGCAGACCAGGACCCTTACACACCATACACTTTCCCCCCAGTTTCCGTCAGAATACGAAACGACTGCAGAATAGGCTTTTAACCAAGTGTGATACATGAATTTAAATATGGGATTAATGTTTCTGTTTCTCGCGTATATGATTTGGAAGGATACCAGCGATTTACTTAACATGCAAATTGACATACGTAGCAGTATGATTAGTTTGAATAATTTTGAATATTAAGGAAAATGGGCAATATACCATAACACTTTGCCTGTGTTTAAATGGTTCATATTGTAATAATTGGGGAAATGTGAGTGGAAATCTAGTCATGGGTTTAGTTTGATTAGATTTAGATCTTTAGTTTGAAAAAAATGAAAAATAAGTCTTCCTTTTTGAGATAGAACTGTATGAGCTGACAAGGTCTTTTAGTTCACCAGGCTTGTGTGCATTGTTTCAATTCATCGGATAAAGCCCTAGTTTGATTAGATTAGTGAGCTCAAGTATATGGCTTTCCTAAGAATGTTTTTGGGCTCGATATTCTATATATCATCAGATCCTGGAACTTTTTTAAGTTGTAACTTGATCAGTTCCCACAGTTACCCCAATAATCTGATAAAAATGTAGATGTAATGAGGTTATTGGATCTCCCACCATAAAAAATAACGTTTTTAATAGTTGGTCATTTTGAAAAGATCGTCTAACCAAGACCAATGTTTTGGATACGAGCAAAGAAAAATTTGTAGGATGTGGAAAGAATAATGCAGCTGTCCTCAATAGATTCATATTCATATTATAGATAGATGAGGTTGGATTACGCTTACGGGTGTGGGAAAGAAAGTACTATTGATTGATTGATCGTTTATATATGTACAAAAGAAACTGCAACGGGCCTAAACATGTACTCTGTGGGATACCTGAAACCGGAAAGAAGCTGAAAGATGTATACCCATTGTAATGGATGCTGATGGATTGCTGATACGATAGAGAAACACAACAAAATTCTAGAAAAAGTTTTTGATAGAGCTAGGGAGTATGGGGTAAGGTTTAATAAAAATAAATGCAAGTTTGGATTAAATAAGGTTAAGTATATAGGTCATATAATATCATCAGAATGTATTAGTCCAGATAGTGACAAAGTTCAAGATGTTAATCAAATCCAACAGCCGAAAAATGTTAAAGAATTGCAAGATTTTTAGGAATGATTATATATGTGACTGTAAGTTTATACCGAATTTATCGTTTATTACCAGAAAACTTACGAAATCTTTTAAAAAAAGATATAATATGGCATTGGCAAAAATGTCATGAAAATGAATTCAACAAGTTAAAGGAAATTTTAATGAACAAACCTGTATAAAAATATTATAACGAAAATGAGGAAACAGTTCTTTCAGTAGATAGTAATAAAGATGGCTTGTTTCAAAATCGTTAAATTCTTGTCAACAACAATATGCTTAGATAGAAAAGGAAGCATTAGCAATTTGTCAGAGATTTCAGAGATTCCATCAGTATATTTATGGCAAAGAGATAAAAGTAGAAACGGACCACAAACCGTTAGAAACAATTTTTAAAAAAGCATTAAATTCATGTCCATTAAGAATTCAAATCATATTACTAAATTTACAGCAGTATGATTTGGACGTAAAATATAAACCGGAAAAACAAAAAATATTTTGCAAACGCATTATCACGTTCAAGTTATGATGACAAAAATTGTAACCTACCGGACAAAGAAATAGAAGCTCACATTAACTTTAGAGATTTAGTTAGTGTAAGTCAAGAAAAGTTCAAGAGATTAGAGGAAGAAACAAGGAATGATTTAGAATTAAGTAAATTAAAGGAATACGTTTTAAATGGATGGCCAAAAGACAAAAAATGTGTAGATGATACAGTAAAACAATACTGGCAATTTAGACAAGATATTACTATTTATCGCGAAGTATATATATATATATATACTTTTATATATTTTTTTATAACTTTGTTACAACATTTCCTTGCCCTGAAATAATATTGCGCTGTTATTTATGTCCTAACAACCAATGGTAGCTCAGTTGGAGTACCGATCTAACGAGACATACCATAATCGCCATCGACATAATTCGAAACGTGAACCATTAGTACTACATTACCTATCATTTGATTTGATATGTCACTCTCTCCTAAGAAGGGTCATGACTTCGTCATCTAAATCGAGCTCTGTCTTATTCAGGAGGACTACCTAAGCTTACATCACTCTGTAACGAAAGCAAGCCTGCTTGATTGCTTTTATTGTTGTAGGAGCCGATGTTCCATTGGAGCATGTTGAGATATTTTATGTTATGTGTTATGTATTATAGCCTGTCAAGGAGTTTATTTGTTGATTGGATTTGAGCTAACAAGGACCTACAGGTTTTCAACTATCCTAATGAAATATTGTCTATTAAATCAATCTGGTACTGCCTTCAAGGCAGTTGATTGCGTTTTGATTGGATCACAATTCTGAATGAGTGATTCAGTACTTTACAATGGCTATCACGAAAAGCCAGAGGGTTTCTCTAGAATAAAATGTTTTGTTCTGCATCGTAAGGGAAATTTTGAATTGATGAAGGACGGTTCCATGGCCTTTCATTCATTCAATAGCAGAATTCAATATGCATATCTTGCTGCACTTTTTTGTCATCACTTTCTTTTATAGACAATTCAGAATGTCTCCTAGAAATTTCTTCGCTGTCGAAAATTTTTCTTAACCCAGAAAACATTTCTAACATATTCGACTGCATATTTTCCGGTTCAGTGTTTTTGAAAGGACATTGTGTCGTCTATGATATTTCTCTTGCTGATTTCTTTCATTTAAATATTTTCAACAACCTCCTATAACTGTCATTTGGTCCAAAACAATTATAAATTAGCCTGTTCTTTATACGTTCTTGGCATATTTTTTCATTAAGCTGTAACTCTCTGACCTTTCTATGGATCGTAGAAGAGAGGAAGAATCGTCTGCGTAGAGATGAGTCTCTTAAGAATCCAAATTCTTTTGGACGTGTGGTAATCTCTGATTAGGTTAAATGTTTGTCCCCATAGTGATTTAACTTTAACATAAAAGTTGTAATTCCTTCTTCCATTTAGTAATTCAACCGTGGGGGTTGTTGTAGATTTTGTTTCGCTATATCCGTGTTGAGAATTCTTAAGGAGATTGTTGGCACTTGTTTCCCCAAGCTTTTGTTCGGCTTGGTATGTTATCTATCTCCGATTTCACTCTGCTTTTCTTTTCTTCGTCAGATTTCAGTCTAGATATCTCTCTAATAGATTAGCTTCATTTTACTTTCTGTAACGCTATTGATCACAGATGATGCTTCCAACTTGTTTTGTATTCTCTTCAGGATTTTCCAGGATTGATTGTGATGTGATCTAAATCTGATGATTGTCGAAGAACTCCTAGAAATGCTTCCTTAAAACATCTTACGAATTTACTAGCTTCATTCCTCTACTATTTGGTTCATTTAATAAACGGATTCTTCTCTTTTTTTCAATTTTGCATTTGTTCAGACTAATCGGTATTAACAGCTTTTGTTCAGGATTTGATCAGGTCTTTCCCAAAACTTTAGCAAAATCTTTATTAGAGAAAACTGTTCACCCTTTCGTTTCAACTCTGTATTTATTAATTAGTATAATAAATACTACTTGTAAATATTATAATTTTACAGCAATATAATTGTTATCGTCAGAGTATATTATGCTACATATTATATATTCCGAAACGAAAATAAACACTTCCTAAAATTAGCAAATTTATAGCGTTAGTATGACGCAATTTCATCGTCATTAATTTATAGTTTCCCACTAGTTAATTGTACACATTTTATGTTTTCTGGAATATAAAACTTCTAAACATGTAAAAAAGTGTTATTTATACGTTTTTCAGTTCCTTTAACATTAAATAATTACATTTTATGAAGAATTGTTCCGTATTTTTGTCGTATTTAACTGTTATAAATTAAAATAAAATACAACGTGTCGTAGCGAAGCTGGAAGTCATTATTACATCACATCGTAATAGGTAACATACATACTCCGCTTAGGTAATATCGCCATTAAGAATGATATCAATTGTGTACGTATGGATTGTATTTGTCTTCGCAAATATTGGCGTTGAAAGATTTGTTATGCACGATATCATACTTTGTTCGTCTTTTACGTTTGAACATATTGTTGAAGTTTGACAGCGTATAGATATTTATTACATTCATATACATAATATACCTTATTTTTAAGGTTTAAATTTATTGCAGTATAAATTATATTCGCGGTTATATCACTTTCTATCTTGACGTTAGTTGTTGACAGGAGCGAAGGTATAAATAACGGGGATATTTAATTTCGTAAAATCGGGCTAAACACTGATTTTATCAATCAATATATGAGGTGTATAGATAGAAATTTCAGACCTTTCAGTTTAGTATTTTTTTGCTGTTTGCAGAAGAAATATCAGCTGCTTGTATAGTAAATACAGATTCACTCCACAATATCAAACCGTGTTTTAATACGAGGGAGCGTTTTTATATTCGCGGAATGATGGATAAGGGGTGGAAATAAAAAAACCAAATTATTTTTCTTTTTCAATATATTCACCTGCAAGACGGATACATTTCTCACATCTTTCAATTAATTTATTTATACCCTCATAAAAAAATGATTTCTCTTTATCTGCAAAATACGCCGAAACTGCCTCCTTGACTTCGTCATCGGCAGTAAATTTTTTACCCCGCAGCTCTTTTTTCATTTTCGGAAATAGGTAATAATCACTCGGGGCCAGGTCTGGGCTGCAGGGTGGGTGATTCACAATTTCGAAGCCCACCTTATGCAGGGCAGCTAACGCAACGCGGCTCTTGTGGACGGGCGCGTTGTCGTGCAAAAGCAGCACACCTTTCGTCAATTTTCCCCGTCTTTTCTCTTTAATGGCTTCTTTTAGTCGCTCTAATATTGAAGCGTAATATTCTCCGGTTATAGAAACACCTTTATCTTTATAATCAATCAACAATATTCCTTCCGAGTCCCAAAATACCGTTGCCATGAGTTTCCCAGCTCGGGTCGTTTTCAAGGGATTCCCTTCCTTGTTTAAATAAACTATGCCACTTGTATACCATGGTTTTTCCTGGACAAGAGTCGCCGTAAACCAATGTCATCTCATTCATTATGGTCGCGACTGATTTTCCTGGCCTGGTAAGGAACTTTATAACGGCACGATATTCGATTTTTTCCATATTTCACTTTTCACTCCTGATTATGTTACTTGGTTGACGATAGCTCAAAGACTAACTGTCTAATAACAATGAAACTTCGTATTTATACTAATTATGAGTCGCTGCACAAGCCACGCCCCCAATGCGCCTAATCACCCCCCTACAACCCGCTCATTCCGCGAATATAAAAACGCTCCCTCGTATGTCAGGATAAATGTAGTTTTGTTTTGGTACCCCCAAACACGTTGTTAGCTACAAATTTTTCTTTGCTTGCATCCAAAACAATGGTCTTGGTTAGACGATCTTTTCAAAACGACCAATTATTAAAAACGTTATTTTTTTAAGCGCGGTAAATCCAATAAAAAAGGAATATGGATTCTCAGGAGATTCATCTCTACGCCGACGATTCTCCCTCTCTTCTACGATCTATAGAAATCAGAGCGCTACAGCTTAATGGAAAAATAATGCCAAGAACAGGCTAAAGGTCTATCCAGACACATCAGTGCTGCGTCCGTTCAGTATCAGTGTCAGTGAAAAATACTATCTACTTAAACACGTCACTGTGTCGGACGTGTGTGAACAAGTCTGGTTGAAGCAAACGCAACGATATTTTATTTTTCACTGACACTGATACTGAACGGACACAGCACTGATGTGTCTGGAGAGACTTTAATTCATAATTGTTTTGGACCAAAGGACAGTTATAGGAGGTTGTTGAAAATATTTAAATGAAAGAAATCAGCAAAAGAGAAACTCACAGGCGGCACAATGTCCTTTCAAAAACATTGAATCTGAGAATATGCAGTCGAATATTTCAGAAATGTTTTCTTTTAGCCAAGAAAAATTTTCGGCAACGAAAAAATTTCTAGAAGACATTCTGAATTGTCTATAAAAAAAGTGATACCAAAAAAAGTGCGGCAAGATATGCGTATTGAATTTTGCTATTGGAAGGAAGTTGATCATCAATTCAAAATTTTTCCTACGATGCAGAAAAAAAAAACATTTTATTCTACAGAAACCCTTTGGCTTTTCGTGGTAATCATTGTAAAGAATTGAATTACTCATTCAGAATTGTGATCCAAACTGATGAAATAACTCCAATCAAAACGCAATCAACTGTCTGTCGCTTCTCTGCATCTACGAATATTAAAGATTGAAGGCAATACCTGATTGATTTAATAGACAATATTTCATTAGGATAGTTGAAAACCTGTAGGTCATTGCCAGCTTAAATCCAATCAACAAATAAACTCGCTGACAGGCTAAAATACACAACACATCACATAAAATATCTCAACATGCTCCAATAGAATATCAGCTCCTACAACAACAAATATGAATGAATAAGACAGAGCTCGATTTAGATGACGAAGTCATGGCCCTTCTCAGAAGAAAGTGACATATAAAATCAAGTGATAGGCAATGCAGTACCAATGGTTCATGTTTCGAATTCTGTCGATGGCTCTTATGGCATGTCTCGTTAGATCGGTACTCCAGCTGAGCTACCATTCATTGTTAGGGCATAATTAACAACGAAATATTATTTCAGCGAGAGGTAATGTTGTAACAAAGCTATAAAAAGGGATATTGATACACACGAGAGCTGTAATAAGAAGATTGTTTGTCTTGCTCCTTGTCTTCTTAATTTTGGAAAAACGGCCTTTCCTTTTATAAGTCATCAGCACATAAATTACATTGTACTTATTTTAATTTTAAGGCAGTCAAAGGTTTCAACGGTCACCAATCTTGGAACCGTTTACCAATACATTTGTCAAGATCATGCAATTCTACTTTATAAACTTTTTCACTTTAGTATGAGCTCTTCCTTCTTACAATTAACTGACTTTTATTTAATTAATTGATGTAATTAAGTCTATCACAATGGCTATAAATCTTTCAGCTTCTTTCCAGTTTCAGGTATCCCATAGAGCACATGTTTAGGCTCGTTGCAGTTTCTTTTATACATACATACGGGTGTTTCTAAATATCATGTAGATAAGGAAGGGGATAATTATTTGGTTTATTTTGTGCCTAAAATTTCATATAAACATAGATCTGCAAACGCTTCGTTACCAATCTGCAGGGTGTTGAAATTTCAAGATTTTTTCACTTTTTACTGTATAGCTCCTACAGTTTTTGAGATATTTTGCTCAAATTTGGAAGGTAGGTTACGCTATAAGGCCTGCATCATTAGCCATGCCAAATAATGATGTAAATCTACAGGGTAATAATTTTTTCGGAGTCATGCCCTCTTTTCTCACCCTGAACTTTTTTGCAATGCGCCACTGCTAGATTCTAAAATACGCAATAAATTTTCTGTCTTGTTTAGAAACTTTTTGATCTCTTGTATTTTTTTCTTATCTCTGACCGTTATCGAGAAAAAAAAATAGAAAACAATTTTCTGTAATTCGCCAGAGAAAATTAAATTTTTTAAAATGGTCTAGCAGGCTCTGGCTTATTCAGATAATCACTTATTAAAATTTATTAATTTTAAGAGTTAAGGTGCTAATTGTTTATTAAAACATTTTTTCGTAGCATTGTTTTATTACAATACAAAGTAACATAACTAATAACAATAAAAACCCTAATTAATAACAATGACAAAGAAACTATGCTACAACAATTGTTGGAAGTGTCCTCCTCCAACCCTTATACAGGCGTCCGCTCTTCTTCTCATTGATGCTCACACTCTCTCAAATACTCCTGGAGTATTTCTTATCGTTTCAAATCCATCGATTATTCGATTTCGTAAGTCATCAACAGTATTCACAGGTGTTGTATACACTAGAGATTTGAGATGTCCCCACAGGAAAAATCTATACTATTTAAGTCAGGGGATCTAGGGGGCCAAGGCTGAGGTCCTCCTCGTCCTATCTACCTATTCTCATATACTTCATTTAAATACTCCCGAGCCAAAATAGAAAAATGTGATGGGGCGCCATCGTGCATATACCACATTTGATTTCTAAGTAAAAGGGGCAAATCTTCAAGTAATAAAGGCAATTCATTCTGCAAAAACAGCCTGTATGACTGACCAGTAAGTCGATTAGACAAAAAACAAGGACCAATCAAATTATCTCCAATTATACCATCCCATACATTTAATGAGAACTGCTCTTGAAAATGCGTTTGTACAATTTCATGTGGATTTTCATCTGCCCACGTGTAGTTGTTGTGGAAATTCATAATTGAAGTCCTTGAAAAATTCGCTTTATCGGTAAAAAGGATTTTACAATTAAAAATGCGGTCTGCTGCTAGCTTATTGAGGTACCATTGGCAGAAATCAATCCTTAAAGGGAAGTCTCGGGGAAGAAGAGCCTGCACTCTCTGAATGTGGTAAGGGTATAGCAGGGAAACACTGATTTTTCTGGTGCTGGTGCGAGGATGTCTGTCTATTTCATTCAGAACAGCCTCTTCGATCTGTGGTGTTCTAACAATACGTGGTTTACCTGCATCATTAGTATTCTTTTTAAAAGTTCCAGTTTCTCCAAGACGCCTGTGAATATTTGAAAATATTTGATGATCGGGTATCATTCTATTGGGATAGCGCTCCATGTACAGACGCCTGGCTTCTCTTGCATTTTTCATTCGCAAGGCCGTAGATAAAATGCATGTCAGCCATTTCAGAATTAGTGAAATTTGGCATATTTACAAAATTATAACGAGTATTTAAAACACTTTTACACCTTACAGTTTTGCAATTTAAAACTTTACTTATATAGACACAAGTTACGATTTCTAATGTCAGTTGTCAAATTAATAAACTCAAGTGATTATCTGAATAAAGCCAGAGTCTGCTAGACCATTTTAAAAAATTTAATTTTCTCTGGCGAATTACAGAAAATTGTTTTCTATTTTTTTTCTCGATAACGGTCAGAGATAAGAAAAAAATGCAAGAGATCAAAAAGTTTCTAAACAAGATAGAAAATTTATTAATAGTAATTTACTATGTGCTGATGACTTATAAAAGGAAAGACCGTTTCTCAAAAATTAAGAAGACAAGCAGCAAGACAAACAATCTTCTTAAGGGTGGCCAAATTTAAAAAAAAATCCAGATTATTTCGTTGGTAGATGGCGATTGTTATTAATATTATCACTTATTTCCTTATTGAAAGCTCACAAGCGTAAGCGTAATCCCACCTCATCTAGCTATAATATGAATATGAATCTATTGAGGACAGCTGAAATGTTGGACAATCTTGTGGTACGTTTTGATTCTGCATTCTTTCTTTCACATCTTACAAATTTTCCTTTGCTTGCATACAAAACATTGGTCTTGGTTAGACGATCTTTTCAAAATGAGCAACTATTAAGAAGGTTATTTTTTATGCGTGGTAAATCCAATAACCTCATTACATCTACATTTTTATCATATTATTGGGGTAACTGTCGGAACTAATCAAGTTACAACTTAAAAAAGTTCCAGGATCTGATGATATATAGAATATCGTTCCCAAAAACATTCCTGGGAAAGCCATATACTTGAGCTCACCAATCTAATCAAACTAGGACATTATCCAATGAATTGAAACAATGCACACAAGCCTGGTGATCTAAAAGACCTTGTCAGTTCATACAGTTCTATCTCCTTAATTTTCATACAAAGAACTTCTATATTCAAGCTTTTTAAATCCACAGCGAACGACAGATTAGACTTCTCATTGCAGCTTAAAGCATACAAGTTCACACCATAACATATATATAAAATTAAAAGTATTCAAAGTCCAACATTCAAATTGTATAGAAATTTCTCTAGAAAAATACCGAAAATTATTCTCTTTTCGTTTTTATAAGGTCCAATTAATACGTTTACCGCCTGATGGTCAATAACTGGTGCCTGGATGCCCCAGCAATAAAAAGGAACCTTCTTTCTTACACCGGGCAGTGCAGCAAATTTAAAGATACGCCGACTAGGAGCAATAAACATTTCAATGCACCGTGTCATAAAGTTTATTGAAGAAGACGAAAAACGAAACAGATAACACGGTATACAGGATGAGGATTTTTGGTTTTATGGTTTGACCATGGTGATGCTACGCCAACGTTTGACGTCGGACGTCACAGACTCGAAACATCGTATATACAAAGCGCGTTTGCCGGGGTGTCCTCTCCGGGAACGATTTGAGGGAGCCGAATAAATTATTTCTGGTAATTATCTCCATCATAAAACTATTTTAACGTTTCAAAAGAATCCCGATGTGCGTGTGTAAGAGAGCTCACGACAAATTCGTTAACAATATATTCCGTCATCTGACAATGAGTACCTTCACTGTTGTGGCAATTAAAACAGAGACGTATAATTTTTTTTTAAGTGATGAGACGCGAATGAAAACTGTGTTAAAACGTCAAATGAAATAGGCATTAAAATCCCTATAAGAAAATTCGTGAAGAATGTTTTTTTAAGTGGTTTTAGGTAAATTGTAACCACATATATGAAAGCTACATATTAAATAGAAAAAGATAATAAACTCGAAGAGAAACATGAAGATTATGTTTAAACGTCAAAAATTAATCCCGATACACAAACTTTACAACTTCGTTTTCCCAATAAAAATGTCTAAAACACTACGGTAACACTAATGCACTTTTTTCGAAAGAAACAACGTTTAAAATTTAAAGGATGGGTCTGTTACGTTAATACTCAGTATCGAATGTTGATCGCACCTCTTCGGTTAAGTTTATTGCATATAATTGCTTAATTGTGGTCATAAATTCGGAACGGTTGCTTAAGATCTCCGATTAACACGAGATATTACCGTTTAGTCGGATTCCTAAACCGAAGAAATGCGATTAAGATGGTATGTAAGCATAAGGTCAAATAATATTTTTTTAAATTTTATATCAAAAAATATCAACCAGTTTTTTTTAAATTATAAATTAAAAATACAAAAAAAAATTAAACGTCTACAATTTCTATAATACAACAATAAGTATTTGGAGAGTGTAATATTAAAGTACAACCAAGATTGCCATCTAGCGGCAGATCCGATAATTAATTTTATCACATTGCTAGGCTAAACATTTTTTTATTTGCTTCGACTTTTTTTAATAATAAAAAATGAAGTAGTGTTGGTGTTATAAAATAATGAAACAAAAGCTCTATTATAAAAATATTAAAATTCTTTAGAATCTTATAATCTTGTATCTTTCATTGAAAATTTTAAAGCAAATACTCAAATAAAAGATTTCGAAATTATATTAAGATTAAGATTTTTATTTGTGTGATTGTGTGTCCCAAAAAAAATTAACTATTGTTAAAAAAATGGTGGTGGCCTCCCATGCTGTAAATTTCAGTAATGACCCAGGTGGTTCTACATGCACAAGGGTTCTATGGAACCTAGTTAGTGTGATTAAAAGCTTCACGTTAGCCGTCATCTCCCATAATATCGGAAGATCTTCTTTTTTGAATGGGCGATGTCCTCCAGTGTTGGGCATTAAGCTGCACAGAGCTGCTATGGATTTTTATGTGTCCTGAAAGTTGGTTTTTGGTCCAACCACATCCCCATCAGGTACTTTATCGTCTTGACCGGTCCGAATGTTGTAGTCGAATTCTGCGGCACCAATTTGCCTCTTGGTAGTTGGAAGTACCGTTTCGGTCTTAATTGGCGCTAACCTCAGCTTCCTACATTCCATCCATTTTGCAATTTTGTCATCTGCGAATCCAATAAATTTCGTTCCTGTGGGCTGTGTCATTGTCAGCAAATCTTCGTACGTAACCTTCCACGGAGTTGGTCCTAGCACTGATCCCCACTGGCACTGGGTATTTTGGTTATATTTTCTAAAAAAATCTTCTTAAAAATCACTTCTCTATTGAAGAGGTTTGGTACGCAAGGCGTTAAGGATGTACTGTCACGATGTTATTATCGTCTACTATCTGTCGTCCTTTCCGGAACCCATATTGGTTTTAAGCTAGCCCTCCAGTTCTCTCTAACTCTCGTTTGAACCTCGCCAACATAAGGTGTTCGTAGAGCTTGCCTTCTATATCTAGAAGGCAGATTGGTCTGAAAGAAGGTGGTCTCGTTTAGAGGTTTATTGCTCTTCTTGATAAGCATCTAGATTTGCTCTCTTCCACTGCTTCGGAAAAACTTCATTCATTGCCAAGTAACTGTATATGGCAAGAGCCAAACGTGTTTTGCGATCTCCGGAGGAATGCCATTTAGGCCGAAAGCCCTGTTGTTTTTTAGGTGTCCTTGGTCGGATCAAACCGACACCAAATATGGGCAAAGAAGATGTTCTAAATTTAGCGCAAGAACAAAATATGGCGGGGAATGATGGGTTGGAGAAGGGAGGTAAGGGGAAGTTGTAAACTCGAATGCTGTATTTATTTGTTTTAATACTCTGTTTAGTTTGAGTTGTCTGGGTCGTTGTGGAGAGCTTTCGAAATATCAGAGAAAGTTTTGGACGCTTATTATACCGGATTATTTTTCCTCATTTATCGCAAAAAATGCTAATACAATTGATACAATACATGAGCAATGACGCATGCATAGAGTCGTTAAATTAATAAAATCAGTCTGAAGTCACGGTTCTATTTATTAAGTACAATATGGCATTTCAAATTTAAGAGTTTTAATACTTCTTTTAATTTCCCATTTATAATTAAAAACAAGGTTTTTGATTAGAAGAGACATCTTTTATTTTAATAAATAGTCTTAGAAAAGTACCTTATCCCTTTCGGTCACTATTTATTTTGGTTCAGAGAAAAAATCTGAAACTGTGGTACTAGAAAGTCTGATTTATTTGTAATTTTTTGATATCACTTGTGAAGGGTTACCAACCCCTGTTCAGGGGTTGGAACACGTCAATTGCCAGTTCATTTTGCGCCATGAGCTCCTTCATTACGTCTTTTTTGCGCGTTGGAGCTGAACGTGAGGTGCTTGAGCCAGGCTGAGGTTCAGTAGGCACTTCTTCCTCGACTTCAGTTTTCACAACTTCTTCAGATTCCTAGAGTTGTTGTCCTGACACAGAACCAAAGTGATTCTTGAAGATAAGTTGGTTAGTCTACTATTGAGAGGTTTTTCAAATATTTTTGCTTGCAGTTTTTAACAAGCTGCTTCTTACTCCTCTGATGAACGGGTATAATTTTGTTTAAGTTTTGGATCATCTGGAAAGATAGTTTTAGAGAAACATATGTTTATAAGGACTATCAAACTTAAAACTGCAGGGTTGCTCGAAATACAAAACTTCGTGACTAACACCCATTTCGTTAAAAGACTACCGCTCTAATTATAGCTTTCGGAGGTAATTCTAGTGACACAACTATGGGGCACCTATTCCCCTTCCCTAATTAAATTCTTAAAACAGCCATACGATTTAGCAGCCTACAATCTACAATGATATTGGTAAGAAAACAGGATAAGTCTACTATATTATGTGTCGACCATCACTAGATAAATAATGTCACCAAAAGACCACCAACCAACCATTAGATACTCTAGTAGGGTTTAAATCTTTTTCCACTCTCTAGCTAAACGATAGATTTTGGCAAGTAGGGATAAAGCCAAGTCTTTTCCGATTGCGTGGTTATATTGCAGCGAAATTCATGGAATCGTGTAAAAATGCTGAAGTAGCAGTCAAAAAGTAACAAAATGAATGTGGTCATTAGGGGTTTGAAAGTAATTGGAGAAAATCGATATCAGACAGTCAGTTTTGTTGTAAAATCTTACCATTTCTGGCTACTCTAAAATACCTTTTGTCGTTGCACAGATTAACCAGAGCGGGGACTGTAAGGGGTGAGAATCCCTACTAGGCAGCTTGGTCATCTCAAAAGGAGCTCTCCTCATTTCTGAGTCTATAGAATGATGTAATGGCAAGGAAATGTAGCTTCCAAACGAACGGAGAATCCTCCATCTACTCCCCCAAAAAGCAAACACCATTAAGTGGTATGTGGATGGTTCTAAAACAGACAAAGGAACCGGTGCAAAAGTGTATTCGAGTCAGGAAGTAAAGACTCCCGGGCAATGGGAATATACCCTATTGTCATCCAAGCGGAGATCAATGCTATTGGGAGATGTGCTCAACTGAACGTGGACAGGAACTATGGAAAGCGACCATATTGGCGAAGAATTTCAGGTATAACAGATATTTAAACCCTGAAGATGAGCCAACAGTTTTATCACAACCTGATATCAAACCTGTGTCTGTTCTTAAAAGGCTTGCTCGATTAAGCAGCAGAAAAGAGGGTCAATATCTGCAATATTGAACTAGAACATAATAGAATAATTTTGTTAGAATCGTTTTCATTACTATGTATGTAGGTAATGTTGCATTTTATCTATCAATTTTGATTTCGTAAATTAATACTAGTACCCGGTATATTGGGTACTCGAAATCGTTCGGGTATTAGATTACACCTATTTATAATTTCTTTCGATTAGATCGTCCTAATTTAATTTACGACGGAGTTAATCCAAACAGACGTACTATAAAGCAATAAAGATATGTAGAATAATAATATTATCTTTAAAAAAAATTGAAACTGGCACAATTAATATTTATCTCGACTAAATCGTCTGAACATGGCATAATGGATATCCACTCGAAAACTTTTATCTAATCCGTTTTCTATTCTGATTTTTATCGGCGATCCTGCAATGAGGGCTTACGATGCACAGATGTTAAAAACCAGCTATCAAAATAGAGAATAATCCCGGTCGAAAAAATAAACAGTTTTAGCTAAATTATTTAAAATATTATATTTTTAACTTGAAAATGTATCCTTTTAGTTTTGGGACAGCTTGTATATATCTACTTATATTTATAGACGCAATAATTGTAGTCGAATGGGCAATTACAAACAATATCATGTCATCCTAACTTTACTTAATCTTTTTCATGTTATGGAGATAATTTATAGTACTGCTTGAAATTTTAATCTAGGGCAATAAATTACGATACCTGCAGAGTTATACATATTACATATCATCCTAATTTCCGCGTAAATGAAATGGTTTTGTTTGGTTAAAGAAGGTTACATAACTAATAGTAAGAGAAAAATATATTTTAATTTATTTTGGCACGTGTTTTCTAGAAGAAAACAGTTTGCAAAATAAAACAACTAATTATACATGTAGATGTGTTTAAAATTAAAAAAAAATAGAATTGAATCAAGTTCGGTTTTGTGAAAGCATTGTTTTAAATACTTCAAGAACAAGTTGTCAAAGTTGTGTCTGATGCAACAATTCGCCAAAAAAATATGTGTTGGTCCACAAATTTTGAACGTATCATAAATGATTTAGAGCTGACAGCATAGACGTATTTTAAAAATGTTTCCAAACATTTTCTGAAAAATAAAAAGAGTGAAAGCTACCAAGATTATTGCTGGTTTCTTTTTAGACAAGGTAACAGCCAATATAAAAGGAAGAGAAAAAACTAAACTTTGATATGTCAGCAGTCCTTTGTGTGTGGGGTTGCAAAATTTGGTTTTTGGTTATGTTTTGAGTTAGAGGCTGCAAGATGAAGAGTTTAAGCAGGTGTTTAAAGGTTTTTAGCAGATTGCACCAACATTTTGTAGTTCATATTATTTGGACATATAATTTGTGTTACTTTTACCTGCCAGGTTTTCTGGGCTATTAACTGTGTTCGTTTTTTGAACGTAACTTTGTTTATACTACGATTCTGTTACTGTGTTTGATTATATTTGGCTTCACACTGCTGCTAACGAAGACTAGCATTTTGAAAGTGCTGATAGTAGTAGTATTTCTTTATTATATTGGTATGTACGATATAAATGTCAAGACATATACCAACCCCTGCATATTCGTTGATAAATAAAATCTGTAAATGTGATTTTTAAAGTCCAAGTTTGAATAAAAAATTATGCCAAGTACCTCTGCTCCTGTAATAATGGCAAAACTGTAGTTGTAATGTTAATCTGATTATGCTCTCGGTTACTTATACTAAGAGATGCCACCTGAGTTTTCTAAATGTTTAATTGAAGATTATTCCTATTATAGCAGCCTATATCTTTACCTTTTTATAAACATTAGTCAAATTATTAAAGAAAATGTTGCAATTTTCATGAGTCAATACTTCTTAATTATGCCCAAAAAGTTTGGGAAAGAAGATGTCGCTATTTACGCAATCAAAAGCTCGGAAATAATCCCAAAATATCCAAAATATTGTAATGACATTGACTTGTGAAAGTAAACGCAGCAGAACATATTCTATGATTTTTGAGAAGCTGCAGAGTAAACTAAGGTAGCACGAAGACATTTTTAAAAGGTTAATTAAAGGTTACTTAGAACGTTCAACGTTTATAAACGTTAAAATAACGTTGCCTAAACGTTACTCACTAAACGTTAATGTAACGTTAAAAATCTCTATCGTTCTATTTGGATACTTTGACGGTTAGCACATGTTTCATACGTATAAACTTTTTAATAGATAATGAATAATGATACAGAGTTTACGTTGTAGAAATTAGAAAATTAACTTTACTGCTATTCATTTATTTCGGATATGTTACATATTTTTGTAGTTTCATTGTTATCAGAAACTAAGCTATGGCAATTAAGTGGCGTCAAAATTTAATGTATTGTACTCCTTTATAAAAGTATTTTTGCATTTTCCAACGTTTATGGAACGTTAAATTATAACATTTTATTTTTGTGACATTAAGACGTTTCCTAAACGTTATATAAACGTTTTTGTGTTTAAATGGCTTTGTGACAGCATCATATTGTCTTTCATAATGCTGCGCTGTTAAACACCTAGCTCTCAACAGCGAATGGTAAGTTGATCCGGATTTCAACTCTCCGAAAAAATGTCACCGTTCCTCCAGAGAATTGAAACTCGGCTCCTATCGTGCCGCCACAACGATAGTCAGCCGACTAACCACTGCGGCTATCGATTTGCGCATAATAATTTGATAAATCAAATTCTAAATTCTCAATTGTATAATTAGAGAATGGAAACAAGACAGAAATATTATCAAAACACGAAATGCACCTCGGGATGACCATTGTGAGATGTTCGACAACAAATTCAATGTTGAAGTCTCCTTCAAATATCAAGCTAGCTAATGTAGCATACCTAACATTTTAACATAACATGTGTATAAAACTCAACTGTCAATGTAGCAAACAAACGGATGTAAACTCGACGCCATTTCTAAGGAGGTATCTATTACGCGCTAGGTCATCAAAATTGGGCATTCAAGTGTCGCTGCTGATTAGAAGACATTTATACTGTGGTCACACTATGTACTATATTTGCATTAACTATAAACGATTGATGGAGACCAAATTGTTAAAATTACTTCTGAACATTACCTCATTCTCAAAGAACTTTGCTCTAGTCACTAGACAGATACTAATTGTGAATGAAATGAGATGCACAACTCCTAAAATAGTTTAGGAAGCATGTATCTCATTGACTTAAATAGGCTTATGATACTTTCAGAATGGTATACAGTAAGATATTTTGAATCTAGTCTCTTTAAGCTTTCATTTTTATTTTGATTAATCTGATATTATCTACAGTCCTTGCTTAACTTCAGTTGATAAAAACAGGATGCAAAACCTTCAGGACTGTTGTGATAAACTACTTTCTTAATTCGATCAATCAGTGCAAAATGTCCCGGTGGCTTTGAAACTTTCAAGGTTTGCAATCAGGTCTGATTTACTATCGCTGCAGTAAGTAACACTGTGTAATTGGTTTGTTTATATTTCCCATTCACTTGGATTTATGATCAGTTTCAAATTCACTCTTTTCTCTTTTATAGTTTTGTGGTACTAATTCTAGTTGCACCTGCTTCTTAAACAGTATCGCTTGTCTGACTATCTATGCAACTCTTGCTGTGTAATTTGGTGTGTAAGTGTGTTCAACGGCGTTGTTACACTACTATCTTGCCGTTAATCACTTTGCCCTCAACAGTGATAAAATTCTTCAAAAAAAATGTCACCGTCCTCTCGGAAAATTGAACCCAGAACTTAGCGATCTCTCACATTGTTGGGTAACCTTACATTCACTGTGGCAATCAAGCAGCTGTTTTATATAGTCCACAGTTTGATTCTTTTAATTTTAATTCCTGAGATATTTCCACTTGTAAATCAATAAAACAACAATTAATTAAATACCAATTTATTCCAGAACATATAATATTATGTTTTCGATAATAAATCTTCTTCGTGGAAGAAATTGACATTTAATATGTGTCAATATACCAATAATATAAATTTTGACACATATTAAATGCCAATTTCTTTCACTGAAGAAGATTTATTATCGAAAACATAATATTATATGTTCTGGAATAAATTGATATTTAATTAATTGTTGTTTTATTGACCTACAAGTGGAAATATATCAGGAATTAGAAGACAAATACATAAAGGTCACAAAATAGATACCTATATTAATTGATGCGTTTGTAGCATAAGTTAAAAAGCAATTTATTATTATATCAAAAATGATACAGATCGCAACCTTTTCCCTTTGGAGTAACTAGTTTGTGAAGTAAATGTCACCTTCTAGCAATTCTACTGACTGTCTTGATAAAATATTAAACTCATTAATCAACGCATCAAGTTTACGAAACACATTATTACTAACATTTCTAAAACCATTTCAGCTAACAAATTTTTAATTGTTGGCTTGTGAGGTCCACTAATCAGTGGTTCCATTAACCCCGCGGTCGTAGTAGGCGAATTTGGGTTAGAATATTAGAAATTTTATTGTATAACCTATTAATTAATTCAAGAGAATCTAGTTGAGCAATAGTATTACAAGATCAGATATAAAATCACAATGTTAGCTATTATATTACAAAATGTATACTATACTAGCACTAAATTCATAAATTATGATTTACAATTTAACAGATTTATTAGTTTACGGCCAGACCGTTCATTTCCAGCTAATTGAACCACAATCTATCCGTGTGTACCTACCTATTCGTATTTGTTTATAAAACTAACTATAATAAATTATATTAGTTGCAATTAACACGTCGGAAAGCTGGCTAGCTTGTCAAACATATAAAATAATGCACGGAAGCTGATATATCACCAAACATTTACGGCACAATATTTCCTAATGAACTGTGAAAACTTTTGGTTCATATAACAATAAACCTTTATTTGTGTATGCAAGATAAACATGGACGCGAACGCAGAGAGACACAAGGAAGGTACACAAAATAATATTAGGGGGATAGCTCAAAGTAATTGCTGCATTCATTTTTTTTTATTATTATTTATTTACGTTCTTTTAGGCAGCTTTTAATCTTTTATTTTTATTTTAAGCATTACAAAGACAATGTATCAATTCATATATAAAAAGGTAGCAAATTGTTAACGTTTCTTCCAAAAATGTCATTGGCAGAAAAATGATATTAAATAGAAATCAACAATCAAACATAAATCTGGAAGAGTTAGAAAATTTGGATCTCTACAGATTTATAGATGAAATAGAAGAAAACTGTATAACTGAAGAACAAGCCATTGACTCTGAACTCGATGGAGGTTCGGATGCTGACGACACAGCCCCAGTAATTATAAATACGCCTAGAGCCAGCCTTCTAGAACACAAGTACACTCCTCGACTTGTCCAAATTTTAACAGCGATGATTCTGATAAAGACCATTTGTGCCAGAAAATCAGAAAAAGCAAAAGACATTTCAGTTTGAATTTGGGAATGATGAAACAGATGAAGATCAATTCAATTCTGAATCTGAATTTTTTCCGGAATGTGAAGCAAGCAGAAAAAAAAACAGGTGAAATATTGATTTTCAATAAGAAGCGAGAACAAGATAAAAAGAAAAATGAAAATATTTATCCATGGACGAAAACACCCGACTTCCCACACGCTTCAGAAGCATTTCGATTCACTGACATCGCAATGCCAAAAATTGCTGTATTACAAAATTTTTTGAAACTATTTGGAGAAGATTTGTTGGAGAAAATTATCACAGAATCTAATTGCCATGCACGTCAACGAAATGTAGACCTTGATCTCACTATGGATGAACTAAAGACCTTTTTAGGCATACCAATAATTATGGGATTTAATTCTTTGCCTAGTTTGCAGCTCTATTGGTCAAGAATAGTCCAAACAATGACTCTAAAGAGATTTCTAAAAATTCTTCATGTAAATGATAATGACAGCATGCCATCTTGGATGGCAAATATCATCCTTTCAATCTCGGCAAATATGCTTCCTATCGTGATCCATTCCACTGAAGCTGCAGTGCTGTCCACCTATCCACAAGTCCTGCATATTTTTTAATTTATTTTTGATGTTTTGTACCTCTAGCGGTGTACCTTTGAAGTCCTCTGTAACTACTGTTTGGTGAATAGGTTAGTGAACAGGTTCTTGAGGAAGTACATCTCTTCCTCTTCGTTTTCCTGGATAGATGAAACCGTTAAATAGGGCTTTTTTTGGTTATGCATTCTGTGTTTAGTAAACATTGTCCGTACATCTATCTATCTATTGAGCTCTTTTTTCAAATACTGTTCCAACATCGATTTGTACTTTTGGCTACTCATCATACCCTCGATTGACACCAAAGATCCAATCCCTATGTATGACAAACATCCCCAAAAACAATTGTTTGACTAGATGTTGCCTCTGGACTATGAATTGAGTTTCATCTGTAAATAAGACCTGCTTCCAGTCTTCTGTAGCCCAGTTGAAGCATTTTCTGCCCAAGACCAACCTCCGTTTCTTGATGGGATCGGTGAGTTGTTTTTTCTTTGGTGGTCGAATACCTCTTCTATTCTACCGACAGGTGAGCCATGTATTGCTAGGCCTGATGCTGCTAAGTCTTGTTGCAGGTCGTGATTTGTTTTGTTGGTGTCGGCTTTCTTTTTTTTCCCACAATTATTCGATCTCTTCATTTCAGTTGATTCTGTTTCTTTTACGCTTCGAAATCTTGGTGACTCACACCACAATTTTTCGCAATATCTCTTTGTGTTCACCCGAAAGTTAAGCATAACAGTACACTAACTAAAATGAGTCATGTAAAATATTTCAATCATGCTTCACAGATTTCTTAGAAATCTTCTGAACACATAATTCAATATCTCCTGATGCCCATTTGTGCAACAGATTTGTTTTTTCATACAATAATTTCCTAATGTGATTAGTAATGTATATTTCTTTAAAGCAATTATTACCAATTTTTATGGTTACAATCTAAATAAGTAAGTACTAATATTTCCGCGATATCAACACAAAACAACGTAAACATCATCCTGACGTTTCAGGTTTATACAAACTTGTTTTCCAATTACAAAAGGATCGGTTTCAGTAGAAAAATGGAAGGGTACCAGACCGGAATAGACGGACGTATCTTTTAGGAACGATTATATTGGAAGATGCCGCCCTTTTGCTTTGAATAGGGGTGTCGTAAAAGCCAACCAACCCCCGCAGTGAACCTGTCCTCACCTCGGGTACGAGCCCCTCAAATACAGACGTTTACGGACGTATTTGTAAATATAGGTTTACTCAGGCTTAAAATCGGTTTGTCCCGCGTTTCAATGACAAATGTCGCAAAAGGGAGAAGATAAAGTGGTTCATGTTTTGCTAATATTTTGACAAATATAGACGTTTCAGCTGTCTAAGCCGACTTGCTTCATATTTCAATGCTACGTGACAAATTTAGTGTACAGAATGATAATACAGGATAATCACACAATATTAATATAGTTACAATAAAGTTGTTTTATATGCTGTGCAATCTATAAAATTGTTAATTACTTAAATAATAAATTTGACTAAATTGAGACATTGTAAACTAGTCTTTAAGTTAAGTGGAAATTATTGTGTAAATTAATTGTCAATGTGACAGCGATTATCGACAATTCACATGACAGATCCATAATCATTTTATAATGCTTTATTAATTGCAAGTTTAGATTTTTCAAAATTCTTCTGCTTGAAAGACCTTACTGACAGTATAATTTTTGAGCTATATTAGATAAAACTAGGTCAAAATGCCCAACCAAAATGGCTAGATTTTTTTGCCATATTTTTCCATAGTTATTGAACATAATTGTTAGAACTTGACAACTAAAGGCATTTTGATATTAATTATATATTGAAGGACAGATATTGCATCTCTTTCGCTGTTGTCTAAAACTTTGGGAAATTGCATTCGATATTATATGGTTTCATTCATATTATCATTTACAGTGCTAAGTTTTTGTATTAGCTTTTCGATCTTTCCCTAAGCAATATGTGTATCTTTGAAGAAGTTATAAGTCTGCTTTTCAAAAATTTGCATATCCATTCTTCATCTAAACTTTTAAGAAAAATTTTTATTTGCTAGTTGATTGTCAATTCTTTTGGTATCTCGGCAAACGCTGAAGGTTTCCCATAATTCATCATTGCATTAACATCTCTTTTTGGACAATTATAATAGCTAATTATTTCAGGTTTTTACTTTCCTTCGGTTGCAGTATCAATGGCTACATTATTGTGCATGCCAGAACAAAATGTTACTACGCGATCTGTTATGTTTTTGAACATTTTTGGAACTTGTCCTGCTGTTTTTTTACTATGCCCACGTAGTTGATAGAATCTTTGATCGGTTCTTGGTGAAACATATGAGAATTGAGAGAAAATAAACTCGAGATTTAACTGAATTTAACAAAATTTTATTACAAACTAACAATTCTATCTGACAAATTTCAATTTTTGTCCAAAAGTGATAGTCTGGGAGAATCAAACATTTCCTAACTCCTTTTAAAAGCTAGACTGTCCTATCTATTCACTAAATAGCAGAATTTGGTGGTATTTGTTGTCCTATAAGTCCTAAAAGCAGATTACTAAGCACAGCGTCCTATCTGAACACTTCCAAAGCTAAACTGACCTATAGGAACAGATAGGACAGATAGACTTGTAATTTGTTATAGTACGTAACACCTCTGATATCCTAAGAGACAGATAGGACACAATTATCAAGACTTTTCATAAGACTGAAGCCAGATAATCCAGATACTACGCAAGATTGTGAAGTGTGCGCAGAGTATTTCTCTCACAAAATGAAATATATAGTACCGGTAGGAGAGAGCATGTAAAGGATGCAGAATCAAAAGGAAAACCAAATGAACTGATAGTTTCGGCAGATCAACAGAAAGTAATAATGCTTCCTAGGGCAGAGATGTTTAAGGAAGAAATCTTTATAAAGCGTATTATTGCTTTCAACGAAAGTTTTGTTCCTGTGGGAAAAGGAAGAACCTTCCGACCTTTGGGAGTTTTGTGGCATGAAGGAACATCAGGGCGTAAAAAGGGAGATCGTTTCCACATTTTACCCATTATTTCTGAAGAACAGGGACAACAGATCCATAACCATTTGGCTTGACAACTGTGCAGGCCAGAACAAAAATTGGTGCCTTTTTAGCTTTTTTTAAATATATATCTACATATTAGTAAATTGCGACGAAGTTAACCTAAAAAACCTGACCATAAAATACTTTGAGCATGGATATACGTTTATGCCTGCGGTTGAATTCCACCACTAAGTGGAAAAATCTATGTAGAGTGTGTTCAAAATTCCACAAAAACCACAGATGTTATAACATTACCTTTTAACAGCTTCTACAACTGGAAAGACTTTAGTTCGAAATACAAATTATTAAAGACAACACCTCGTTTTTACCTAAAAGATGCTCTTTCGATGCACAAGATTTGAAAGAGCAAAATTTTTTAACCGCAAGCGACACAGGTCTGCAATTTTTTCACTTTTTCCAAATTTCTTTCGAGTTCAGAGGTTAAACTTCATGCTTTCGCTGCTTTTGAAAATTCGCCCCAGCAATGTACTGGTGAATCCCAGAATCCCTGGTATCTACTTTCACATCTTGGTAAAAACGTTTGTTTTGCTCCTGACTAACGGCTCTTAGATTCTCTGTAAAGTTGTTTAAGTGGGGTGGTGAAGAAAATGTAACTTGAAACTTCCCTCAACACCCCAGATCTTTTAAATTTTGTTGCATATCTTCGATGACTACCTTCAATTTTAAGCTATTATTGTTACTTCTTTGAATGACAGCCAATCTATCTTTTCTTGAACATTTATTTTTGTCTAAACTGTGGGTGTTTAATTAATTTGCGAATGTCGGGGCTGATAAATATCTACGACCTTTATTTTGAATTTTATCTTTGATAAAGCAAGGAATCTGTCACACAGAGGTATTTGAATCATTCCAATTTTTTTAGAAAGATCTCCTTGTCCACTGTACCTATTTTTATCCAGTGATGGGTTCTATTTCGACTGCCCTACTAGTACAAGAAACAGGGGTATTTGTTGTACCCTCCATGCTGTTCCAGCAGCATTGAAAGCACTTTCAAATCTCTACATAAATAGGTATATGGTCCAATCATAGTCTTTATATTTCAACTTCGACAAAATCAGCATTATATTAATGTTCTTCTGGTATTTTTAAATACTTCAAAATTGTGAACAATTGTGTCTTGATATAATAAATAAATAAAATACAATAAAACTGACTGAATCTCAGATTTTTGTCCAAACAATTATATTAAATAGTAATAGATATGTAATAGATACCCTTTGGATAAATTATTGTTCATAAATGTGGCAGCAATTAATAATCATACATGACATATTATTTTCTTGCCATTTAAACAAACGCCGATAAAAATCTAGTTTTTATTTTTTTATTCACTATAAAACAATAAATTTTATTATAGGCAAAACGATTTACAGACGATAGAGAAAAACTTTACAACTGATTTTATTGATACCGCTTCGATTTCAAACGATCAATTATTCCTCCGAGATGCTATCCTAAAATTATTTTGAGTATCAAGTACCATGTGAAGATGATTCTCCACAGATCAATCTAAAGCTAAGGTTTAAAGTGCAGATTCTAATTTTATGAGTTCTCATACAATTCAAATTTTGCAACACTCTTCCAATAAATTAGATGCAAATCTAAATGTTTTCTTTCATCTATTGTTCAAGAAAAAGATGCCCATCAGAAAAAAAAACCTTTTAAAATACGGTGCGTGATTTCATCGTGATAGGGACCTGCTTTTCTCCTAATTCGATTTTATGGGGGTCTTTTCTAAGCAACGAACATATATCTAGTACATAATGCCGCCATGCACTCACGTTGCTCTAATCGACACAACGGCACAATAAAAAGAAAAAAAAACGAAAGAACCGACTAAAAATAAGCTATAGAATATTCAATGAGGTCCCTAATAAACAGTTCCAACAGTCACAATTAATCCTGATAGATTTTAAAAATGGCGTGCAGCCACGATTTCAAAATTAACTTTCGTGGATGGCTAAAGGTGAACTTACGAAAGCTATACGGTTCAACACGGAGGCGGTGCCCTATAACTTGTTATAGGAGTGGCTTGTAAATCTTCTTTTTATACATACATACGTGTAAGCTATGTATATATACCTATACCTAATGTGCGCCAGTATATATGTAGATAAGAACCTAAAATATCTGCTATTCAAATAGATTCGAATTGAATGGGGTAAAATGATGAAAAAAGGCGACGTCTAGAGGCGCAGTTTAGAGATATAAATGAATAGATAAAAATATTAAATTAACGATTGTTTATAGCTGTATTAATGGCGGCTTTTTCGTCGTTGATGTTTTACTTATGGGAATTATTGAAGTTAGATAAATATATTTAGATTTTTTAAATACTTCAGCAATAGAATTGAATGAGTTTTGATACGTTGCCAGTGTTGTCATAATACCCTGAGATTTAAAGTCGAAATCCTAAATTTAGTACCATCGATGATGTCTGATATTAGTTTTAATATCTAAAAGTTTTTGAAACAATATCAACTATTATAAAAAGCAGCTTTATCTCTCGATCTTTATTGTACAAGGTCCAACGATGATGTGTGATCATTTTATTTAAAAAATGTTTAATCCATTCATGGTGTCCTTTGGCATCAAAGGACAAAGAAGGCAATGTATCGGGAGGATGTGGAGAGTTTCTGCTGAGATCAATAACCATGGATGAAACATGGATCCATCATTTCACTCCTGAGACCAAGGAACAGTTAAACCAATGGACTGAATAAAGGGGAGAATCGGGTTCAAAGAAGGCCAAAACAGTTCCATCTGTTGGTAAGGTCATGGTGTTAGTTTTTTGGGATGCGTATGGGATAATTTTGATTAATTATCTTCAGAAAAGAAAAACAATCAAAGGCGAGTATTATGCAAAATTATTGCAGCGTTTGAGTAATATATAATCAGGATAAACTGGCCGTATATGACGAAAAAGACAGTGTCGTTTCATCAAGACAATGCACCAGTTCACATGTGCGTTATCGTGGTGATAATCTTGAAAAAATGGCTCAGTGTTAAAAGATTTGCCATTAATAAGGAGGTACAGAGGATCTCGACGTTTCTCATTATAAACAGAGTATCGAAGCTATTGAACATCGCTGCGAAAAATGTATCAAGCTGAAAGGAGACTATGTAGTGAAATAAAGGAGCTTTTTCTTTTTCTCTCGTCATCTGGATGAAGGAAATAACCAAATTATGTGATAGAGCGCCAGTTTTTACACCATAAAGCAATAGAAAATGAATTGAAGTCACTCGTTTGTGTTGGAAATAATTTACAAAATGATAAGAAAAGAAAGTAATCAAAGAATTAACGAAGAAAAATTTATTGTAACCTTGCCTTTAGGGGACCAATTAAGAATTAGAGATCGCAAATTTGGAAGGAATCGGTTCAAAACACGAATGAACAAAAGTTAATTATTGAAGCTGCGCACTCAAAATAAATGGAACGGTTATATTGACAATAAAATTTCTCTCTCTCGAGAAGTATGATTCCAGTGCTTGACATGTATGTATGTAGGTATAACAAATAAGGACATGTTACATGTGCAGGTTTAGACAGAAAACAAAATCATATTTTTATGAAATTTGAATTAGGTATGAAAGAAAAACATAAATTTGGGTTTTAGTGAAACGTTGTTTTATTTGGATTGTAACCATTCATTTTCCATTAAAAAAAACATTTTCGATCAACGAAAAAGAGAAGTACAGTCCTTGAAATAAAAGTATTCCATATCGGAAAAACTTCCTCTACAATACTAGCAGCTACTGCAGCTTTTTCAGTTCTTCCCTGTTCGACATCTCTGCGATGTTTTTGACTCTACACTGTCCGGTTTGCGTCCGGTTTGTCTAATATACGTTTTCCCACGCTGGCATTATAATTCGTAGATGCCTTTAGCGTATAGTCTCGGTAGCGAGTCTTTTTTGGATGGTAACAGTTCTTTTATTTTCTTAATTGTGCTGACCTGACCTTGACGTTCTTCTTCTCCATGGATTTCTTAAGCCTGTCCGTGACTCCAGCAATATATGGTAGGTGTGCGTATCCTGCTGGCTTTACTTCTGGGTCATCCTTCTGTTTCTTCTTAGCTCCGGCTAATCTCCGAGTCTCCTTTGCTTTGTAACCGTTCTTCTGCAGTGCATCTTGCTAATTATTTCCGCTCTGTGTAACAGTGTGGTGACCAGAGATCTTTTCTGTTGTGGATAGTGATGTGAGGCTGTGTGTAGATATCAGTCCTTATACGTCTTCTTGCGTTTTACCAATACATCCAGAATAGGCAAGCAGTCATTCTCTTCTATCTCCATTGTAATGTTGATGTTGGCATGTTGTCGGTTGATATGTTCCTTGAATGCGTGTAGATTGCCAATATCACGAATGTGTCGTCCACGTAGCGGTAAGTGCCAGCATTTCAGAAAATATTAGACAAATATTATTATTACAGTAAATTCAGTCTCTTTCAGTTTCCTTACAGGCACCTTTGAATTTTTTTTTCTTGCCCATCTAAAAACCCTTACTGCCGGATAAAATTTGTTCTTCTCTCGTAATTACTGATAAATTTATTATTTTGATTACGATTATATTACCAGAAAAAGTGAATCCAAATATTAAAAAGGCCTGTCCTCAGGTTGGTTTTGTGTTTCTCTCTTCAGTTGAAGCGATTTCTTTTTATGGTTTCACCATTGAAATACGTGCCATGATTTGTCAACAAACGTTTCTTTTATTACGAATGTATTTGTTTTCCCCAAGTAGGGTCTCTGGCCAGTGCCGAACGAGGCCAGCATGTATCTGTTGTATGTTGCATGAGTGCAGCAGGAAGTTATGTCCCTCCTGCAATAATTTTTGCTAGAAAAAATAGAAAGCACGATAAAGCACCTCCTGAATCTCTGGGTCTGTGTCAAGAGTCTGGTTGGATGACCTCGGAATTATAACTACAGTGGCTTCAACATTTTTGTAAGCACGCACATCCTGAGAAAAAAGTTGTTTTACTGCTCGATGGTCATGTTAGCCACAGGTCCTTACAAGCCGTATCATTTTGTCGAGAAAATAATATATCATTCTTGTGTGTTTGCCTGCACACTGTACACACAGACTGCAGCCCCTTGATGTAAGTTTTTTCGGTCCCCTTAACGCCTACTATAACCAAGCTTGCACTACTTGGTTGAAGAACCATCCTGGACGTATCATTACTGTGTATCAAGTCAGTGAACTTTTTGCTAAGGCCTATGGGAGGGCTGCAACTATAGAAAATGCATTAAGTGGATTTTCAAATACAGGAATCAGTCCATTTATTGAACCATAAATTTTTCCCAACCATCTTTTTGTACCTGCGGGTACTACAGATATTCATCCTGAAGATATGCACGCGGAAGAGGAGAATATACCTGTCGAAGGGAATCGATCCGAAAATAATTGTTCAGAGGAAAATAATCAAATAGAACTCACACAAATTAAGTAAAAACGATATAATGATACACAGGTAATAGTAAAAAAACTACCAAGGTATGATTTCTGGAAATATCTCTTTCTCGAAAAATGTAATAGCAAGTGAAACGCAGAAAGCAAATGATTAAACACACAATTTTGACATCTTCTCCAAATCTCGAAGAATTGAAGAACAAAGAAAAGAGTAATGGAAAAGTTGACACCAGAAGTACAAAACGGAAGATTATCAATTCCAAAAATGAAGTCTCAGAGGAAGCTCATTGCTCCAACATGCCAACATGGGTCGAATTATTTTGCGGGGAAGGCCAGTAACGTCTAGGGAAAAATACCAATTTGAGGAAAATGAAAATTTTGAATTTGAAGGCGATCATGACAACGACAATGGGAATGATGAGGACGATGTAGCGCATGTAATGATACATTCAGTCATTCAAAAATCTAAGGAAAGATGGATTAAATGCACCATATGTAAATTGTGGACGCATCTAGAATGCACTGACTAAGTCCAAAATCAAAAGTATTCGCTTGTGAATAAGTCACAGTACCTGTAGGATGATGTTCTACCTATTCCCAATCTATTCTATATTGTAATAAATAACACTTTTTTTTTGATTTCGTAATAATAAGGAAGATCAACAATATAAGCATGTTTATGTCTACAAAATTACAGTTAGACATTTGTCAGATAACAAATAAGCAAAAGAAAAAAAATCCAAATATTTTCAAGTGAAAAAAAAGAGATAAGACCATCAAGGTTATCTACCAAAAGGGGGTCAAAAGGTTAAAAAAAATCAAAGGTTGGAAAGTGAATAGGCAGTAATTGTTTTTGTAATATCTATCAGTAATGGCTTAAAGATGATGGCAGTAACTTTGTCTATTGATGAAGTAAACAAATTAACTAGCGATTTATTTATTAAAATATTTGGCAATGTGGTGGAACATTACAGTAACGCAGCCATCGGTATCTTAAAATGTAAACCGTTCTCGTGTGCAGAAGATATTTCTATGGCAATTAATCATTATTTAGATCTGCTAAGTGATGCTGGTATGATTATATTTAGAATTTATTGTTTATATTTAAATTGTAGAAGAGTATTTTATCGATTTTGTATTTATGTTTTAGAGAAAACAAAAGTTCTTCAACTTCATCCAGATTTAGCTGGTAAATTGGCGGAAAAAGGAGAATTAACGAATGAATCTGTTGAAGAGCAAAAAAGCGCTGGGTTAGATGTCATTACTCCGGAAAACAAGCATAAATTAAACAGTTTAAACGAAGAGTAAGTATAAAATTGTTTTCTAACAAAACAGTAATTTTTATTTTATTAGCAGTCGTACAACTTGTACGAACTTCACTAGATTTCTATTACTACACCTGTCAAATCAAATGTCAAAACGAATTAAATATGTTTAGTTAAACGAATTTCTTGTTTATTCACACTTAGCTTGTGTAAATTGAAACAAAATAAACTAAATTTTAATTAGAGAAGATTATTTTATTGAAAAATATAAAATGTTAAATATGCAGGTGTAACAATTGCTTAGGATTACCAACTTACTAAATCTAGTTCACACTAATTACTTGATGGTTAAACATTTTTCAGATATAAAAAGAAATTTAGCTTCCCTTTCGTAATTTGTGCCAGAGAGAATAAAATACAAAAGATTTTATCATCCATTGAAATGAGACTACATAACGAACATCATCAGGAATTAAGCACTGGTATCGAAGAAGTCAAGAAGATTAGTAAATTAAGAATATATGAAATCGTGAAAGAATAAATTATAATTAAATTTACTGGTAATGATTGAATAAAAAAAATAAATCAAAATCTTAAAAAAAATTTATTAAATGAAATCGTAATTTTAATTAACCCTTACAATTTAAAGTATGCCTAAAGATTTTTCTGTAATAGCATGCGGCTGTCCAGCAGTTTCTCTAAATTCTGACGTATTAAATACATCTTCCGGTCCAATATCGATATCCCGCCCAGTAATAACATCCAACATTAAATTCGATGACGGCAAGAACGGTAAATGACCAATCTTCTTCGCTGAATTACATTCCATTTGAAATCTTAACGGTGCATGTAATCCTTGGGTATTACGCATCATTGCCATATTTAAATCTTCACGATTCTTATAATACTGAAAGATATGGATATTATTTATTTACTTCAGCCCTACCAATGTAATCTTACATTCTTTTCTGACACCAGAAGTGGGTGACCCTGCTCCAAATTCGATTTAACCGAAGTAAATCCTGCGGTCATCAAATTAGGTACTTCGTATGCACCCTCTTGTAAACCCATTGCCGGAGCAACTTCTGGTTTGATTTTAAGGGAGGGTAATCCGAAACTCTTCGAAATAAAAGTAAAATATTATAATAAAACAACAATTTATATCGTTAACTTACCATGTTTGAATAATTGCTTGGATAGAAAATGACAAACTGTTTTACCTAACCTCTCTTTTGTAAATGAGTATGCATATTACAAACATAATAAATCTAAAACATTGATTTTATGAACGCATACTGTAGTTATCTCTTATTTTCAATTCAAATAAAATGTACTAGACAAGGATAGATTCCGAATAATATTAGGAACATGTTCAGTTAACTAGTTTAGGTACAAAATATACTAAATGGTAATTATGTTTTAAAATTAATAAACTATCTTATTATTGGTGAGAAAATAATTAAATTTTGGTTTTTATGATTTAAAATAATCAACACAGAGGTCCGTGAAGTTAGCCCCTAAAGTGTCAATTTTTTGTTTCGAAAATGTCTTGTTCGTTAGTGCTTCGTTAGTGCTTCTTAGTGCTTCAACTATTTTCGTTAGTGCTTTTTCCGTTCTCTGCATATTAAGGGTTTTGTAATTTCAAGGTCAGCCCCGACAATCTATCAAAATGGACGAAATTTGATACTATGGTTTAGTGCTTCGTTAGTGCTTCTTAGTGCTTCAAATAGTTTCGATAGTGCTTGTCTAGTTTTTTAGATATTTTAGATTTTAACTTCAAGGTCAGCCCCTAAACATTTTCCTATTGACTCAAATTTGGTGTCAGTTTTTAGTGCTTCGTTAGTGCTTCTTAGTGCTTCAAATAGTTTCGATAGTGCTTGTCTAGTTTTTTAGATATTTTAGATTTTAACTTCAAGGTCAGCCCCTAAACATTTTCCTATTGACTCAAATTTGGTGTCAGCTTTTAGTGTTTCGTTAGTGCTTCTGAGTGCTTTAAAAAGTTACATTCACGATTCTTTCCTTTTCGAGATATTTAACTATTCATTTTTAAGGTCTATCCTCGAATCATATGGGATTGACTTAAATCTAGGGTCGTTTCCTAGCGCATCATTGGTGCTTTCTAGTGCTTTAGATAGTTTTGTTAATGGTTTCGCCATTTCCTGATTATTCAGTATTTTTTATTTCCAAATTTGCACCCAAATTCTTTCGAAATGTAAAAAAAAACATAGGGACGCCAAAGAAGCAAACATTGGTTCAACGGCAGGTGGCGCCATAGTACTTAGAAAATAAATACAGATATTTGGGATTCTCTGAGAGAAGCAGAAACACAATGTTTGGGGATTATACTCGATTTATATAATACAATATATAAATATAATAGTCGTGAATTTTTAGTGTTAGCATTGTGTAAGACTAAAAGGAAAGTGACTACAAAATATCCTATTGGAATATGCTTTAATTTTACTAATGTTGCTAACCCGATTTTTATCGGAAAGTATGTGCATCCTGACTTTTTAAGTTGTTTTATTTTCAGAAAGGACGTCGTTGAAATTGACGAAAAGACATGTATGTAGATAAAAAAAGATGTAATCATTATATATAGATTATTCAAGTAAATCAGTCGAAAAGTGTTGAGTTTTATTTAACTTAAAAGGGAGATCTTACAATTGAAGCCCTTGGTGAAACAAGGTGTTAACTCAATTTTTATAACTTTAAAGTTTATCAAGTGTCACTTTTTGTCTAAACACCTTGTACCTATTTTACCAACTTTTTTAGGTAATTTTACATTGAAATAGGATCAAAATTCTTATGATCATCACATTTAGCTAAAATATAGCGGCAACTCGGGAATAGTAAATTAGGTTATAAGTTATTTCGCTTAAGTCATCTCCACTTGTTTTCGAGATGTTGACAGGTGAAAAGTTGTTATTTTCCAACTTTGGACAATTATAGAATCTAAACCATTTCTCCCATAGCAAATTTTATTGGTAAAGTTAGGGCACACTGAGTGTATTTCTATCAGTTATTTACTCAAGTCTACAAAGAGATGGAAATACACTCAGTGCACACTAAGTTTACCAATAGAATTCGCTATTAGAGCAAAACGGCTTGCACGATCTTATCTTACTTTTTAAGAGCTATTAAAGGATACTACAGTTTATTTTAACTGCTCCTGTGAAAACTTGGCAGCTCCTGCCAAAATGGACTTTAGTGTAACTTGATAGGTCTAAGAACTAAGATAGGATTATGAAACTTGTTTTCATGAGAGAAATCGTTTAGCTTTCCAAAATTGGAAAATGTCATCTTTTCACCTGCCAATATCTCGAAAATAGTAAGATATAGGTAGGTATTATACTTAGGTAGTGTTATACAAAGAATATTTCCATTTTAAGAAGAATCCAACAAGTCACTAATATTCACGGTGTTTTATTTAAAATGAAACAGTTGATAGTGATTACTAAGAAAACTATGTAAAGCACTAAAAAGCACTAACGATACGCCAAGAAACGATTCTAATTTTAAGTCAATAACATACGATTTACGGCGGACCTTGAAAATGAAGTTTATATATGAGTTAAATATCTCGAAAAAAAAACCAATCGTAAATGCAACTTTTTAAAGGAAAATATTTTGGAAGTTAAAATTTAAAATATCTAAAAAACTAGGCAAGCACTATCAAAACTATTTGAAGCACTAAGAAGCACTAACGAAGCACTAAAAACTGACACCAAATTTGAGTCAATAGGAAAATTTTTAGGGGCTGACCTTGAAGTTAAAATCTGAAATATCTAAAAAACTAGGCAAGCACTATCGAAACTATTTGAAGCACTAAGAAGCACTAACAAAGCACTAAAAACTGACACCAAATTTGAGTCAATAGGAAAATGTTTAGGGGCTGATCTTGAAGTTAAAATCTGAAATATCTAAAAAACTAGGCAAGCACTATCGAAACTATTTGAAGCACTAAGAAGCACTAACGAAGCACTAAACCATAGTATCAAATTTCGTCCATTTTGATAGATTGTCGGGGCTGACCTTGAAATTACAAAACCCTTAATATGCAGAGAACGGAAAAAGCACTAACGAAAATAGTTGAAGCACTAAGAAGCACTAACGAAGCACTAACGAACAAGACATTTTCGAAACAAAAAATTGACACTTTAGGGGCTAACTTCACGGACCTTCAACACAGCACAAATTAAACTTACAAGAATGGATTCGAAGAACGTCACGTTTAAGAACGTATTCTTTCTAAACGTCAAAATTATGGATTATTGAGGGGGGGTTAATAACATGATTATCTGCAAATTAAAAAAGTAAGTTTTAAATACTTTCTTTTAGAATGGATTACGAATTACCAACGGAATTCGATATAATTATCGTTGGAACCGGTAATATTTTCACTTTACCGTTATAGTGTATTGATTATGTTTCAAATTTATTTAGGTATTGTCGAATCTATACTATCAGCCGCAGCAAGTCGAATTGGAAAAACTGTGCTACATATAGATAGGTAAATATTAATATTTCCAATATTAATATCTATGTTGTTACATTTCGCTTTTAGTCAGGATTATTACGGTGGATTTTGGGCTTCGTTTAATTTAGAGCAAATCGATAAACTTTGCGAACGAAACCGAAATGCAAACATTGATCTTGCTTCTGATGTACAGTTAAATGAAGGTGAGCGACTTATAAAGATTGGAAATAATAATTTCGATTTAAAAAATGCATCTCAAAAATGGAATATACCAGAGTGAGTTTATCGAGATGTTCTATTTTATATATTTTACGTGTAATCTATCATAGGAAATTGGAATCTAAAAATATCGAAAATGTTGACGGTGATAAATGCGATTCGACTGAAAATGAAGCCGATAATGGTGTGGGAGTTGAAGAAGTTTGGACGCAAGAAAAATTGTTACAAGATTCGCGCAAATTTAATATCGATATCGCTCCGAAAGTAAGATCATTTCAAATTTAAAATTTTATTTAATTAAATTAAATTTTTATAGCTGCAATTTGCTAGAGGTGATTTCGTAGAATTATTAATTTCGTCGAATATCGCACGATATTCAGAGTATCGTAGTGTTAGTCGAGTCTTAACATGGTTAAATGGTGAATTAGAGGTCGTACCGTGTTCAAGATCGGATGTATTTTCTAATCCTAAAGTGTCGGTCATTGAGAAACGTATGCTAATGAAATTGTTAAGTGCTTGTATGGATAGCGAAGAAAACGAGTTTAAAGGTAAATGTCCTTAAAAAGAAGTATTTTGTTTCCTTGATAGAGCGTGATTCCAATTTCATTTTTATGAATTCATTTATTGATTGTAGCAAGTCGTTCTGGAACAGATTTCGTTGTTTATAAAATGTTCGCTTCTTTGTGTTATTGCAACGGTTTCAATGTAGATGAGGTTGTACCATGGGGCCAAAATTGGAAAAATTACTCCAATATTAAAACTCAAAGTATGTTCGAATAGTTCAGAATGCAATTTATTATGTTTCGTAGAGAAATATATAATTGGCTGATAAGCATAACATTTCATGTAGATGATTTAATTGGCTGTCGTTACTTTATTATTGGAAAATTTATTATCTTCTTGTAACTCAAGTAAGAGATTATACATCTTCGAGCTTTATTTTTATTTATTTAACAAATTAATTTTGTTTTTGGCCTCATTGTACGTTGGCTTTCGTTGTAACATCATTTAATTGGCAAAAGCGTAATTTTTATATTTAAAATTTTGTTTAAATTGTGTCATTCAAGATTAGTCCTTATATGTATTGAAGTCGGTGATGGGAGTGGTGTATTTAAGCGCCAAAAAATGATCAAAACTTAACTCGCTTGAATGGTGGTTTATTTTGTATATTTAACAATTTACCTTTACAGATTACGAAAATAAAACATTCCATGCTTACCTTAAAGATAAAAAATTGACTGACAACGTGATACACTACGTCCTATACGCGATTGCGATGAGCACCATCGATACACCATGCTCGGAAGGTGTCGAGAACATAAAAAGGTTCCTTAATAGCTTAGGAAGATTTGGAAAAACGCCATTCCTTTATTCGATGTACGGTAGCGGTGAATTAAGTCAAGCATTTTGCAGGTAATTGTGTAATTCTTAAATAGATAAAAAAATTCGGGAGAAACGGGTTTGCAAATTTTATTTAGCTCAGATACTTTTAACTAGATTAAGTGCAGTTTTCGGAGGTGTCTATGCTTTAAATCAGAATCTAGGAGGTTTCATATTCGATGCCGAGAATAAATTTAAAGGATTGGTTTGCGGGAAACAAGTGATTAGAGCGTCCAATTTGGTGATGGGAATTGAGAAAAGTCCGGAGGATTTTGTGAAATCGGTTGAAGTATCTTATATTTCAAGAGGGATTTTTATTACTAACGGGTAAGAATTATCGCGTAAGATATGTTTAAAACGCTTCTATACGTAATGAATTAATGATTATTTACAGGTCAGTTAGAGATAGTGAGAAAGAGCATTTAACGTTGCTATTTTATCCATTGAAAGGCGGGAAGCAGTTGTGTAATGTTATTGAACTCGGAACATTAACGGGAACTTGTCCTAAAGGAATATGTATGTTGCAGTTTTGCTTGTTAAATTTTGCTATTAAGTTTAAGATTGTATTTCATGTTGCATCTGTTTGTGTATTATTCTGTCATTACATTGTAAAAATGATGGTTTATCTTCTATTGCTGCATGCACTTGATGCAGCGAAAATTGCATTCAAAATGTATTAAAACAGCGATCACTTTTTAAATATTGGTGTTGGTCAGTCATCTTCCAGTTAAACCGATCTCTGCAGACGACGACAAGCCAAGGCATCATTCCTGATGATGTTGCGTATTCTTTAATAGAAAGATTTTATTTCTAACTTTTAAAGTAAAAACAACACGCTTTCATGTATTTCCTGAATATTGCTATACAGTGTGTTCAGCGAGGAATGGGACAGCACAATATCTCAGAAACGAATGAATATTTTCAAATTTTGAATTCGTTTTTTTGCAACCGGCACACATTTCTGATAACCTTCCTCATAACAGTTGCTAACCTACCTGTTGCACTTTTAGAAAAAATGATAATTTTATCCTACTGTGTCCTACTTTGATGCTTCATAAAATTATCGCTTCGGCAATAGGTCTCAATTTGAGTGGGTTAGAATAAATTGTAATAAAATTGCAGTTATTTTTGTACTAAATTTCATTTTAGTTTATTTTGGCTAGCTATCAATGAATTTTTACTGACAGGGCGTCATCCCTCCCCCCCTCTGTATGGTTCTAAGGCAGCGAAAGTTACAGATAAAGATGTCGTTAGGGAAGTTTTGTCCTTCTTGCGAATCTTACTGCTTCACTATGGGACTTATTTATTCATTGATTTTAGAGTCTGCAATATACATATTATTTCTTTGCTCCTTGAGGATGTATGAACAACCATATTGCGGGTCCATGCGGCAGTTTAAACTTGCCGAATATTTAGTAAATGTTAATGTAATAATGTTGGGGCTAAAAGTAAACCTCGAAGAACACTTGTTGCATGGGATTTTCGAGAGGTTATAATCTTATGTGTGAGGGGGAAAAATTCTAGTCTGACTCTTAATTGGCAGGGATTTTATCCATTCAAGACGAGAAATGTTAAAAAAAATAACAGCAACAATATGGAACGTGTTCTGTTACTTTAAGAGATGAAAGCAACCCCACTTCTTTGTGGAAGAAGCAACAAAAGCAAGCTGGGTTATCGGAACGACAAAAAAAACATTAAAATAAGAAAACATTTATTCTATATTATTCAGAAATGTTTGTCTGTATGGGAACTAAACGTCCTTGGTGACCCTCTGCCCCCTCCCTCCACACCCATTCCCTTCCGTACTTCTACAGGTGGATGTAGACCTGAATATGTTATAGATTAAGTGGTTGCAAATATGTAGTGTTTTTGCGACAGTTAGGTCCGTATTTATTATAAACGCACGGACAAAAATATTGCATATTTTTTTAAATCTTTTATTTATTTATTTTTAACATTTATGTCCTTTTTTTCGCTAATTGTGCGTTGATTCTGAGTTTTTTGTTAATAAAATGCCACATCTAAATGAATTAGAGGCTGTTAAAAATTGTTACTCTAGCAAACGAGGGTAACAAGCGAAAAGATATTGCACAAATATTGGAAATACGTCCTGCTAAAGTCCCTCCGCTTTTCCCACATCACAAAACCACCCAACTACAGTTTACACTCAGCTCATGCTGATTGGGGTGAACAGGAAGGAAGCAGAATTATTTTTACAGATGAGAGTAGAATACAATTGTGGAAGCCAGTAGCTTTGGTGGAGGTTCCATTATGCTATGGGGTGGCATCAGTTGGGACGGTCGCACAGTGCTTGTTGATGTTAATTTGCGAGTGGATGCAAACTGGTATCTTCAAAACATTATTGAAGAATGTGGTTTACCAGATATGGGCTTTGTAGAGTATGACAGACTGGTATTAATGCAGGATAATGCCCGGCCACATCTAGCCGGTATAGTGCTCTAATACTTTGAATAGGTCGGAATTGCGTCATTAGATTGGCCTCCATTAAGTCCTGATTTAAACCCAACTGGGCACCTATGGGACATTCTCAAACGAGCTCGAAATGGAATAGAATTTCGCAGAAAACCGTTAAAGATCTATTGCGAAGCATGCCCAGAAGAACGCAAGCTGTAATGAGAGTTAGAGGAGATAATATCCATTACTAATTCATCTTTATATGATCTAAAAATGAAATTATGTTGTTGTTATTGTCACTCTTTTTAATTAAATATTCTAACTTAAATCTTCATCTTTTATTTAATCATCCACGAATCTGTTCTAACGCTATCATATGTAAGGAAAACTGTACTATTAATATACGTAGAACACTTCAAAATAATACATTTAGCAAAAAAGTGCTTAAATGTTATTAAAAAATATGCAATATTTTTGTTCGTGAGTGTATATGTATTCTCTCTATTATATATTTTTAAGTGTAATCTGCAAAAAGTGTGCTAATATACTTTTTAAACTTCATTATCTCAGATATCGTCCACATGTTTACTAAACAAATCAACACGCCGAAAGAAGATTTAGAAGAATGCGTTTCGAAACTATTCCAAAGCGAGAAAGAGGATAGCGATGTTAAGGATGCCAGACCCCAAGTACTCTGGTCTTTTTATTACTCGGCACCCGATACGAACACCGCCAATTTACGTAAAGATGCTCCCGAAAACGCGTTCTTATGTCCCGGTCCAGATTGCGACTTAGATATTGATTTCTCCATCAAAAAAGTTCTTATTTTTAATAACATTAAATCAGAGTTGTATTTCTATTTCATTTATTTTTAGGCGAAAGAAATCTTTAATAGTATGTACCCAGATGTCGAATTCTTACCAAGAGCGCCAGATCCTGAAGAAATAATAATAGGTGATGATAGTGATGAACAAGACCGTGAAAAGGATGTAGAAGGAAAAGCAGAGGAATTGAAGCAAGAACAAGTAGAAGAAACTGAAATTGATAAAAATGCCCAAGGTGATGTTAAATAAATCTGATAAAAAAAGGAATTATTTGTGCATGCTTAATAAATACTAAGTATACCCAGATTGATTATAACAACTGTTAATTAATTAATTAATCTTATTTATTACCTATATACAATAAAAAATAAATTATTCAAATAAAATGCATCGTGTTTTTTCCGCTCTTTCCTCTCTACTAAACCATATCTAATAACCTATTTAGCGAAGTGGGCAACCACGTCGAATTATTCTGCGTGTAAAAGACGACGTTTCGATCAATGTAGCATTGGACACCATTCGTTCCTAACCTATAAACTTGCTTAGCTTCGTGATATTTATTCGGAATTGGTACGAAGAGGATGCCTCGTTCTTCACATTTCCTAGCGATTAAATCCTTGAAACCTTGCACGATTTGACTCGCCGTACGAACTGCTTCGACGAAATTATCGATCTTCGGAGGCGGTGGTGGTGGGGGTAAATTAGTTTCTATATTCGTCAGGTAGGAAACGGATTCCTTAGCGCCAGGTTGTTGTCCGGTACAAACAGCTCTGTTCATCATTTCCAGTGCTTTATGGAAGTTTTCTGCAATCAAAACATAAATATAATCGAGACGTATTAAATTTGAGAATTAAAGGAATTTAAATTTTACCTTTAATAGTAGGTTGTGCAAGTAATTGTTCTGACATCATCCTCTTCCATCCGGAATACCATTCGGTTACTTGTGAGTAATCGGGATTATGGTTCAACCACATTGCTAACGTTTGAAGCCATCTTGGGAAGAAGAATTTGTCTAGTATCAATGTCATGCTTCCTACCGACAACATGTCGCTCCATTCCATTACCCAATGCCACGGTTCTAATATATGTAACAAAATTACAAAAAATTATGTTTAATTCATATCGATTGTTGTTGTTTAGATTATCTCCATGATTTTTTTGGATTTTAATTATCCGACGTTTCGTTTGTCTGCTGTCGTCTTCAGGGTAACCTCGATCCAGAATAAAATTGTGTTTCTTCTATTTAATGATTTATCAATTTCCTTTAATTGTACTGAATATACAGGCTTTTGTTCGGTGGTCCACATCGTCTGGTTTTGTTCTGGTTAGAATTTTATCTATTAGTGTTTTGAGTTGTTTTTGACTTTTTTTCCTGACAGTCCTTTGACGTGTGGAATTACTGTTGTGCATAAATTGGCTTATTTTTTTCGGAATCATCTCTTGTTGGTCGATCCTTTTTTGCTTCTCCTCTGTTTCTTCTATTCTTTTCCTCTCTGTAGTAAATGTTCTTGGATCTGTCATATAGGCATCTAGCTATTTCATTTTTTTATTTATGAATCATTCTTACCTTGAAGATGACCGTAGTCAAATGGTTGAAACGTCGGATAATCAAAATACAACAAACAATGGAAAAAGCCTAAACAACTTAGTAGTAGCTCTCAGTTCTCGAATTTTTTGTTGTGTAAATTTGTGTTTACTTTATAGCGATCATCACAGGAAAAGATGATTGAAACATCAAGTATTACGAACTTTCTACAGAATAGAGAATCCGAGAACTTACGAGCAATCAATAACGATGGTTGTGAAAGCCTAAAACTCCCTCAAAGCCAAATTCGTGTTTCTTTATTTCTCTAGTGCAATAGCCCTTCAGGTTGAGAGAGAGGGAGGGAAAAAGATAATATGTTTAGGTTAATGCTTTTCAGCAATTCTATCATCAACGGGTCGATATCCGTGGGATTTAAGAGGCTGTCCAGTGTTGTGAGAGATTATCGAGAGCCGGGGTACAATCTTCCGAGGGGGTGGTAACAATTTTGTCGGAGAATTATATCTAGATCGATCTACGATCTGACAAGATAATGCTGTAAGAAGGCCATTGAACACATTTACACACACGCACAAATTATACAGCAAGAGTTGCAACATTCAGATAAGAAATACAGCTTAAGAAACCGCTACAACTAGCACCCACCACACCCACAGTTTTGATATTAGGAGGAAATCTGTCTGGGTAGAGATAAGACTAAGACAGTTAATGAGTGGGCTATTCCAAGATCGTTTCATAGTTATTGGACCACGGGAATAATGCCTCAATAAATGAGAGGTTTTAATTCCTAGAAGCAGTAAATATGGCTGTGTCATCAGCGTAAATTTCGAGGTCAATTCCATGCGATTTAGAAAAATCTGGCATGAAATTAAGAATAAAATTATAATTTCAGTGCTTAGTATTTTTTTTTTTCGTTCCTTCAGTGCTGAGCTTCAGAGCTGCTGTTCTATAAGTAGATCTACATATCTGATCCACAGATGTTTTGTGCACTTGATTTTGTCCAAAACTGTAGAATATTCTTTTGTTTTGCTCTGGTTGAAAGCGTAACAGACAAAGAGCCTAGCTTATTGCTAAATAGCCCCTGTTTTTGTTTTAATCGAGAAGTTACAAGTGTTGCAGTTTTAGACAAACTAGGCTCCCTCCACAAGTCCAAAATTCCAAAGTAGTAAGGATGTAGTGCCAGTATTTTATTTATAAACGAAATTCGACCCCAAATTTATCTTTTGACACCAATGTATTATCGAAACATTATCGTAGGAAAGAAAAATGTTAGAAAAATATACCTAATGGTTGTTGGTGTGGGTTAATTACCAATGATTGCATACACATCTGCAATTTCGGTACAACATGCTTCACGAGGAAAGCAACAAACGATCCTTCCGGTAACACTCTCTGCCACGGTTTCAACATCAATTTCGCTGACCTATCCGAGGGGTGCCAATTCGTGAGCGCCGAACCCAACTTCTCTTGTATTATAGGGTAGATATTAGCTTGTAATCTGGTGTCTATAATCAAACTTTATTAATCCTTGATATACGAATATTACGAATTAACATACCTAAAAGCGGTATCCACGGATGTACCCACGTATGAATCGGAATTGTGTCCGTGAGGGGATCCCAGTTTGATACTTCAACGGTCAACCGTGGCATCACTAACTGGTCCAGAACGTTGTCGAGAACCCACGGCGCTAGAAGTGGCTTCCATGTCTCCAGTAGGTTAATGAGAGGATCGCAATCTCGTGGATTCCAAGCACTGAAATTATTTATATATATTATTGATAGTACTACTGTTATATTGGATATCTTGGACTAAATGTTTTTTGCAATAAAAATAATTCTTTTTCCATCTAGTGCAGCAAACCTACGTTTTTCTCGAAATTTCATATGAATAGTGATTAGAATAGAAAGGGAATTAATTAAAGAGAATGTTGGAAATTGAATGATAGAATTTATTCTGAAAATTTTTGGGATGATCTAGATTGATTAGTCTTACATTTCTAACATTGTAATACAAGATATTGCCGATGTTGGATAGAAATAGAAGATTTAAAAAAGCGTTTAAGATTTGCGTACATTTTTTAATGAGAGAAAGCCTAAATCGAGATTTCCAAGTGGAGAATGCATTTCATTTCAGTTGTACAGCTAAAGGTAGTAACTTACCTAACACATGATCTGATAACGGGCACCCAAGTGTGCCATAAGAGACTATCATACGGCTGAATCCCCATACTATTACCTTCTAGTGTCCCACGACGCAACGGCTTCTCCAATATCTCCTTCCATTGGCCGAAAACGTCCGTATACTGGGAAGGTACGTTCAAAGGTGACCAACTAGCTAGCGCCGACGTCAGTAAAGGACCCACCAGACCCGGTGCTAATTCGCCCAATTCGTACTGGCAGTATTCTTCGTAGTGATTTTCCTGTAATACAAATCGAACAGTTTGCTCTACTGTTTTGCAAAAGGAAATAAAATATAATAAAAGACTCAATTTCCTCCTAAAAAGTGCAGTAAATGCGTTCGGTATGCCTATAATATAGCACTGAATAGGACCCAGGACAGATCCCTGTGGAACTCCCAAAAGCATCACTCGAGATTCTAAATACTGTTGCACAACAGACTGACTAACTCAAATGTAGACAAATTTACTAGAGTCTCAAACAATCTCAGAAGAATCGATGCTTCAACAACCCAATACATTACTGTGTGAACATTTTTCTGTGACGTGTGTCCTTTTTCTATTACTTCCAAAACTAAATATAGACGTCAAGAAAAGTCAGCAAAAGTGTTAAACATTGATGTTTTGTTTCTGTGGTCCTGCTTGTTCCTTTTAGGGCTGAGCGAACCTCCTTTTTCGTTTTTATGAATGCAGCTCCTGCTGGCTGTGGAATTGTGGGATGTTAATGGTGTGGAATGACGTCCGTGGGATTATCGGTCTGGGATTTGATGCGTCAGCATTCCTATACAGTGGGGGGTGATCCGGGTCCAAGCCAGCTATCTCAACTACAATCGGGTGAGATTATTGAGGCACAAGAAAAAACAAGAAACGCTTCTATTGTCTCTCGAATCTCAAACGAGTTGCGAATTGCCTCCGTGAGATTGCAAAGCTGAAACTCTGTAGATAGACCCTTCCATTGATGTTGAGATAAAGAAAAGAAATTGAAGAAAAAAACTTGAAGAAAAAAGAAAGAGAGTAAAAAGAAAAACTCTGTAATCGCATGCTGTTTCAGCCATTTCATATTTGTCAAATAATAATCTGAGGGCATGTATGTATGTAATAAGATGAATTGTACCAGAGATTTTGTTATTTTTTCTTTAACGTGGAATGTTTCTACTTCACATAATGATTAATATTTTCGTTTTATTCCATGTTAACATATTTTAGAATGTATTTAATAAATAAACGTGACAATAAATACCTGAAGATCTAAGAAAATATTAGCAACTTGACCGAGCGATAGACCTAAAGTGGAATCCATGAGTTTATTAACAATTTCCAGAACGGAATTCAAATTGTCGATGAGATTTTCTTCTTTCGTTATTACATTTCTCAACGTAACTTCATCTTGTTTCAACGCCAGCAATCGATCTTGACTATACCTGGAGTTTCTGTCGATTCGTATAATATCCTACAGCAAAAAAATCGCTTAATAAAATCAAACAATCATTTAAATTTACTTACCTGTTCGCACATATCAACTAATATGTCTAAATTATGTTGAATTTCTGGTAGTGCAAAATTTACACATTTCTTGTGAACTACGTCTTCAAATCTTTCAACCCCAGGGGGTGCTTTTAACCCGCTCAAAGCATGATATCCGCTTAACACTCTCTGTTGTGGACCAGTCATATCAATCACTTTTACTTTACTCAATTCACTGTAAAAGATAAAAGAAAACAAGATATTAGTAAGAGGAATACCGTAAGCTGAGCTGGATAAAATTCGGTAATAAACAAGTGTAGCGTGTATTTAAAATAATTTTAGCAATTTCAGATAGAATCGGAAACATAAATTTTTCTTTAACATATTAAGCTTGCTATAAGCCCATTAACAACTCAAAGCCAGAAAAATGAAAGCATTTATCTCACTTTTAATTTCTTAAAGATATCAAAATAGATTTTGTTTCAGACTTCAAGTTTTTGTTACCTTGCTGATCCACAATTTCTATAAGCTCCTGGACGTTTACCTTTTTCAATAACATCGTCAACACTTCTGTAGTAATATCGGGTTTTCTTTGTAGCCATATCTTTCTTCCACTTGGATATGCTTTCGAAATCGTCAGTATCAATTTTTTCATTGCCAATTTCCTACGATAAAATTTATAAATAACAGCAATATAAGATTTATATAATTCACAAAATAATACCTTCTTAGGTGCCATAGTCGGAACTTTCTCAGGTCCGTAAGCACCTATCGCACCTCTACCTTTTCTCAAATGTGCTTCGACAGGTGTTGATATTCCTTGTAAATCTTTACCGAGACCCTTTCCTGGTTGAAACCCCATTTGTAAAAGTAATTTCGCACCGATTCCTTTCGTATGTTTCTCCCAATTTCCGACACCTTGATTTACAAATGCGGTATTAGTTTGTCCACGTTTACTCCGTAGCCCGGCAATATCACCAGTTATTTCAGTCACTGTAGCATTTGTAGGTCCCCTTTGCGCTCCGAAGCCTGAATTTTAAAAAACATCTGGATAAAATATTATTGTTAAATAGCAAAAGTAAATTTACCAGAACGTGGGAAAGATTCCGGTTCCGAATCACTTGAGCTATTCTTTAATTTAAACGAGGTGGATGGCCCTTCGTCTTCCGATTCATCGCTTTCTTTTTTATCAACATTATTTTCATTCTTCTTACCGGATTGTTGTACACCTCCTGCCACAAATCCAATATGCATCGAATAATTTTTCGGTTGCTTCGTACGAAATGCTGGTCTAATTTGTTCTTCGCCATCACTTTCATCGGCCCAAATACCTTATTAATTATTCATAATATTAGTAATTTATTTAATTCGATAGATGATTCATTCTACTTACCGTATATTTGTTGATGTTTTGTAGGTCTGCGTCGCGGTCTGTTTATATTGAATTCATTCTCTATGTCATAATCGGTTATTTCGAATTTCTCAACTTCGTCATCCGACATTGTCGTGTGATAAATTGTGTTTCCAAACGACTATTTTGTGAAAAACTTACGAAACCAGTTATCGACACAATAATAAGAACAAGAAAATCAACAACATAAGCGCTCGTACAGGTTATGAATTTTTATTTGACAAGTTCCACAAGCTTGACTTTAGATGATCGACATGACGTTTGACGAGGATAGGTTCTGCCATCTAGCGTTAAAATTTCCAAATGATCTTTTTCTATTTTGAAAGTTTAGATTAAATCAACTTTCTTATTAAAAAGATTGTCAGGATTTGCGAAAAGATATCTGAGAAGATAACTATTAACAATTAATTATTTATTATATCTATGTTATATTTAGAGCAATCTATCTTTAGTAAAAATACAAAAATATACAGTATGGCCAACGCATCAACGTTGGAAAGTTTCTTTGAAATATTGGATATTTTAATAATCTTGGCGGTAGATTTGAATGTAAAATCGTAATTTAAAATCTGCAAATAGAAACCAGGATGGATAACCGATATTCTAGAATAAATTTCGTGTAAACAAGAAATATAATAGATTTTCAGGCATAAACGGTACTCTTAAAAATGTATTTTAACTCTCAAGTTGACGGTAATAACATTCTAGTTAATAAGTTCTGACACTTTCAATCTCTAAATACTTATAGCGCAAAAATTTCTTCAATTAATCAAGGTAATTATTTTCAACGATCTTTATAATTAGAAACAACTTTGCGTATTTTAAATATTTGATTTAATCGGGCCTAATTCAAACACTAAACTCAAAGCTTATGAATCGTTAAAGAGTCCATCTAGAGGTATACTTCCCTTTACGATATTAGAAGAGCGAAAAAAAAGAGCTCCACTCTACATTAAAGCGAGGCGTCCATATCCAGGGGATACAACCAACGTTGAAGTTAATGTAATGATTTCATTAGTATCAGAGATTACCGTCCTGTTCGGCGATATTTAATGTCTTTTTCCTCTTCTCTTCGTCCCATATTTCAGCACGGTTTAATTTGCTATTAACCCTTGCGTAGTAATTCCCTGAATGTAAGATATTTACCGAATCTACCAGATGAATTATGTCAGGAGATAATTAGGATTGTTTTAACGAATTTACGTAGGTAGAATTTTTTTTTTCATTCTCCGCACGGTTATTGTATATTCCAGCTAATTCTCTTTGTTCAAAAAGTAAGCAGATCATGGGGGGTGACGTTAAGTCCTCCATTTACATTAATTTGCATGGATTTACCATTTTTTCGTTAAAGGATATCTATACGTTGTACTATTTCATCCAAATATCAGCATAATTCTATGATATTATTGCAAGCTTAGTGAGAAGTTATGTAAATTTAACATAATGAAGCATTTTAGCTTCTTCGTATCGTAAATTCTATTTTTTTTTCGAGATACCGCCAAAAACTGGGGCGAATTTTATTAATTTTTTGTTTTGGTAGTAAACTAATGGAATTATTTCGTACACTGTATATCGATTGTCCTTTTTGATTTCTGAATTCATGCCCCAATTTTAGATGGATAAGAATAAAAAGCTCCATCGAATAGAACCTTGTTTAAAAGAGGAAAAAATGAAAATTGATAATTCCAAATCCCTTCATCCATTTACTAGCATTTCACAGAACTTTATTTATTGTGGCACACTGATGTCAAGATGACGTCATATCTCAATGATTTGATTTTGATGATGACTGTCATGACGTTATGAAACACGTTGGAAATACCTGAAGCTGACGTCAATTGTCGTAGCTAGAAGATGTCATTTATAGACGTACAAATGATATCAACATTTGACGTACAAGTAACGTCAAAATTTGACGTACAAAGTACCAAGAACTGACGTAAATTGTTACAGTCAGAAGACGTAATTTATAGATGTTGTTGTTGAGGTATTGACACATAATTAATTAAATTAATTTAAAAAAGTAACATAAGATGCAAAGCTTAATTTTGACATTTCTTTCTAGTACTTTTTGCTACTTCTTTAAAAGTGAGAATGTGTCGTATGTGTCCGGATGAAACCAAAATAATTGTCTAGATGTTATAACTACTTGTATAGGTCACCATAAATAAGCAAGGAGTACCTTAAATTGATGTCAATATGACGTACTGCTTGGAAACTATCGTACTCGAAGTCGAAAGAGTACTGAACACTAATCAAAGTTGAGCAAAAAAATTCATCATTACTGAGCACAGAAGAAGGCTTCTCGTCTAAGATGATGTGAAAGAAGGCCAATGATATAGACTCATGGAGTGAGCTTTGAGCCTGGAGTTCAAGAAGGATCCTAATGACTATTTTATCGAAATGACGGACTAGGTCGTTGATGGTATCTTAAAATTACAGACAGAGAATATTGTTTTGGCAAACACTGAAAGGGTGAAGGAACTTATTGAAACATTTAAGCCTAGTAAGGCTTCTGCTCTGGATTAGGTCACTTAATAGTGTGTTGGCCAAACTTTGGAATAGTGCTTGTTGTTACTAAGTATTAATGCACTTATCAAAGTGGGCTGTTGCTAATTAAGGTTATGAGCTCATATTTCCACATATTAGTGACGTCTCTAGGATCCTTGGTACTCTTTGGCAAAACAATACAAACTGAATACTATTTACCGATGGACTTTTAGATGATTAGTTTGTTATGAAGTCATGTTAAATAAAAAGTTATGTTAATAAAAGGTAGATAGTAACTTTAGCTCTAATTTTATCTAGACTTTAATGAAAAGATTTTTCTGTTTACAAGATATTTTAAGGGACAAGAAGTGTACAAGTTAAAGTGTAAATTTAAACTCGCTAGAGTTATTAAATTGTCCAAAAAATTTTTTGTCCCAAAACACTTTTTTCTAGTTGCGTTTTGAAAATTAATGAACCAGTTTCGAGTTTCGAGCAACAATGTGCTATCAAGTTTTGCTTCAGAATTGAGCACAGTGACACACAATTATTGCACAGATCATACTTTGATAAGAGCCGAGGTTTTTTGGTGGTTTAAGACGTTTTCCTAAGGAAGAGAACCGATTGAAGATGAACCTTGAAATGGAAAGTCTTCATCTGTAAAAGATTCTGCTTGAACAGACAGAACCTGGAATCTTGTGCGTTCATTTCGTTAGATGACAGTTAGAATTTTTGAAGAAGAATTAAATTTGATTCATACCACCAGATTTTGAGCAATGAATTGGGAATTAAGGAAAAAAATCTTTCGATGAAGCAAAAGTTTTTTTGCAAGTACACATAATCCTTGTGATTATTTTTCTTTCGGAGGTTGTAAACTCACTTCAAACAACACTATTTTGGAAAACTGGAAATCATTTTAACGGTTCTAACCGATCAGATAAAGGTTATTCTGAGTTATCTAAGTTGCATCACTGCTATGACGAAGAAAATAACTGTCTCCAAGCCTGTAAGGCTGCCCATGGCAGTTAGTTTAAAGAAGACCATGTTGAATTGTAATTCTATTCTTCTATTCTTTTCTACTTACATTTTTGTTTGGTAAGAAGCTGGTGAAATCTTGAAATTTCATATCTCAGGTCTTCTTAAACTAATACCTACCATTCCAGTGATTTTTTTACATTTAATGATAACATCAAGATGTATGTGTGTTTTGTGCAGTGTGAACCACAATAAAACTGGTATTCTGAAAATTTAGAAAAGGACTGCTTTGTTCGAGTCATTTTGCAGTCTTCGCAAGCAGCGAAGCCAACCTCGTCTGAAACTGATTCAAGTCCTTAAAAAACACTAGTGCTGATGTCTTGGTGACGTCCAAAATTTATAACAGATGTCATGTCATTGATAAAAAGGGAAAATAGTACAAGACTAAGGAGTGTCTACTATGGACTCCTTTGGGTCATGATGTTCCATTTCATGTAACATTATTTAAGCTCAAATAAAAATACTGGCAAGTTAAGTACGATGATCTAAAGATGTTATTTATGGTGTAGGTGCTCACGAATTAAAAAAAATTGATGTCAAGAAAACTGGTCGATGGTTAGCAATATTAGAGTACCATCTTTTCCACCTACTCCCTAGATTATTGCGCACAGATCAAAAGAAGGAAATATGGTAAGCAGTACTAACTGAATTTCTGTCAGTCTTATGAAAATCCACAATAAAGTTGCCTAACACAGGCAATTTGGCTCTCCTCTCCTTTACAATCAATTAACGATCCTAGTAATCTTGAACATGGTGGTTGTGTTTCCTCCAGTGCATAACAAAAATTATTTGGATTACTTGCAAACGAACAAGACCTGATTGTGTCTACAGACAACCGAATATTAAAATTTTAATGCCTTTTGGTATTCATCCTCGACAATTCATACTGTACTGTTGCAGCAAAAATTACATTATTTATGCAGCATATGTTTTCTCATTCCCTGCCGAAAGCATAGCAACCAACCAGATTAGCACAATGCAAATTTATCGCTGCTTCAGTGAACGAGTAACATCACGTCTGAACCTGCATTTTCTCCGTAACCAGATATACGTTCAGGTAAATTAAATGAAAGCAAATTAAAAATAATAAACACAAAAAAATATCTACCTAATCAGCATAAAATTAGCGAATATAGACCTGATGTTTGATAATATTTTATCAGTTAGGTGTATGAATTTACTGCGGTTCCAATATTGGACGTGGTGTAGTTTAAAATTCAGGTGCTAGCATTCCGTTGGTAAACATGGCAAACGTCGCTTCTAGCGCGAATACGTGTACCTCTCGGGCACACGGGAGTTACCAATTTTTTCTTCCGTGAATTCTCTCTACTACGTGCCCGAGAGTGCTTATGTGACAGGGAATACATAATTCGAACCGTATTTTTTTCTTTTAGTTTGGGTCTCAGTGGATTATACATCTGCATTAGCGTGTAGGGTGCACCGTATTTTGTCAAAATAAAGCAGCAAACAGCAAATTAATAATTCATTAATAACAGCAAATACTTTTCTAAATTCAGTTCAAAAGATTCTTCAAATATTTTGATGCTGCAACTTGAACATTTAAAACTATTAAGCTATTATATTCGCGATGTCCCTATGTGGAATCAATTTGCAGTGGAACTAAAACATAACACTCAGAATTACCTCGACAGAAGGCACAATCATAATCTAGTAAAAGTTGTATGAACAGAAAAATGTGCTGCAAAGTGAAGAAGAGGAACAAATTTTCAGCTCAATGTCCTACAACAGGAATGAGGCTTTCTAGAGCAGCTACAGGAAGATTTTCTATTAATTTTTGACACGAGATATGCAGAACAGTTTATTGTCATCTTTAGCATGGTGTGGTATAGTCCTGATTTTGGTGGGAAGAGGGTGGGAGATTCTACTAATCGTAGTTTTGTTAAATAATTTTTTTTGATTTTTTTTTTTTTTAAAATTTTTAATTTGTCAAATGAATTTCTGTATTTGTCAATTGAATTTCGCGAGGGGAGGAGGGGGAGGCGAGGAAGGAAGGAGAGGAGAAGGAGAAGGGGGAGGGAAGAGGAGGAGGGGGAGATTCTAGTAAACGTAGGTTTGTTAATTTTTTTTTTGTTTTTTTTTGATTTTTATTTTTTTTTTAATTATTCTTTAAACTTGTTTTTTCATTCAATATCCTTAAAAAATACCTGAATCTAGTGCTTGTACTCCTAGTTATTTCTCTACTTTATTAAAGAGGTCTAAATTTAAACGTTACTAGGTTAGGTTAGGTTAGGTTAAGAGTGGGGTGGCATGCGGGCCTGTTTCACCGCGACCTTTACAGGTCTATTGTGATCCCCTTTACCTTAGAGAACGCTCTCTAGTTTCGCCTTCTTAATCAGACTTATCATTTTTGAAAGCGGCTCTCTTGTGTAGCCGTTGGCTGTGGGGTTCTCTACCCCCATTGCTAGAAACCTTGTCCTCGCTAGGCCGTCACAGTGGCACAAAACATGAACTGGGGTTTCTTCTTCCTCTTGACAGAATCTGCAGAGAGCATTTTCTGCCAGGCCTATGTTAAACATATGCCTATTTAGTCTGCAGTGACCGGTCATCAGACTTACTATCATTTTGACAGTCTTCCTGTCTTTACTCAGTAGGTCTTCAGTAAACTTAGGCCTCCGTTCCCTTAGGAACTCCTTAGCCTGTCTTTGTCCTGGCGATCTTACCCACCATTCCTTGGACTTGTTTTGTGACCATTCGTAGATGGACCTCTTAATTTGTGATTTGGTAGTGCCGAAGGAAGGGGCCGCTCCTATGAAAGGCCTTGACGAACCTCGTCTGGCCAGCTCATCGGCCGCCTCGTTTCCCTTCACTCCCATGTGGCTGGGGACCCAGGCCAAAGTGATTTTCCTTAGGGTGCCCGCCTCATTTAGGACTCTTACGCAGTCCCAAACCAGCTTTGAGTCAGCACTTGCGGAACTGATAGCTTTAAGTGCTGCTTGGCTGTCAGAGTAAATAGCGACGCTTTTTCCTGGTTCGGCCCAAACGTTACTAACAATCTTACAGTCTTTTTCTTTTGCTTTTCCTCTTTTGTCAATTGCTTTCCAAAATGTGTCAAATGCTTTTCCAATGATTCTTAGTAGGCTTGTTTTGTCAATGAAATTCCTTATTTGTCAAATGTATTTCCGTATTTGTAAATTGAGTTTCGCGGAGGGAGAGGGATGCTGGTAATCGTAGTTTTGTTAATGAATTTTTTTGATTTTTTTAATTTTTAATTTTTTTTTAATTTTTTTTTTAATTTTTTTTCATTTAATATGCTTAAAAATACCTGGATTTAGTACTTGTACCTACTCCTGGAGTTATTTTTCTACTTTATTAAGGAGGTCTAAATTCAAACGTTACTAACAATCTTACAGTCTTTTTCTTTTGCTTTTCCTTTTTTGGCAATTGCTTTTAAAAATGTGTCTAATGCTTTTCCAATGATTCTTAGTAGGCTTGTTTTGTCACTGAAATTGCTTATTTGTCAAATGTATTTCCGTATTTGTAAATTGAGTTTCGGGGGAGGGGAGGGGGGATTCTAGTAATCGTAGTTTTGTAAATTAATTTTTTCTTTTAATTTTGTTTTCATTCAATATGCTTAAAAAATACCTGGATGTAGTGCTTGTACTCCTGATGTTATTTCTCTACTTTATTAAAGAGGTTTAAATTCAAACGTTACTAACAATCTTACAGTCTTTTTCTTTAGCTTTTCCTCCTTTGTCAATTACTTTAAAAAATGTGTCTAATAATGCTTTTCCGATGATTCTGTACCTACTGCCAATGGAAACAAATTATACGAAGAGCTCAACCGGCGAACGAAAATGAACTCTACGACGCAGTTCATAATGCATCTGAACATATAACGCCACAACCCCCCCCCCACCCCCCCCTTAGTCCCTCTAAATATGTATAAAATATGTAATATAAATAATAGGGGAAAAGTATTTGACATAACGGGAAAGTGATTTGACAAAAGAAGAATCTTATTTGACAAACAAATTTGACGTTTGCAGAACGAGAAAATTATTTGACAAAAGAGGAAAACCAAAAGAAAGATTCTGTCAATCAAGCTCAAATGATTCTGTACCAGACGTTGTTGAAGAGGTCTAAGACATAATAAACCAAACATGAACCTACTTCAGTATTGACGCGGTTTTAATAAAGAAAAGTGAGACTATGTTTTGGCACAACTATTTGTTAGAGTGAATCTTCTATCTCTGTGTTTTTTATATTGATTAAAAAAATAAATTTATTGAAGAATTCAAGAATCAAAAAAGGAATTTTCATCCCTCTCGAATATCCCACGAACTTCAGACAACAATAAGAACATTACATTCAACCGTCTTAACCTCAGCGTAAACGGTAGTCGATAATGTTTGCGTCTTTCTCAATCTGTGTGTGATCGTTCGTCGTCGTCGTCGTCAGCCATCGACAAAGACAATTCTCCAAACTCCTTGAATACCTTCGAGAAAAGGGATCGCTGCAAAGCAATAATGTAACACCGAGTGTCTGATGGATTTTCGTACGGTTCCAGTCGACGTCCCTGGTTTTATCAACGACGCCAGGCGTCAGTAACCGGCGTCCCTCGTTCGTGTTCGCACGTGCGCCAAATCGCGCACTATTTACCCGTACACTATCCGCTATTGCATTTCGCGGAATTTCCCAATACGAAAGACTTACGAAGAACTCACTGGGGACGTTTTATGTATGTTTTTAAATTTCAGTTCGTTGAGCCGGTACTCAATACGGAGATCGTAACAAATTGAAAAGGAGACCAAAAATTATCTGTGTGTTGGAAAACTTTTTTTTTTTCGTTTTCAATTTAAATCCATTTTATTCAGTGAAATTGGGTAAACTTTTACGAAATTAAAACGCTATTAAGGACAATTTGTTTTTGATTTATTTGACGCGAAGTGTTAGTTTAAAGCGTACCTCTGGATAAAATACGGAGGAAGTCACGGGCTATCGCCGCAAAACGCGGCAAAAAAGTAAAAGTAAGTTTGAAGTAATTTATTATATCATGATTAAGGTTTTAATTTAAAAACTTGCCAACCGCATTTAATTCATTTAACGAATTGTGAGAGGTAAAAATAACACGAGAAGTGTTATTTTGTAATTGATTCCTCGATGAAAGGTTTGAAAATAATCCGAAGGTGTGAATTACTTGAATAAGTTATAATTGGATCAATCTCAACTGCGTTCATGTACAAATTAAACTTGACGTGACAATTAGTATTTAAATTGAAGTTGTAACGTTGAAGTATAATATGATTGTTGTTAGATTTAATTACGTGTTATTTTTTTACAAAAAAAATAGTATGTTTAGTAGTAGTAAATAGTATGATATTTTCCTCAAAGCAGCATTCATTGATTACTGCTTGAATTGCTTGAAATTGCAGTTTTATCTTATATGGTGGTGGAGGGCTCTTATGAATCTATTGTTCCATGAGAGGATCCTGGTTGTCTTCATCTTGAGGTAAAAGAAACTAAATTTTTTTCTGCACTGAGTAAGATAGAAATCCATCGTGCTGAGACTTTGCTCAAAACCTTCTTGTACAATTTTAAAAACACTTGTTTCTGATCTTCCTATTCGTCTATCCGAACAATTTTTTGTTCAGTGGTTAGTATGATTAGTCAACAGCAAATCTTCAACTTTCTCGAGGTTTACCACTTTTTGGGACATAATGAATGGATGCTTATACCAAAATTTGATTTGAAAATATGAAGATTATTTTCTCCATACATTATCACCATTCTGGCATGGATATTCTTCGGGCTTTTCTTAATAAAAATCTTGATACTTTTGTCTTTAGGCTTCAAATCAATCCAATTTTATTCCTATTTCCTTTTTAGAACGTGACATTTTTTTTAACAAAAACAAAAATAAATCGGAAATCTGCATCACTCAATAAAAACTTCTATTAGACATTTATACATCAAATATAACAATAGTACAGGGTGATCATGGGAAGTATTTACATTTTAAAATACACATTCTCCCACTTCTTTCTTCACAGGATTCAATTTGAGACCAGATTATCAGATTTGCTGTTTTCTTTTTTTCTTGATGCCATCTATTCTTGTTATTTCCTTTATTTTATTTTCTAAAAATTCCTTGAAACCTCTTTCAATAGAATTTCTTTCAGCTTCGTCAATTATTTCTCTGCCCGAAAATGTTCATTAACATTAGGTGGCTGTTTACCATATTTCTTAAAAATTGCTTCTAGATTTGCACACTGATTCGATTTAAGAGCATTTATTAAATCGTTAAACAAAGCAGGAAAGTCTTGTTTTTGTAGAGTGGTATTTTTTATTCCATTGGATGTGTTTTTCTAGGGTAATAAAATTTGTCTCCTTCCGACATCCAGGGGCTGGGTGAGGTGAGTACTATTTGGGGGAAGGCATACAAAAGCTATCATTCTCCTGACATTCTTTGATGACTCTCGAAGATACATGGAACGAGAGATTATCTCCTATGAGTGCAGTTTTGCCTTCCAATTTCTTCAATTTAGGCAACATTAAAGAAAAAAACCATTCCTCAAATGTTAGTCCATCAAACCACCATTTAACTTAAGTACCAAAATCCAAGTCAGAAAGGTGACGGCCGTCTTTCCTGATGCAATTTTCAATTCTGTTTAGGAAACTCTGTCATACTCGCTGTAGGGTTTCCTCCGTGCCTAATGCCACCTCTTCACGAATTATCTCCTTCAGATTATCAAAATTACGAGGTTTGCGTAGAAAAACATTCTCTTTCAAATGTTTCCACAAAAACAAATCGCACACGTTTATGTTGGGAGAACGAGGAGACCAAGACACATATCCAAATCTTAAAATCACACAACCTGGGAGCAAGTTTTGCAGCATAGTCAGCGTAATTCTTGCTATGCGAGCAGTAGCTCCGTCTTGCTCGAACTATATGTCCTGTTGCAAATTGAGCTCCATCCTCTTCAAAAAACAAAGGACCAATAACATGTTTTATTGAAACCCCACACCATACAGTCACAAGAGGCGAATGGAGCGGTTTCTCAGGAAACTGTCTTGGATTTTCTCCTGCCCAGTATCTGCAATTCTGTTGGTGGATTATCCCATTTAAGTAAAAATGAGCTTCATCGCTCATAATAATTAGAGCATGAGGTTCATCGTGGAGAAGAACTTGCATTTGAATAGCAAAATCCAACCTTTGGGGGTAATCAGTTTCTTTAAACTCCTGTACACACATGATCTGGTAAGGGTGAAATTTGAGATCCAGTTTCAAAATTTTTCGGACTGACTCACGTCCCATACCTAATGCAAGTGGGTGTCGTCGAGCTGAACGACCGGGATTCTTAGTCATTGCTGTTCTGACCCTCTCAATGTTCTCCAGAGTCAGCACCGTTCATGTAGCACCTGCTGGTATTTTGCTCGTAATGCTGCTCGTTGTTCGAAAACTTCTAACCCATTTCATAATCGTTGGTCAGGGCTGAATACAGTCCTATCAAACATGTTAATACTTGGGAAAAATTTCAGACAATTTGAATCTTAAAACAAATGTCCGGGAATAATTCCAAACACTTTTTAAAATTTGTTTTGCAGTCAAATTACACAAATTACCTCATTACCACATTACCAAACGTTTGAGTTCTAATTCCATTATGTCATTCATATTATACTTCCAGTTCTTTGTGATTTTTTTTAACAAAATCCAAAAAACTGGTTTGGGAGAACTAATTCACCCCCTTCTGCTTTAATTAGATGAGTATTTTCCTTTCCAAAACGAGACATTTTTGGTCAACGAAAATGGATCTGAACAACTGTTAGGAAAAAATTCTAACAGTCCTAAAGAGGATATAAAAAAGAACGATGTTGTTTCATCATCATGCACTTCTTTAAATGAATATTTCCAAAGTATTTATAACTCTCTTTGTTGCAATGAACATGTTGTGTTTCGCTTTTAGAATTTTAAAACTAATTAAATCTTTCATAGTGCATTACAGAGGGAGAGAGAGAGCAGTGTTTGGGAATAGTTGGGTTCTACAAAAAAAGAACATTCGCAAGATAAAATTATTTGTCTTTTTTGTCAGCATTAGTACTTCACTAATTCTACTATTATTAGACCTTCCATGTTTAAAAATAATTCTCCCCGCGAACTAGGAACTTTAACTTGTCGGACCATTCTGTCACTTTTCTAATCTCTCTATTTAAAATTATCAGCTTGTTAATATCTCAAATCTTTTGTTTAGAGGGCTACATTTATTCAGGCTGAGCTAGATCCAAGTATCATGATCTCAAATTAAATGTTTGAAGCCATCACGTACTAATTAGACTAGAGAGTTGAGCGACTATTCGCTGTCGGGACATAATTAACAGGGCAACATTATTTGCAGCGAGGTAATGTTGTAACAGAGCCACACAAACACATTTACAAGCGCAATTAATACCGCAAGAGCTGTAATACAGCTCAGGAAGCCGTTTTAGTTGCAGTCACGACAAAAAGGTAGACAGACTAATTTTTAGTTAGGTATACACAGGCTCAAAGTAAACATGACCCTTTCAATAGGGACATCTCTGGTGGCGCCACCTATATGTGGGTAGAGGCGTTCGAATGGTAGGTACATCATTCGCCGACTTATAGTAAAAATTTCATGATAGTTGGTTCACTTTTACCATCGCTACAAAAATGAGCATTGAATAAGTTTTGTTTCAAATTCGGGAAAATAATTGATGTGACAAGTTTATGGTGATGATTGTTTATCCAGTGGCATGGTTCATGAGTGGTAAACACGTTTTAAAAACTTTCGTGAAGACATCAATGACGATTCCCTATGTCAGCCAGCCGAAATTCGTGATTATGCCAGAGAGTATCGAAAAAGTGCGTGATTTTCTCAAAATTCAGTCAAAATCATCGTTGCGTTTTATGGAAATGGAATTGGGAATGTCAAAAGATTCGATCTATCACATTTTGACCGACCATTTGAGCTATCGGAAGGTGTGTGTGCTCACTTTGTGCCGCACAACTTGACTGAGGACCAAAAATTGCTCAGAATCCAACATTGCAAGAACATCGTTAAAGATGGCGAAAAGGACGAAAACTTCCTTTACAATTTCACTAGGTAGGGAGTGTGGCTATGGCAGCCAAATTTTCGGCCAAAAATTTGGCTGCCATACCCACATTTCCAACCTAGTAAACTTAACGAGTACAGCCAGTACTTCTTTTCAAAATTCCTTTACAATATTGTTACTGGTGACGAAACATGGTGTTTCCAATACGATCCGGAAACAAAGTTCTGAATGGTGGTCAAAAAATCTCGGTTTGAGAAGTCAAAAGTGAAGACAATGCTCATTTATTTTTACGATGCAAAGGGTATTATTCATCATGAGGTCGTTCCACCGGGCACAAAGGTTAACGTGCTATTTTATCTTCGAATTGAATGCGAGTAAGATCAAAGTGATATGATAACCAGTAGGACGGTTTTTTGCACCTCGAAGTCACAGAGCATTAACACAAAACAAAAAAAAAACAACTTCCTGTAGATATTAAATTCAAATATTTACGAAAATGTGAGCGAAGTCATTCAACATTCTCAATGCAGTGCAATGCTCCGGACTTTTTCATGTATCTATAGAAACAATATTATTGTGAAGATCAAAAAGCGTTTTCAATGTAAAATTACCCGAGTTATTATCTGATATATTTACATGGAATCCGAGGCCTTAATTATAAACGAAGATATTATTAGCTATAAGTCGAGTGATCTAAATTTGTTTTAACTTCTGTAAGTCTTAACATATTTATTTAATACGTAAAATACAATGACATTTCTACATAATATTGAAATAATTTTAACATAAACATATAATGCAGCGTTATAAATCGAATTTATTGCGGGTAAAGGCATTGATGCTTTTGTACTTATCATTTAGTAGAATTGAAAGCTACTTTAAGTAGATAATATGGTTAGGATATGCTGTAGACCTCTAGGGAAATTTGGTAAAATGCTTTAGTTATTCCGTTGCTGTATATATATCCATACATATGTACATATATAACTCCATAATATGCTATATATAATCAATAAAGTTTGTATTTCATGCGTGATCAGAGTCTTGATATAAAATACGAAGATAGAAAGAGATTTTAGAGTTAGCGGAGATGAAAATACGAATTTCCGTTTTTATTCGGAAGCAATTTTCCGTTTCAAATTAACTTTAAAAGCGATCTTTTTTTTGTGTGAATTGAAGATGACAATTTCGGTATTTGTTTCTGTTTTAAGCACAAATTTGAATCTCACTAACTTCAACTGAAGCGAAAAACACTTAACGTAACGATGTCTTGTCTTCATTGATGATTACTCGAGGGAGATCTTCTATATACTTCCTACTTCCTACAGCATAAGAGTGAAGTCTCAAAAATATTTAGAAAAATTTGGTAGGACTTATATAGTTGTGAGTCGTCAGCATAATGTTGAAGTTTACATGTGAAATTGTGAAAAAAGAACGTATGTGCAGTAGAAACCGAAAATAGCAATGGACCCAATATGGATCCATGCGGAACTCCCTCTGGTATCATCGCCCACTCAGACACATCACCACCAGCCAACACAGCCTGTCTTCTGCCAGACAAGTAGGCTTGGAAGAAACGAAGAGCAACCACCCTCAGACCAATGTAGTGAAGAATAGCTATCAAGAGATCGTGATCGATTCTGTCAAAGGCCTTGGAGAAATCCAATAGTACCAATATTGTAGACTTACCACTGTCACTGGCAGATATGATTTCATCAACAATACAGGCAAGAGGTGCAACTGAATCCTGGCCGGAATCCAGATTGGAATGTAGGTAGTAGATGAAATGCAGTAAGATAATTACGCAGTTGCCTATCAACGATCTTCTCCAATACTTTCGAGAGAACGGACAAGATGCTAATTGGACGTAAATCAGCAATAGTGATAGGATTATTATTATATGGAACAGGGATAATATGAGCTTTCTTCCAATCGGAAGGAAAAACTCCAGTTTGAATGCAAAAGTTAAAAATATGTGTTAAGATTGGCAGAATGGTAGGGCAGCATAGTGACAGCATTTTTAAGGAAATGCCATCTGCTCCAACAGAATTCGAATGGATGGCAGAAATTGTGGAGACAGCTTCAGACTCCGTGGCATCATTGAAATACCTGACTTCACATTGAGCTTATAGAAGTTAAAAACGTGGGGATCATCTAAACCACCAACATTTAGAAGGTGAGATGGTACAGCAGGGGAACTTTTTTTGTAAATGTTCAAATCACGTAAGTCATTCCAAAGTGTTTTACGATTAGAATTTTTAAGTCTATGTTGCAAATAGGCTCTCTTCTCGCGCTTAATTGATGCTGTAGTTAGATTTCTAAGGGATCTATATTCATTCCAGTGAGCAGACGAATTACTTAATCTAAACTTTTCAAGTGCGTTTTCTTCTTCTTCTTTTTCTTTTTCCAAGGTGCTGGCTTGCGAGCACCTGCCGTAATAGTGACAAGAGGAGCATGAACATCAAACAGCAATAAAATTTATTCGTTTAATAAATCCACCTTTCCATCAATAGAATCAATCGATAGAATCAAGAAATTCGTCGCTTTTCTCGACAAGCACAATCTAAATAATAGACGACTATGTAACATTTTTGACCGAAATGCTTCTTTTTGATCCACAGACTGTTCAAAACGCCTTAGAAAGTCAAGTCAGAAATCATGTTTCCACAGAAGACATAATTACGGATTCCTTAACGAAACCATTGTTCATGCAGAAGTTTGCAGCGTGTACAAACAATATGGGTTTGGTGAATTTAACAAATATATGATCAAGATGGCGTGTTAATACAAACATAATTTGTTAAGTTAGCTAGTTTTCTAATCGAAGTTTCCACAACCTAAAAATTTGAAGCCAATCATCTTTTGGAATGCTCTTAAAAAATAGACGAATTGATTAAGGAACAATCAGAAATCACAGATAGCCAAATCAGACGAATAGGGTGGATGTTTAATAACTTTTACCTTATTTTCACGTAAAAAAAGTTGTCCACTGTGCCACTGTGCCACTGTGTGACGATACATTGCCGTGATGCAGCATTAACTCGCAAATATTGACTGACTGTAGTGTACCAGTTTGCTATGACTGTTAATTTTCCAGCTTGATTGCTTTTACTAATCCCATACTACTACTTCTGGACAGCCGTTTGCTTTTTGGCTATTGTTAGTGTTGGTGATGATTGCGCAGCTATTTATGAATCTCCTGATTATAAAAGGTTTTTAGTGGTCCAAAAAATGTCACATCCAGGGGCTGCATGTAGTGTGTGCAGTGTGGAGGCAAACACCCCATAATAATTCCATTTTGTTTGGAAATTGACCATCGACGATCAACAAAATTTTATCGTCTGCGGATGGTGTGGCGTATTTCACAACATGCTCCAGAACTTTGCGAAAAAGTTCTCCTGTCATCCAGACTTTTTTTTTGCACAAGTCCCATAGAACCAATTGGAGCACCATCTAGGAGTTCATTTTTTTAATTTTTCCTTGCAAACACAAACACAGCTGGAATATAATGGCCAGTGGCACTCATCGTACACACAACAGAAACGTGCGATCCTCTCTCTGCACTTGTAATGGTGCCGACGTTCTTTTTTTTCCAGTTGAGGCAAAAACCTTTGGTGATTCTTGCACTGTGGACAAGGCCGATTCGTCAAGGTTATATTTTCTATTTGGTGGTATATTTGTTTCAGAAAGAAGATTTTCATAGTTCTTAAAGAAAGAGCTAACTCTCTCTTTGTTAAAACCGGATGCACGGGCAAAACTAGTTCCTTCAGGTTTTCTCAGTGAAATTCCTGGGTTTCTTTTGCGAAACCCTGCAAGCCAATCCCATCCTGAAGATTTGTTCTGACAGTTGAATCGATGATCAACACCGTTTCTCTGAGCTAGTTGAAAGGCCAGCTTTCGAACATCGGTTGGAGTAAGTCCAAAACCCCTTGATTCAAGCATCTTAATGTGATCCAGCAACTCCTTTTCGGTATATACATTAAACGTTGCTTGAAACCGGCCAAGTCCTTTTTGGCACCCTTTGAATAATTTATTTTTTTCTGTCTCTACCTTTCTCCTCAGTCTAGCTTGAGGAACTCCGAATGTTTTCGCGGTTTTTAACCAGCCCATCATTTTTGCTTGCATTGCATCAATCGCACTTCGCATACAGTCTTCACTCCACGATTGCCTATCTGTTTTTCGTTTGTACTTTCCCATCTAAAAAAAACATTCCAAAATAGCTTTGGTAAAATTACTTTAAGAACACGTTTTCTTCACTTTTCGGCAATTTTTCCTTTGAACATGAATGTCGTTTTACGCTGCTGCACATTGTCATGAAAAACTTCATGTAAATCTGGTTTAAGTTAACCGACAAGCTTTCTGTTTTATTCTGGGAGTACATATTAAACTAAACATACTAACTAAAAACTAAAAGTTTCAGTGGCAAAGGTATCGCCAGTGATCAAACAATGTCGGCTATGACACAACGAATACTGCCAGCCAGGTCAGCTGACTGGAGCCAGAAGTGTACCAACCCCTGAACTTGAAATTATAGTATTTTCGGTCCGAAAATTCCCAGATATCGGGAAACCATCCAGTATGTCATTGTATCCTAGTGTGTCATTTTAGGCTAATCTCCCCTACTTTTTGAGGAATAAAAAACACTCAAACCAAGACCAAGTTTAATAAGTATTATGGGAACTCTGCACCATCAATTTGAATTATAAAAAAGTGGTTTACTGAATTTCGTTGTGGCCGTACAAGCTCGGAAAATGTCGAACATTCTGGACGCCCAATTGAAGTCTCCCGAAACAACACATGTGGTGTTTCCATGGCAAAAATCCATGAATTAGGCTACTAATTGTTCTTGTTTCCAAACTTGAAGAAATGGCTTGAAGAAATACCTATTTTGATAATCTCGACAAATCTTATTTTATGGAAAGGATAAAAAAATTGGAGAAACGTTGAACAAAGTGTATAAAGTCCAAAGGAGACTATGTTGAAAAATAAAGGAATTTTTGATCCAAAAACCTATGTTTGATTCAAAAGGTCACGGACATATTGACCCGCCCTAAGTTTTATCATCTGTTATTATTTGAATTTTTCTTCTTTAGAATACGAAGTCCACCATTATTTAACATTTCTACATTTCCTGAACGATTCTGACTCGCTCTGCTTTTTGGAAAATCGTTAACCATGTGTAGTACCCAACGAAGATCCGAAGACACCAAGAGTTGCCTCAATCGCTTCATAGGTGCATCTTGGATCTTTGTCGAGCATACGCTACACTCAATGTTGCCTGCAATAATTGAAGAACAGGGCCTATCAGCACGACTTTCACCATCAAATGCGAATTGCAATCATTTAAGAATTTTTTGTTTATTTAAACTGACCTCAAAATCCTAGCAGATCATTGCGAGTACATCTTTTCTTGACAAGTCCGTGTTTTGATGACAAATCTTAGCTACCACGTTTGCTCTATTAAGCGTAATTATTTAAGAACTCATTGCCTTGCATAAAAAGAATAATTGCTGCAGATACGAATAACTATTAAATAATAAATTGTTTATCTATATTTTTATGCTATTGTTTTATAGCATTATGATATCTAAGCTGTAAAATTAACGAGTTACTTCGTCCACAAATACATCAGGTGAACAAAGCGATATAAAAATTGATAAACAAAACAAACCTGATCCCCTAGACAATATTTACCATCTGTCAATGAAAACAGAAAAAAAGACAACAAAAACCCAAAACAAATATTGATAATTTTGTTGGCTTATTGATTGCTTGATATGGTAGGTATCCTACGCTGACTATTACGTAAAATTATACTAAGCATTTATTAGAAAGTAAAATCTTTAACTAAATTGTATCTGCGATGTATGGGGTTATAGTAAAGCGGAATTATTAGATCAACACATATTAATTACAGTTAAGATGTAGTAATAATGTCAATATCACACCTTATCTGTTAAACCGCAACGTAATTGGAATCGATATTCAAAGGTATCTACTTTAGTTCTGGTATGTTAGATCTTGTTTCGATTAAATTACTTAAGTGGATCCAAAGATAGGTCTGATAAAATATAAATCTTCGGTCTACTTTTATTTAAATTTAAATTTCCAACTTCGATTAAAGTGTAAGTCATAAACGTCAATTATAAGCTATAAATTATTTCGTAACTATGACTACGTATAGTTCTACAAGTTATTGGGAAGCTGTGGTTTACTAAGGGTGAACTGCGGTTTCCAATTCTAACTACAGTGCTCACCGACAATGTTCTTAGTACGTTAATTGATTTCGTAGCAGCAAAACTAATTTTAATCTAACATTAATTACACTAATTACAATATTAAATAATACACCAAATTAATTGTTGCCAATTTGTATAATATTTGCAAAATAAATAAATTAAAATAAATAATTGAAGTTAGTAAACATAATTTGGCAAATAATACATTTTTATTTCGACAATAAAACAGGAAGATCTCTATCATTAGTGTCTCTTCGTCCCAAATGTGAATTCCACGAAGGTGTTCTTTGAGTTTGCATTGTGAATTGCGGCCATCGAAACAAAGCACACAGCAACACATCACGTCTGAGTTATCCTCTCCTTTTTCTTTGATGGAATCACTCAGTTTTGAATTTAAAGCAGCATAATGTTGCCATGATCATTCTCGAAGCTGCTATAGCAGGAAAATTTCGAGGGGGTGGTGAATCCTTCCGCTTCCATTCCATACTCTGTTTTTGACTCAGGATCATAATGGTGAGTTATCCTCTCCTTTTTTCTTTGATGGAATCACCCAGTTTTGAAATTGAAGCAGCATAATATTACTCAGTTATAGTCTGACCACGTGGTATATTGGTTAAACTGTTGCCATGATCTGTCTTGCAGATGCTGTTGCACGAAACTTTCGATGGGGTGGTGAATTCTTGTGCCTCTATTCCATGCTCTGCCTTTTTAATTCAAAATCATGATGGTGAACTCAGGTTTCATCCATAGAAACGTATGAAATGGTTAGGATCTCGATTAATTGGCTCCCTCTCTTATTTTCTATTCTCTATAAAATGTAGATTTTCACTCAATCAAAAGCAAAGATATATGTATGTTACAGCAGATTAATAGTATATCCTTTTTATCACTGAAACTAAGCGTTATATCTTCTAATAAATCTATAGGCAAGATAGAGCTCTTGTCGTTTTCTACACTCATCATGTTGGTTATTACCAATTAAGTGACTAGTTTGTTCTTATAGCTGCCTCCCAGATTTTAAAAGAAGTGGGTATGCTTACTGTGAGTAGATACAAGCACTAAAGATTTCTGCCACGACTCTTTACAATCTTTTCTCTGTTGCTGTTTGAAAACTTCTTTAACAAGAAAAAAACTTCCAAGTACATAATAATAGAAAATTGGACCGGTTAAAATATAGAAAAGAGAAAGGGGGCTCTGAATTTTCGTTTTACTAAAACAGTTCATGGTAAATCGCTAAAACTTGAAAACAACGTTCAGAACAACTATTTAATTAAAAATTTGATTTTTGAAATGCAGGTGACATTGAACGCTAACATTTAAGAAAAATATAGAATAAACTTGCAGAGATTTTCAAAATTTTGGTTAAAAAACTGTGGTGGGCATAGGAATTCGTTTTTGTTAATTACTTTACGAAATATGCGAAGTAGTAAGAAAAATCTTCACAAGGTTTTTATTTAAACATAAATAGATGTACATTTCACAACATCATGCTGCAAATGTGCATCCATTTACGTTTAAATAAAAATCTTGTGAAGATATTTCTTACTACTCGAATAAAGAAATAGTCGAGGAGTTTGGCGCCGTTTACCTACAAAAACCGGGGACAAAGTGCTCCTATGGGGAATTGAAGAGTAGGTGATAGGTGCTATTTTTATATTTTTTGGCCAAACGAGGCCCTTTAGCCTAAATCTGACACTTTTATCGTATTCATCATGATCAATTACATGTGTATACAAAATTTCAGGGAAGTCGAAGAGGTCGAGATTTTCTTCAAAATCGCAATTGCGAATTTTTGACAATTTTCGAAGGGTGTTCGATTTCGTTCAAATTTTGGATATATATGTAACTGATCATGCTAAATACGAAACCAGATTTTGGCTGAAGTGCTTCGTTTGGCTAAACAAACATAAAAATAGCACCTAGGACAAACGCTCCAATTCCGCATAGGAGCAATTTGACCCCGCCTTTTGCAGGTAAGTGGCCTCAAACCCCGCGACTATTTCTTTCATCCGATAGCAAATTTTCTCAGCTTTCAGAACATATATAGGTTGTATTTAGAAATGTTTCTCCTTGTGACCTAAAATTTGAAAGAACCTAAACAGTGCAAGATTCGATGTCAACCGTGGAGCGTTGCAGCATTTGAGTTTTTCTCGTCTTTCGAGGTGAAGTAGCCATTTTGTAAATACAACCTGTACATATTCTGAAAGTTGAGAAAATTTACTATGAGATAAAGAAATAGTCGCGCGGTTAGGTAGCGTTTACCTACAAAAACCGGGGTCAAAGTGCTCCTATGCGGAATTGGAGCTTTCGTCCTAGCTGCTATTTGTAGATTTTTTGGCCAAACAAAGCCCTTTAGCCCAAATCTGACACTTTTATCGTATTCAGTATGATCAATTACATGTGTATTCAAAATTTCAGGGAAATCGAAGAGGTCGAGATTTTTTCAAAATCGCAAGGTATTGGAAAAAATGCGAATTTTTGACAATTTTCGAAGGGCTTTCGATTTCGTTCAAATTTTGGATATATATGTAATTGATCATGCTAAATACGAAGAACGTGTTACATTTGGCCTGAAGGGTTTCGTTTGGTCAAAAAACATAAAAATAGCACCTAACCCTGCGATTATTTCTTTGTCCGATGGCAGATTCGGATTGTACTATACGTTTTAGGTAGGACCTATAATTCACTTTAACGAATGGTAAAATGATAGGCTTCTATACGGAATTGGAGCTTTAAACAGTTTTAATGTACCTACCTAGTAAGATAATGATGTTTCGACATAAGATTATGGTGCAGCTGAAGTCTCTAACAGACTTGACAATTGAGATTCGAATTCATTCTCCGTCTTTAAACACTCGTATTTGTGTATATTTCATGAATAAATAAACATAAATTAACATAGAACATAACCCTACTTTTCTTCATGAAAAAAGCGTCACTTTAAAATGCGCAGAAGTAATTTTGCTTATTGTAAAATGCTTCTGCTCATTTTATGATGCTCAATAGCCGTTTAAAAATGATATTTCGGGTATGATACAGTTTTCTTGTTCACAACTAGTTTTGCATCTTTAAAAAAATTAAACTATGTAAATGTATTTGAACAATTCTTTTAAGTATAGAGTGTTGCTAATTCGGTAAAAGGAGAACACTGAAAGTAGACAAAAAAAAAACAAACACAACTAGCTATTGGACAGTTGAATTAAATATTTTTTTATTGTTGTTATTCAAAATAAACACAGAGATTAATTTAGTTTAAAGTTTATGAAAATTAACAGTTTTTATTGTGCGTCATTGTACAGTTGACCACCTTATAGCCACCTTATAGCAATTATGAAGAATGAATAAATCATCATCACTTGGAATGTGGTTCTGGTGAGTTTTAGGGATGCAACCTTCATGAAAATATTTCTTGCAAGTTTCACACTTGATGTCATCCGTCTTAATGTTTTACTTACAAATAGAACATTCTTCCAGAAGTTTTTTTTCTGGCTTCCTTTTCATTTTCCTGTTCTTCCTTCAATGCTTGCTTTTTCCTGAATATTTCTTGGTACCGTAATTGCAAACGGAAACCTCTCTACAATTCGTTTGCCTCTCCTTACTGATGCTAAGGAAGAGGCGACAAAGGGGCCTAACAAATTGTCATTAATTATTATTTTTTTACATTTGGTGTAAAATATAAACTTTGTGTCGTTTCGTCAGCACTAAAAGCTGAACCGACTCTGATATTGTGTAACTTGAATCTTATTTTTTGTTCCTTGTTCTCTTTTCTGGTCTTTATCCTGTTGCTGAGGTGAATTAACATTAACAGATTGTGAATTTGGGTGTTTAAAATATTTGGCCACCCACTGTATGTATAAACCTCTAAATAAATTGTAAACCAGTGGATTATATGCAACGATGCTAAATGAAGATACAGCTCGGTAGAAGGTATTATGTTCGAGCTTTATGAATAACGGTTCTTTAGAGAGTTCCGGATCAAAAAAAAAACCACGATAAGATACATAAACGTTTAAGGATACAATTTTCTGGGTTATTCATGAATTTTTCCTTTTTAATAAAATAGATTCGTTACATGTGCTTCCCTGTAGCATAAATGTTTGATAAGCTTATTTTGGGTACACTCTAAGGAAACATTAGTATGGTAAATTTAAGTTAAGTTGGGGAAGTTTACTGTTATTGCGTTTGTAAATTCGTTAAGGTAATTGCATCCGTGGTAATTGGATGTTTATTTTAGAATTAATAGAATTAACAGAATTAAAGTGCGCTTGTTTCCTTTTTATTTTAAGAGCGACAATTTTAATTTAATAAAGCGAAGTATGTGGATTTAAATATAAAAGCTATTAGATAGCTGCTTGGTTGTAGAATAAATGTGTTTATGGTATAAGATCGTTAAGAAAAAAAAAGTTTTGAGGCCTGATTGTGACAATGCAATTTATCATGATGAATAATGGAATATCGACTGATGTCTTTAGTGGAAGAAAAAAAGTTTGTGGGCTAACTTTCTCCTACTGTAGACATCAAAAATTATAATATCTCCTCTACGTAGCCACAGAGAGCCGATTTAAATTTTCGATTTAGTTTTTGCATTATTAAATAAAATTGGACGAAACTTTAAACAATAAATTAGTAATTCAAAAAGAAGATGCAGCAGTTCGAAGATAAAATCAATACAATCTCGATGGTCGTTAACCTATATATCAAATTTTATTCTAGAATATACCGCTCAACTCAATACGTTTATAATCTGCGGAGATGAATGAGATCGACACAAACGAATGCCGTTGTATTGTGGATGGATTCGTACACATTCCAGAATCACCATCCTGTGTAGACCAATTCCAGTAGTCCGTTATTTATTTTTTTCAGTTGTTGTTGTTGTATGGAAATCGGGCGAAAGTACGTATTCAGTTTAGTAATTGTCTGAAACGTTATTCACGCGTATCCCAAATTCAACACTCAGTACCGTTGTGAGAGTGATTTATTGAATACCTACACCTATTCGTACGGCTCATTCAGCAGGGCAAATGAATTTTAATTATTGAGAGGTAGAGTGATTGGTTTTTAAAACAAAAAAAAAAAATGCGGGTTGAAATCGCGGATTTCAGGTTAAACTTTCGCTTGAATTTTTGATTTAAAGGACAAATTGGGATTAAATCGTATTACATAATATGTTAATGTATTAATTTTTTTAAGATTTTGACTTCTCTTTCATCTTCCCTGACTTGCTTCTTTTCGTGAGAGTCATTTCTTCACATTTAAGTCTTCACATTTAAGTCTTCATATTTTGTTTGTTTCTTTTTGTCGATTCTCTTATTTCTTCAAGTCTTTCTTTTGTAAGGCGATCCAGTCAAAACTTCACTTTGTTCGCCGTCTCATTTTACAAATTATTGAAAATTGTATTGAAAATTTAGGAAGAAACAGGAGATATTTTTTCCATGACTTCTTAAACTTCTTTTAGTTGTAATATTTTTATTTAACGGTGAAGTTTCATTCTACAGATAGTGCTGAATGCAAGGCTTATCAGTCCAGTAATGTCTTTCAAAGATATTTTCAGAAGAGAACATTTCAGAAACCAGGGTTGTAAGCTTCATTGTAAGCCAATTTGAAAGATTTTATTACAGCCTTGTCTAGTGGTTGTAGCTTTTGGGTGGTATGTGCCGGCAAGCAATTTAGGAGGGGGTGGGGACTAATTATAAACACTATTTCAAGAAAAGTCGCTGCGGTTTCTTTTCTTTTTCCTAGAGGACTCTGAGGAAATTGTGATAGACTATACATAGTCGGGCTCGTGGCCTAGTGGCTTGCACACTTGCCTCGTAGTCCGGCAGTACCAGGGTCGAACTTCCTTCTGAGTTTGGTTTTCTGTAGTTTTCCAAATTCCACGGCAAATGCGGAAAGGTTACATCTTAAGTCGGTCTACAGCCGCAGGCGTAATAATAACTCATGGCCAGCCGATGCCCCCTGTAATTGGCGCAAGCTGTTGGGGGATGCTAAGCCATGAATTATTATTATTATTATTACTATTTGAAAATTTTCGATGGACGAAGCTGGTGTCGCTCAAGAAACTTTTCGTATGTATTAAAGAATGCAATGGTTTGCGATTTCCTCGGATTGATTCACCCTCTATTCGATCCAATTATGACTGAGTTGGGTTGCGATTTTTGGGATTCTTCGGAGTGGGCACTATTGTAGTGTTATCCGCATAGATGGCGTAAAACATTCGACGGTCGCTTCGTTTGGGAATGTCTGCAATGTAGATGCTGAACAGTACCGCCACCGAATGACCAGAAGAAGATCACGACGAGATGATCGAAACGTCAAGTAATATTAATTTAGTAATTCACATTCCTTTTTCTTTCTCTTATTCTCAATTTGAAACCACAAAACAGTTCAATGCAATGCTGTTGGACGTTAAGAAAACTAAAAATTGTTTCGTATATTTGCTTAAACCATTTTCATGGTAACTGTCAACGTGCTGTCAACTATCAAAACGTAAACATTGTGAGTTTACGGATTTGAATACAATGAATTCAAGGTCTCCAAACGACGCACCCTCGATAACAATAGAAAAATCAGCTGTTGTCCCTTGTGGTGATTCTGTAATACCGGGCTCAGTGCCGAGCCTTGTAGAACTCCAGACAGCATTTGTCTCTATAAAGATACCATTCCGTTCATGATGATGTGGAATCTCCAGTCTTTGAGATCGTTACAGCTAATACTGATTTAGCTTGAATAATTCACGAATAAGATGTCTCGGTCTGCTAAACGGTTTAATGGTGATTCCATGTACGGCTTATCATGACGTAACATATTGAAAACGGCATTATATAAAAATATTGTTGGAAATCACCCTGCAAACGAGTACAATGAAAATAGATCAAGCATTAGAACTGGGCAACGTGTTTTCGACCTATCTGATCTCGTCAAATTCAAGACCTACTTTCATCGCAACTCATTACTCAATCTTAATCGTATAATACCTCCAACCCCATGGTCTGTAGTGGGCAAGGTCGAAAGTAGCACCGCCGCGCATTACACGACACAGATCAGTAACAGAAGATACAGACCTTGCTTGGTCAAGCTTTGGTTTTTATATTGTGGCATTTCTTGACGTTTTTTCTCTGTAACTCTATAAAGTTGGGCAAAAAATTAAGACAACTTGTGATTAATCTATCCAACTGACTCTTCGTTCTCACGTCGACACCATAGTTCAGCGCTTCCGCACAGTGAGGTCGCTCATATCTGAGTTATTCTGCAACAAAAGCTCGCTGTCACTTAAAATCAAAATTCAGACCCATCCTCATCTATGGTGCTCTCACGTGGTGTTGTGTTGCTAAAACTCACTCTTCTTTATTTGCATTTTCTTTGTTTGTAGCCATCTCAAATAATAGATTGATGTGCACTGTACGACTGCCACATTTATCAAGTTGCACAATAAATATCAAACTAATTTTGATTGACTCAATATATTGCACCAACTTTCAATATGATCTACAAACGGTCAATATTATTGTACAATATCAATTATTGTGCAATATATTGACGAAAATATTGATCGTCTAGGAGCCGCTTTGACGCGATTTGGAGGTTGTCTCCCTTCACCGACACGCCTTTCAGTTGGTAGCCAAAATTTTGGACAGGATCGCCACGTCGTCCAACCCAATCGTGGTGGAGAGAGATGGGCTCGACCCTCTCCGTGTTGTTCTGAAGAGAGCCCTCCACGTGATCGCGCAGAGGAATGCCGATTAACAACATCACAATATGCAAGAGGACATCACTTCATATTTATTTCAGAATATTTCAGAAAGATAAGAGGGCTTGGAGCCAACAGATTAGTTAGACCGTCAGAACAAGAAGTGTTGTCTTCTTTATTAAACGCAGCTTGCTTGTCATGGATGGTATCTCGTGGGGTGGTTCAGAAGCTATGAATTAATTGCACTATTGTAAAAGGTTTTGAGATACAAACTCATTTAAGGGCTGAAGCTTGTTGACCTTGACTTTTTTGCTATCATCAGAGACATGTGAGATTCATGGCTGTCAAATATTTTCTTTAGTAGTACTAGAATGCTTTAAAAAATGATCCAAATGATTGATGATTTTAATGCACAGTGCAGGGACTCCCTTACAGCATTACTGGCTTAATTAAACAATCTCTTGATGCAAATCATAAAAAAATGAACATTTAGGGTCCCACGAGGGGTTCAGCATGAATTTTCAACTGTTTTGCCTGAGGAAAGCAATGCAAAATACACTGAAAGGCAGGGATTCGTTGAGAGTACTTGTCTTTGATATCGTACGAGCTTTTGACACCGTGTGGCACAAAGATGTCATCCACAAAATTATCGTTTAAATATTTTTGTTTGAATCCCAATATTCTCAGGCTGCTTCCTTCTTATTTGAGCAACAGCAACAGAAACTGAACATCAACCAGTCAGCATAAGCCGGTGGTTATGAGCATTGGTGAATACGCAGCAGTAAGATTACCACTATTATAAAAAGGTTTTGAGCAAACAATAATGCAAACTAGAACCGGACCACCTACCTATTTTCATCGCAACTCGTTATTCTGGCATTTCTTGACGTTTTCTCTGTCGCTCTGTAAAGTTGGGCAAAAAATGAAGACAACTTGTGCTGAATCTATTTCAAACATCATTAGAGAGAATACAACAATGTTCTACCAAGAAAATGATTACCAAGTTATTGATTTTCATTTCCTTGAATTTGATCTTTTCAATGGATCTGCAATTTGTCATATTTGGATTTAAACGATTTAAATATGGAAAGATACATAATGGCTGTTTCTAATATTCCAATACACGTATTCATTTAAATTGTAGTAAGACGTATTCCACATTTTATGGTGAATTACGTCAGTCATCCGTGTTATTTCTTTTGTTTAAACCGGGTAACATCAGATTAGCTATCTATACCGACATCCACATACATACATATATATATATAATACGAACTCGGTAGTATCGTGCTATTAAGAAAATTAATAATTTTATGTTTCGCGTGGAGTTCCTACAGCGACGTTTCGAGAGAAGACTTAATATATAGAGGCGAAAATTAAAAGAGGAAGCAAGATTGCTCGTTAAGCTGAAAGTTCCGGTATTCTTCCATGTTCATTTTACTGATTAAACTTTCTTCTTCGAATCTAGATGTGCTGCAGGAGATGTACACGTTCGAATTTAGGAATCCGTACAGCTTGAAACAGAATACGAGTAAGTTGTAAATTTACGTAAGATTCTAGAAATTCTAACATTATTCGCCATATGGCCGGGCATTCTCAATTAAGCAAGTTTAAACGTATTATTCACTTTATTTATTTTAACTGGTGATATTATTTTTATTGAATATAATAAATTAAATATAATAGAATCGAAAAATAATATTATTGCCGGTTGCAAATGGAAATGTAACTCAATTTAATTAATACGATTTTTACGGTGCGTAAACAAGTTAATAAAATTGCATAACAGGATCTAATCCGCAACGTATGTATAGTTACAACACATCAGTTTATTCTATTCTTCCTGTTAATTCCGATGAAGACCTTAATAAGGTTAGCCATACCGTCTATTAATAGACTGAAACGCACAGTCCATTGTTATGAAACGCGTAAACAGGCCACACGCTTTAGTTTTTCCTATTTGAAAGATAAATCATAAAAGCAATAGAGGTCCGAATGTTTACTTTTTGGGATCCGTGAGATTCCGTAAACGTGTTCCACTTAGGAAGTCGTAATTTTCATGAGCTAACATTGATTTTCTTTGGCAGAATGTAGAATATGTCGATATATCCGATTATTATGTATACATTGCTTGAGTAATATTTCCCCGAACCAAAGCAAATTGATACGCTTGTTGAATGAAAGGGCTATATTAACATGCCGTGTGGATTTATGATATATCTCGTATACGAGTGTATCAGGTTACGTAAAGATAATTTTATATTAATTTAGACATTACTTATATCGAATATCTTTATAATTTAAACAGCGGTTCTCAAACGAATTACTTTCGTGCATTCTTCGAATGAGACAATTTTGTTGCTGCTGTACCACACTGATCTTGTCTAGAGGAGTGCTGTGATTGCTGGAGCCTACCTAGATGACTAATTCGACCTATCCAGCTCCTAGCGAACCTATCCACCACGACACCACAAGGTCATTTAACGTGGATGTGTTGAACATCTTCAAAAACAATTTTGAAGCTAAATCCGGAATTTAGACTGCCTTGAGGAAATTGAAACTGAACTCAAGATTTCTTTCAAGCAGACACTTTGTTATTCCAAGAAGACAAGATTGTTTAGTTAGACCGTCGGAACAAGAAATATTGTCTTCTTTATAAAACGAAGCTTGCTTGTCATGGATGGTATCTCGGGGGGTGGTTAAGAAGCCACGAATCAATTGCACTACTATAAAAGGTTTTGAGCAAACAATAATGCAAACTCATCTAAAGGATCAAACTTGTTCTTCTTGCTATTTTTGCTATCTTCAGAGATAAGTAGGATTTGTCGTTGTTAAAAATTAATGAAGAAGGATTTTCTGTAGTAGTATCAGAATTTTATAAAAAATTAAATCAATGATCAAAACTATGTCACAAGCACAAGCACAACAGCTCAGAAAGATAACATAAAGTTCAATACAGAATCTGTAAAATAGTTGATGAAAGTCTGGCCAAAGACTCAAATGATGAAATCAAGATGTAAAGAAGAAGAAGTGCACAGATTTTTAGGAGGGGATAAATTCAGACCAAATGTATCTACTTTAAATCTTTCTGATGCATCCTAAAATGGAATCGATTGTTGTTTGATGCAGAACAATCATCCAATGCCATATTTATGTTCGAGCGCTCAAAGAACCAGAAGCACACTATGCTTAGGTAGAATAAGAGGTTCTAGTTATTGTGTGTGCTACCTAGAAGGATGTTATTGCTGCCCATTTGGGATGAATTTCATGATACAGAGGGGTCACCAACCTTTAATTGCGATAACCTGGAAGGATCTAGTCAAAACAAGTCAATACTTCAACACATGATAGTTAAATTTAGACATTACACTATGGAAAATATGTAAGGGAGAGTTCTGATACCACATCATATTATCAAGCAAAAATATTGCCATCACGAAGGGTGGCTCAGTTAGAAAAATGAGATCTCTTAAAGGCTAAACGTATAATATTTTAAATAGATAATCGACAATACACATTTAGACATGGATCAAAAGCATCAGTTTACTAACTGGGAGTAGGCAGAACCGATTTCCTCAAAGTCTGTATTGCCAGAAATTATTCCAAAATAAAAATTAGACGTTTTGATATTTAAAAGTACGGATTATCTGGTTACCCAGATTACAAAAATTGTTTGAAACAAATTGGAATCGAAATTGCCATGACAACGGTAGCAGCTTACTTCCAACTTATCGCGGAAAGCTGCAAGCTTATATCCAACTTGAATCAAGCATCAAGCTTGAAGTATACTTGCTTTGCCAGCTTATAGTCAGCTTGTCTGATGAATTAGACTTACAAAAAAGTAGAATGTAGTTTATTTTTCCAGCTTGTATAGTCTTTGTTGGTCAATCTTATTAAGTTGGTATTAAGCTTGTTTCAAGTACGAATGAATTTTTCCCAATGTATTGATGAAGACTTTCAACTTGAAAATTCTAATTTAGTAATAGGGAATTCAGAAAGTTTATGAATAATTGGAATAAAATTTCGACCACACCAAATCCACCAAGCCAAAATGCCCACAAGCTAAAGGCAAGAACGAAGGAAACGGAAATCATCGCTAACAACAACAAAGCGCAAACAATCAAGCACTAAGAGAATTAGCACATTATTTGAAACATGAAATTGTGAAAGGAATACAAACAGGACAGGAGGTGGAACTAGAGAAAGCAAAAGATATGTTGTGATCAAACACTGAAAATTTTGAAATAAATCGAAACCATTAGCGTTAGGCAAGAGCAAGAAACCAGGAAGAATTAGACAAATTCAGAACGTACCACTTCATTATTTGCACCAAAGTGAAGGACAACTTGCCGAAGAGAAATATAGGGGAAGATTTGAAACTGTTTGGGATCAGATAGAAACTCTTCATATTGTTAAGTTCCAGTGTTCGAAATTTGATAAAGCTGGTTTCCATGGATTCCGATCATGAATGATCGAAAACTATGTTTTCACGGTTAATGTCTTTAGAATTTGTTTAAACTGCAACCCTCAAGGGGATGACAAAGTTTGTATGAGAAAAGAGACCTCTCACGTCTAAATACCTACGCCTAGCTCAGTGCCTAACGACCAAGCAGCAAACTTCGAAAGGGCGGTCACTTGTGAAAAATTCACATAATTAAGGTTTCATAAATATTGATTTTGAAAACTATTGGTTGAAAAACAAGAGAATTTAAAGTGGCACCACTTTTATCAAATTTGATCGTTGAATTTGAATTGGAAAACTCAAGAATCGCTATCGATTTTAGAAACAATCTGATTTTCCACAATGAACAAAAGTCAAAGAGGCTTAGGGATTTTTCGTCCAGCCACAGAATAGTGATAAATAATCAGAGAAAAAGGATGTTATGGGGGGTGGTGGTACCAATATATCGACAATACAAGAATATATTGATATCTAGTTAGCCTAGACCGGTTCTGTAAAAAATATTGTGATACCTTAGCAATATTTAAAACGGTTAAGAGGTAAGCAGATTTACGAAGATATGCTTAATATTCTTGGCGATTAATGTCCTTTGTATGCAATCCTGAAAAATTGAAGCGGTAAATTTTCCGTTAAAGATGAACACCGATCGGGTAGGTCGGTTTTGATTGTTCAAAAAGATAAACATAAAGCATACATCCAGGTTAGCCAACTTTTCAGGGATGCCAAACTAAATATTTACTTAAAATTCTTTTACCTGTCAAAATATAAATATAAAGCGAATACATACAAGTCAGTTTGGCTTAAGTAAATCATGATTAGCATCCGAAGTTCTAGGAAATATTTATGTATATGCAAATTTGACATTTTCACACATTTATTTAACAATCAATATTTCACGTTGATTAGTTTACACTTTACAAACATAGTTTTGACGCAGAGTTACTCGATAGTAATAACTACAACGCAATTGATTTAATTATTTATAGTTGAATTAACAATAACACATAAATTCACATCTGCGTAAATTTGAATTTAAATATTATGACGTTTCGAGATATTTCGTGCATTTAACTCAAAATATTATCTTGAATTTTGATTAAATGCTTGGGATTCTTCCACGTTTAAGCTCCTAATCCTTTTTATTATTTCATTTATTAAAACTGCAAAAAAAAGGTGCATATTTAATTTAATTTAATTAAAACCGATCTGGTGCGAGTGCAAACTAAAAACGGACTAGTGGTTTTTAATTTCCTCTCATATACAATTGCGCTAATCCAGGTTTTGCTCCGCTATCGCTTTAATTTCATCGGATGAATTTGAATGTTTTACCGACGCGTATAGATACGTTACAGGCATTTAATTCTCACATAAATTGTCGAACGAACGAAATTAATATCCACAATTAAATTAGAAACACGGTACAAGCTGTGATTTATAATACACACAAACGGAAAGCGGAAACTGGAAAGAGCAAAACACCGTTAGTTGTTATACGGTATAAAGTTTTACATTCCAAACATGTGAACTGTTTACCCTCCGCTTGAATTGGCAACACACCAAGAAAAGTTTTTTCCTTGCAGTGTTGTTAGGGCTTTTCCACACAGTTCAAGCTCGCTTTTTTTCCATCGGCAATTTTGCTCGGTTTGTTTCGGATAAGAGTTTCGATAAAAATTGGTTTGTTCGTTTAGAATTAGAAAGTTACTTTTTGTACGGTACCCTTTTAGTTTAATCGAAACAAATACTAGACTGAGAGAGGAATGATTAAGGATAATATAGCAGTGTAGTATTAGGTAGGTGACCCCGATGTTTCCGATTATATTAGTAACAGGATAATCAGATAAAAGCAATCATATTAAATGTGTGTAAGATATGCTGCGAGTACTAGTTGTTTGCTGAGAGTGATAAAATCTATTACATACATAGTTGCCAACTGCAAGTATCGAGATAATATTTTGATCAATCATTGTAATAAACTCAAACAAACAGCACAGATGTAATCAGTATTGTCTATTCTATGCTCTGCTCAGCTTTCATAATTGATGACGTTGCATCGTTTACTCTGCTCAGCTTTCAAAACTGTAATCTCCTGATCAAAGCAAACGAATCAATCGAAGAATCGAGTCACGTGGATCATAGGCGCTTATAAAACGAAAGAATTAATTATCAGGAGAGCATTGAAAAAAAACACATCTACTTTGATTTTTTATACTATTAGAAACTAAAGCTCAAATCAATTCATAATTCAAAAAATTTTGTCGAGGAATCTGAGTTACCATGGATCACTTTGGCTTCTGCAAACCAGATGTCAATTACCATTTCTGTTAAAAAACATTACTTTGATTTGATATTTTGGGCAAAATTCCTCGTCTTTAATCGTAAGCTCATTTAATGATAATTTTACAGTTCTCTACACTCTGAATAGTATTATAGGAAATTTAGAAGCTAGTTTTGGGATCTCTTTGATGATTTTACTCAATAGGACCATCTAGTAGGATTCCTTTGGTTGTTAAGATGGGTCTATTATTAGAAATCTAATAATTACAGTTGTCTCGGGTTTCAATGTTGGTAGATTTTTAAATGATCTATTAGGTATAATATTTTGTATTCTGTTCTTGCCTTAACTGTAGTTTTTCATTCACATTTTCATTTATTTTGGATTTTAAAACTTATATACTTGAAGGCAGTTTTGAATTGCAAATTCTATTCATCAGTAGTTGTGACGGAGCTAATAAAGCTCTTTCAGCAAGACCATTTGACTGTGGATAATTTGGACTTCTTGTTCGTATCTAAAATCCCCACGCCTTCGCAAAAAATTTCATTTGAGCCCTATACCAAGTGGTACATTATCACAGCTCAAAACATCTGGTATTCCAAATCTTGAAAATAGTTTTAGTTATTTTACTACTTCTTGACCTGATTTATAGGTGATTTTGTTACATTCTAACCAGTTTGAATATCCATCATATACAACTAAGTAACTCTGATTACCATAGGTGAAAATATCAGCTCCTGTTCTTTCCCATGAACGCTGTGGAGTGGAATGTGGTAACAGTTTTTTTTTTGGCATTTTGCTTCGAAAATTTTTCACAGGTCTTACATGTCTTCACATAATTGTTTATTTTCTGACTCAGCTTTGGCCAACAAAGTCCTTGTCTTGGTCTCGCTTTAGATTTTTCAATCCCATTATGAATTTTGATTAAATGCTTGGGATTCTTCCCTAAGGTTTTCACTTGTGATAAAATTTTATCGTTAGTTATTGCTTCTTTAAAGACTGCTTTCTTCTTGTCTCATATGGCTAAATTACAATACGCAGTGTGAACTACAAAGTCAACTTCATTTGGCTCTTGATCATTATGTTTTAAACTTGCTCTTGACAACGGATCATAATGTATACTGATCAGGTAAGTATGTTACATTTAAATCATAATGTAGAAGTTTGAATAACGTGTAATCGGGTAGAATTTTTTTTTAAGTCTTTTTTAAAGATGGTTTCTGGCTAAAAGCTCCTTCTCTATTTGAGCGTATTTTTCTAGATGCGCATGCAACAGGATGCCCTTCTTGAAATAAACACGCACCTAGCCCATTTTGAGACGAATCACAATGTATTTCAATGGGTTTTTGTGAATCAAAATATTTCAATATAGGAGCATTAACTAAAGCTTATTTCAATAAGTTCCAAGTTCATTTTCAAGTCATATTTTACTTTGTTAAATCTCTTAAGGGTTTTGTTATTGCAGACATGTTATCTAAGAATTTTGTTAAAAACTTCGCCATATCAAGTATTCGCAAAACATCACGTTTATTATTAGCTTTGGGCATATCTACAATTGTTTTTACATATGTTTCATCTGGTTTCATGCCTTGTCTATTAAGTGTTTGACTCATAAATTTAACATTAAACTTCCTTGCTTTCTCTAATACAATCTTTAAATTTCGATCATGTTCTTCCAACATGTTTTCCCTCCAATAATAATATCGTCAAAATAAACTTCAGGTGCTGAGCAGATCCCAAAAGGTAATCGACAAAATTTAAACCTACCAAATGGTGTCCCAAAAGCACACTAATCTGAACTTTTGTCATCTGATGGTATTTGAAAGTACCCATCTTTAATGTCAATGACAGTGAAACATTGAAATCCATTAAGTGTGCTAGTAATATCTTCTATAGCTGGTATTAAAAACTGTTCCTTCTTTATGTATTGGTTTAAATATTGTGGATTTAAACATAAGCGTAAATCTCCATTACACTTTTCTACTATGACTAGTTGACTTACTCACTCATCTGTGAGTTTATCTACTTTTTTAATGATATCATTTTTTTCTAGCTCTGTTAACTTTGATTGAAACTTGTTTAACAAACTATTTGGAACTCGCTAGTCCTTTCTGGCGATTTAATTCTAACTAATTTACTAAGTGGGGTCCGTCCTCTAGAGATGGCAAATATTTATCATCACTACATTAACGCCTTATAGGGCTAAACTTTCATCGATATTTTCTCGAGAACCGTTTGATAAATCTGCTTCGCTCTGGGCAAGTTGGTTCGCCTTGTTAATCTAAACGAGAGAACAAACTCTCAGGAAGGCACATTAACTCGTTTGAGCGCTGTGACAGTTACATTTTCATAAATTTTTCTGGACAACATTTTCATCATATAAATATTACCTAGCTCGATAACCTTTTGATGTATCTGCTTCCTCCTCGGCAAGTAGGTTCACCTTGTTAATCTAAACGAGAGGACAAACTCCCAGCAAGGCACATTAACGCCTTATAGGGCTAAATTTTCATCGATATTTTCTCGAGAACCGTTTGAAGAATCTCCTTCGCTCTGGGCAAGTTGGTTCGTCTTGTTAATCTAAACGAGAGGACAAACTCTCAGGAAGGCACATTAACTCGTTTGAGCGCTGTGACAGTTACATTTTCATAAATTTTTCTGGACAACATTTTCATCATATAAATATTACCTAGCTCGATAGCCGTTTGATGTATCTGCTTCCTCCTCGGCAAGTAGGTTCACCTTGTTAATATAAAGGAGATGGCAAACTCCCACCCAGGCACATTGACGCCTTTGATTTCGGTCTAATCTCGCTTAATGGCCGAGATATTAAAAAAAAACGAAAGATTTCTAGCCGGGCATTTGTCGAATTTACGATCTCCGACGGGTGGAGAAGATTGTACTCATCGCCGTGAGTGTTGTACCGAAGAGATTTCGGTCCTATCTTGCTTACTCGCGTTTGGTGTTCTTCTATCAAAACAATGCGCCAGTTGATACGTGCATTATCGCGATGGCCAAAACCAATTAATTCGTTCGAATTGCTTCCTCACCGACTCTATTTGCCAAATTTATTCCCCTCAGATTAGTTTCTGTTCCTAAGCTTGAGAAAATGGTTTGGTGGTAAAAGATTTGCCAACAATGAGGAGGTGGAGACTGCGATTGATGCCTATTTGGAAGAGTTTGAGCACCTAAGCTATTGAACGTCACAGGAAAAAATTTATCGGGCCGAAGGCAGACTTTGCACTTTTTTTTCAGAAAAAAAAAACAGTTACTGCTGTTCGTCGCCAATTTTCCGTTACGTAAACAACGCCTGTGTCAGAGATTAGAATGGCAATACTGTCAGTATATAATATGGTTAAGCATAGTGATTGATGTATAAGTTAAATAACATGGGTCATAGTATGGAGCCCTGTTGGACTCTTATTGCAACAGGAAGGGGACAAAAAGTGTCCTTTCTGGCGATTGCGATCCTCAGAAATATGTGTACATACACGGAGGTAACAGCTTCCATTCTTGAAGTCTTGATCGTAGTATTTCTGCTTTAGTTTTTGACAAGTTCAGATCTCGAATAAGCTTATTTAATTCTAACTAATTTACTAACAAGTGGAGTCCGTCCTCTAGAGATGGCAAATATTTATCATCACTGGTCGATAATAACTTGGAAATTTCTTCGTCTGCATCTATAATGGCATATTCTTCACTCGAAACACCTATATGTAGGTCTCGGTACTGGTAGGGCTTCTGAATGATGTACAGGACGAGTAACAGAAGACAAACTGGCGTAACTAATCTTGTTCTTATTTTTGTTGAAGAACCCGAAAGTTTTCAAGCAGTAAAACCAGCAATCAGACAAATGGTCCGTTTGTTCACACCAAATCATAGGTCTTGCAAATAGCATAGCACTGTTCTTACTGTTTGACCAGCCCCTCAGAGTAACAGCACACTGTGGGCAGCAAATGTTAGGAGCCCATTCCTTCTTCTGATATTTAATTTTTAAACCAAAACATTGAAAATATAAATTTTCTATTAAAGGCGTAATATTCCGTTTATGTCGTTGGGTAATGAATTCTTCACATATACATACATAACAGAAGCTGTTGGGATTATTTGTCCACGCATGGGGCATTATGAAATAAAAAAGACGTTCAGCTATCATAAACATCATCAAACATCACAAACACGCATTCCTAGTTCCATTAATTTCAGAGTATACAAATGGATGCGGTTTAAATGTTGTTGTTAACGGTTGTGTGAATCTTCAAATTCTAATGTGTATATGCTTTTAAAGGTGATAATTATAAACGGTCATTCACAGAAACGATTCTACTAAAGTGATTCATGGTAATTTGGTACTTTAGTTATTTTAAACAAGCACGTGATATTACCAATTTTTAAATATGTAGGTAAGTACCTATATGGCTTGCTATCATTACAATTCTTCGGAAATGCATATCCGATATTCCACTTCAATACATTCAGTAACGACACTGACCCAATTCTCAAAGCTTTTACTCCTATAAAACTCCTTCCTTGAGGTACTGACCTGTTTAAATCGTTATTCCTGTAGCATAATAAAAGTATCTCAAGCGATTATATTTGAGACATAACATTTAAGTTTATTCAACAAGAAAATGTTGCTGTAAACAACTAAACGTCTCTTGAAGGTAATTTTAATCCTACAAACAAAATAATGCACATAATTGACGTAATAAAAACTAACATAACCCAATTTCATCCGTTACAAATTAAGAGACAGGTAGCTGTTATAGGCATTACTTAAATGTGAGTTTTACAAGATGTAGTAAAATTTCAGCTCCTACGTTTTAATTAAGAAAATAAAGTAGAGACGAGGTAAACAGCAGTAATTCGAAACAAATTGCCTTTTATTGATTCCAATAAGGGAAAATGGTATTCGTTAATTCCGTTTTGTTCAAATGATCGTCACAAGGGTTAACAAGCGTAACTACAGGAAAGGAAACAATATTCGATTATTCTTTTTCCCTCAGGATTCGCCGGATATAAGTAAACTTCGCGTTTGTTTCCAATAGTAAAAATAAAGAAAACAACTGAAACTTTGCTATAAAGCCATATATATATATATATATATGGAATGTTCCTTTTTTTATTTATTTTACGTGTGTCTTGTAGAAACAACTCAATTTTATTTCTACTTCTTCAAGTCAGTGTAAAAGGACTATTTCCCAGGAGTATTCTTAGAGTGCTGCAGGATATATGATTGTAATTTCTAACTTGGGAATGTTGAGTGATTCTAGTAACGATTTCGTTTAAAGTTAAACAATTAAATTCAATTAAAAACCGACGATTTCTTTGATAACGCTGTGCAATAGTTTTCTATACTGAAGCCACAATTTCTATCTTTGTTTTACTCGAACTTAAAATGAGTACAAAATGTTACAAACCTTTTGGTTCTATAAAATATCATTTATATAGTGCAATGGTATTAAAAATTTTAACATTTACCTTATATAAACCAGAAACAATATATACGAAGGTGGTCTGACAAGTTTCTCGTGCTCAACGCCTTTGTCTGAAATATAACTGTTTAAGAAGGTGACTTAACGAAAATCTATGTCCTACGAGCACAATTTTTAGATTAGGGAACAAAAATAATACGCTTGGGACTACATCTGGTACCTAACCACACTTTTATCGGACATAAGACATTTTTAAAATCTTTAAAGTTCATATTACTGACATTGTTTTTACAAGGCCATTACTTGTTTCTTCGAGCTTTCATAACCCGTGGCCTAGTGTCCTATCTCTTATCACATTTTCTTCTTCCTTAACTGAAATTTGCGACAACTCCAAAGCAGATCGTCTAATGGCATCACAATTGGCGCACAAGGTGGCCAGTTTTTTGCACTTCCTTTATTTAGGTACTGATTAGAAGACCAATTATTGAGGAACTGGCAATCATAAATTCTAAGCCATATCTAATTGAATATGTTCTCAAAAAAAATCCAGGATTTTGTGAGGACCAGTAACAGACATTTTGATATGAGTGAACCAGACCAAAATTAAGCCGAAAAAGTGATAAGAACATTCCACTTTCTGGATCTATACTAAAAGAAAAAGCATTATTTTGTGCAGAGTCTTTGGGCTACTCCAAAGCACATATCGTATCATTCAATCGCATCTTGGCTCACGTCTTGCGTCTTTCTGGCAATAAATATGCCTCTCTACGTACAATATAGTGTCTCCTGGACTTCACTCCTGGTAGTGTTGCTATGATCTCAGTGGTTTGACAGCGGTATTAATGCATCCCTTCTTAGCAGAGCTAAAATTAATGTTCAGAAACGTTGAATTGATCTACTTACCACCATTAGAAACATGGTCCATGAGGAATGCATATTCGTATTGTACAAAATTTGGCGATTTGATGTGTGTGAAGCCATTAAAAGAAAATATTTTGGGCAAGTTTGGTTTACCACTAATTCATCAAATTGGGAATCATCCAAAAAGACGTGGGAACAAATGAAAGTGCTGAGAAATGTTTGATGTGACGTGACTGGGAAGTTAAGATTGTCAAGACATTTACTAGCATTACCTTCTTTTCCAAAAAATAATTAGTTCAATATTTATGCTAAATCAAGGCACCCAAAAATTTTAACTACAGTCTTCTTTGTGTTGAGGGTATTTGAAACCACTTAATTTCAAGAATAAAACAGACTAGATAAGAAACCTAGAACTAAAATATCCGATGAGACACCACTAGAATCGTATTAGTTCGTCAAAAACAGTGCCAACAGTGTCATTAATTTAATGGTACTGTCTTGTTTTGTAGTTTTATGATAAAGAATTTATGAATGAATGAGGTTTAAATTATGTAAATGTGTTAACCTTATATTTTGGGTTTCTTTTTGTCGCTGGTTTAGTCTGAGGAGCCTATGTGTCAAAATCGATTTCATTTAAAATTCATCCTATTATAACCACCTATTACTACAACCACAGAAACTGCTAAAACAATTCTTGAGTGGATGTACCAGATTAGTTCGAACCAGCAATTAATATCTCTACAGTGTTTGGAATCATGTTCTGGCAAAGAAGGTTAACTTAGGCTAATAATTTCATGAAAAAAATTCAAGACCTGCGATTCTGCAGTCCAAATGGCTAAGCATTTCTTTCCATTTGCTTTTGGCTTTCTACCAGCAAATTGAAGTTGTGATAAGTCGAAAATTGAGACAAAGAAATGCTATCCAAAAACTGGGTATTCAGCAAGACAGCGTTGCTGTCCATAGTTAGCAGATGCAGAAAAGAGTGGCTACATCAAACCATAACATTACAAAGGTTAGCTGGTCCACTTGATCTGAATCTCATAGATAATTTCTGGAGAGCATTATAATAACGTAGGAAAACGCTGGACTCTGGTTACAGTTTTGATTAATCTCAATCAGAATTTATGGCCAAGAAGATTTAAATCATTTTAACACTTACATAATATTAGCTCTACAGAAATTGAAATTTTGCTGAGTGTATTTGGAGGATGATTCTGCTCAAAGAAGAAATTTATGGGTCCATTAACTTAGCCCTCCCTCCTCCCCCCAGTTGACATATTTATCTCAAAAGCTAGCACCTGATTGCTTACAGCTAGCACCAGCTAGCACCACCCCGCAAAAAGCTAGCATCCCCTCAACTTCCCCAATAATCGCACTTCTTTTCGGGGGAGGGAGGAGGGTGTGTGTGGAGGGGGGCGGACAAGTTAATGCTGGCCCCCACTTTGTCGCGTGCGACCATCAATTTTAGACCTAGCACCAAAATGCTGTCCCAGAAAAAAATATTAAACTATAAGAGTAACCATTAACTTGCCTCTCCCTCCTCCCCAAACACACAACACTTTTTAGTAACAAAACTACCTTTTAACAAATTGAATGTTACTAACAAATGTGTCAAAGGCTGAAATGAAATATTTATTACAATTTCATCTAAAGAACTCTTAATTTAAATGAATGTGAAATGTTCAATTGGTATTATTTGAAATAATATAAGAAAAAAGAATTGCGATTATTAGGGTACTTTAGGTGGTGCTAGCTTTAAGCAATCTGGTGCTAGCTTTTGAAATAAATATTCAAATGGGGGGAGGAAGAGGGAGAGACAAGTTGGTGGTCACTCTTATAGTTTAACATTTTTTTTCTGGGAAAGTATTTTGGTGGCAGGTCTAAAATTTATGGTGCTAGGTGGAGCTAGGTATATCCTATATGGTGCTAGGTTTTGGCGGTCGTACGCAACAAAGTGGGGGCCAGAGTTAACTTGCTCTCCCCTCCTCCGCCCGAACAGAAGTGTGATTATTGGGGCAGTTGGGGTGGTGCTAGCTGGTGCTAGCTCTACGCAATCAGGTGCTAGCTTTTGAGATAAATATCTCAACTGGAAGGAGGGGAGGAGGAAGGGGAGAGGGGTTAATGGACCCGAAATTTATTGTCTGTGGAGATTTTGTTTGGAATTCAAAAATAACTTGATTTAGATATAATTTCTGTGGTAGGCATTGTTTGTATTCTAGTTTAATTGGTGCTTCTATTAAAAATTGAATCTTTAAAACCACACCGATAACTGCATAGCACGTCCGTTGGTGTTTATTGATCGTATAACAAATTATATAGGCTATGGTAATAATCAATCATTCAAGGCGGACGCTAATGAGGGACACCATTCGACTATATCACTTGGAAATGCTATTTCACGTTGGTAAAATAGCTATAGTAGGTATACGATGTCGTTCACCCTCTGCCCTAGGTCGCTATATAACGTTAATGCAAATACGTCTGCGACGTAGTATTATGCATAATGGGGATTTAGAACTACTACTAATAGCATGTAAATAACTACCAACAGTTAACGTCCATTACAAATGAGTCTCGTTTTATGTCGTTTCCTTGTCGTACCGATTTAAAGCTGGGAGGGGATTGCGGTTACGTTTGTGTGCCTTGCCTCTTGCCTTTGTCGTGTATTATGTTGTGTACGAGGCGATTTTCGTTTCGGGTTTCGCTTTTATGAATTGTGTATCTAAAAATGTGCCTCGTACTAAATGAGGTGGTTTATTTTCGGTATAATTATATTGCTCAAAATAAAAGATGAATTAAGAATGAAATAAAGGAAGAGCTTATACAAAAAGGATTCTTAAACATTGCTTTACTGATATAGAGCTTTCTCGATTTAAATCTTTCAAACTAAACTAACTAAAGTACTTAATTACATATCGATAACGGTACTGCATCTAAAGCGATGCTAAATGGGCCAGATCTATTATGTTTAACAACGGTGCGATAAGGACCAATAAAGATGGATTCGCTGAGGTCGCAGGACACATTAAACCTTTCCGTCTGATCCTGTTAGTTATAACTAATGCACCCATAAATCAGTGAGGATACAATAACATCTCAAATTAGAACAAGTCGTAATGGTATGGAGTGTAATCTGTTCTGCTATTGATTATTTACAAGATCATGTGTGATTTAATCAAACAATCGATGTGATACTATTATTATATAAAGTATATAAATTAAATGAAAAATTGAAATGAAATCATAAGACCACTCTTTTATCTAATAACATTCAATTTCTGAAATATTTCCACTTGTACGTCAATAAAACAACAATTTATTAAATACCAATTTATTCCAAAACATAATATCACATTTTGTTTTCGTTAATGAGACTTCTTCAATGGAAGAAATTGACATTTAATATTAAATGTCAAAATTATGTCGAAAACATAATATTATATGTTCTGGAATAAATTGGTATTTCATTAATTGTGTATTGATCTACAAGTGGAAATATTTCAGGAATTGAAAGATAAGTACATAAAGGTCACAAAATAGATATATAAATCTAATAACATTTAAATTATTTCAGAGATGAAATGAAAAAAATAAGTTCAAATATCTATCCAATTCAGTTAGTCTGCCATTAAACATTACACAACAAACATTGCCTTTCAATCTTGTGGACTTAGTCCATAGTGGACTGCTCGATGTTGGACATCCCTCTACGTACCATACAGCGCCTAGCGGAGCGCTGCTCGAGGTAGTAACATATCTTCATTAAGCAGTGCTAAAAATAAAATTTAGATATGTCGAATTGATCTTCTTTCCACAATCACAAACATGAATCATAGGGGTGCAAATCCGTTTTGGCAAAAATTTGGTGATTCGAAGAGTGGGAAACAATCACAAAAAACTGTTTTGGGAAAGCCAGCTTTACCACTAATTCATCGTTTTGGGAATTATAAAAATTGGACAACAACTGGAGGTGGTGGGCAATGTTTGAGATGTCGTGAACTTTGAAGAGTTTTTTAACGTTGACACAGATGTGTTCTTGGGGAAGAAAATTGTCTTTCAGCGTTTTAGTCCAATCATCACCTGTGGCTCAAGGAAACCAATTTTTTAGAAGACACAAATAAGTAAAACTGTCCCTGGATAGGATTGATGTTTGTTCCTATGTAATTCCATGTTTTGTGGTCAAGAATGCATCGTCGAGCATGATTTGCTGTTTTCCATAAGTGAACCATTTTTTTTGGTGTTTTTTAATTGTTACCTTTAGAGGTCTACGAAATTCTCCAATATACAAGCTACTATAGTCACCCAGCTTGATGGTACTGGTGATTTTTACTTCTGTTCTTCTACGTCTTATCTTTTCTGATAAGCTTCTTATATATGGCATAATTGCTGTGCATCTGTTGGGTTCTTATTATCTTTTACTTGTTTTGACAACATTCTATCTATACATTTATATGAATTCAGTATATCCGAGATGCTAAGGTGTTCCTCCTCTTTATCGCTTTCATTCCAGGTTTGACCCTGCGTTAGTGGTTGGAGCCGAAGTTCAGGTTTCTGTACCCTGAAGTCTTCAATTTTCAATCAGTATTTTTATTCAGAAAGGGAATTTTGTTTCTCCTCGGGGATTTTCATGGATTCTTCAATGTTTCGATGTTACAGAAATCCATATATGTAACGTGTTAGTATCACTTGGTCTACCCTGTCTAACTCTTTCATGTGTACCCTGATCAATATCGGGGGAGTGGGGATCCTATGGCCATTGCTGGTTTTTGTAGTTGTAGCCGAAGTGCAGGTTTCTGTACCCTGAAGTCTTCAGTTTTTCATCGATGTTCTTGTTCAGGAAGGGAATGTTGTTTCTCCTTGGGGATTTTCATGGATTTTTCAATGTCGTTTCGATGTTACCGATATCCATCTAAGTAACGTGTTAGTACCATTTGGTGGCACTATTGGTGACACTTTCTTGTTCAGAAAGAATTTTGTTGACAAATTATTTCGTCTTGAGGAACTTCATGGATCCGTCAATGTAGTTTCGATGTTACAGATATCCATCTATGTATATAACGTGTGAGTACCATTTGGTCTATTCTTTCTAATCTTTTCATGTGTACATTACTCAATATTGGGGGAGTGGGGATTCTATGGCCATTCTAGATTTTTTGTTTGTAAATTGTCTATTTGAGCCGAAGTTTGCACAAATGGACAATTTTCTGTATCTATACTTAAGACGGTGCTTTCATGTTTCTAGATGAAGAGCATCCATAAAACCTTGTCCTTGTAAGATTTCAATATTTGAAGGTAGAATCGATTATCAGTGCTGTTCGGGACTGAAATTATTTCTTCTTGAAAATCGAAAAGCACTTCATCCGATTTATTTTAATGTTGTTTTACTTATTATTAGTTACAGAAAAACATATCCATCTATAAAATTAACGTGTTGGTACCATTTGGTCAAAAAACATATTCTAAAAAATCAAAACTTTTCTTATTACAATAATTGTGTAAATTAAATCAAAACTTAATTAAGTAAAATAATCGTTAATTTCATTTGTTTCTTTTTTCAGAAATTCATTTTTTTTATTAATACGTCAAATGCTTCTTCATTTTCATTGAAATTGAATCGTGGTTTTTTCGAAAAACACAAAATTTGGACAAGAACTAGTTTTTGATGATTATTTAGAAAAAGTATCTATACAAAACGATTCAAGGCGTTAATTGGAAAACTTGAGTTGTATGTATACGATGAGGTACGAATTGACGTGCACCGTTTGTACTAAAACGCATTCTCCGGATAATCAAAATCGATTTTGCTAAGATTAATCCGCATAATTTCTATGTTTTCAGATTAGAACTGTTCAAAAATTTAATCCAATTTTGGAAGCTTATCCTTTATTTGTAGCATAATTTATAGATCTTAAATAAAAAAGCTCTAAATGTCGACATCGTTTGTTTTTCAGTTCTCAAAGAGACCAAACGTATATACATACATTCGAAGAATACTCCTAGTTTTCGCTAGATGTACTATGCACATATTTATTTAATACTTAAACGACAACATTGTTAACGTATGCGTTCTGCTATTTTGCTTTTGTTTAAAGTTTCCTGTTTGTACTAGGTAGTCGTACGACGACGTAGTAACGGACCTGCGAGTTCGTAACAACAAAGTTAACGGGCGAGGTGCTCACGTTGTGTTAAATTAATGCTTTGTCCTACCGGAATTTGTTGTCTATTTCGATATACATAATAAAATCAGATACCGCAGTGGTTGAACGCAAAACCGAAAAGTTTATCCGAGAACGCATTACCATTTTAATTGTTTCTGTCGGGGCGGGTTTTGTTTTGCTGTTAAGCGAAGCGTGAATCTTGTTATAGATATGTCTTTGTATAAAAATATCGTTTGTGAAAATAGGAAAAAAAAACCAATATTTTTCATAAATTTACATGTAAATTCTAGTTTAGATATTACTATCATGTTTAATGCAATGAAAGGTGGATTCGTGATTTAATTCTTCTGCAAGTGAAATATTCTATTCATCTAGTGTCCACAGAGAGTAGTCGCATAAAAGAGCACCCTGCAAACGTGTGCAATGAAAATAGCTCAAGCATTAGAACCGGACGACGTGGTTTCGATCTATCTGACCTCGCCAGCGATCCTCCAAATCCAAGACCTAATTTCATTGCAACTCGTCACTCAACCTTAATCGTATAATACTTGTAATCATCGACTAATCCCAAACCCATGCACTCTAGTAGGCAAGGCCGGAAGTAGCACCGCCAGGCATTAAACGGCTACTTCCGACCATGTCCATGATAGTTCATGGTCAAGATGAGGTGCATCAAACTAAGACTAATTACTGATTTAGTCTCAATAACCAATTTTATTGCAAAGTATATTACACAAAATTTTTAGGACAGTCATCGTTTCTATAGGGTAAACCGAGGATAGACGTCATGATTTTTTTATTTATACAAAAAGAGAACGAAAAAATTTTTTATTTAATATTTTAAATTATAAGGAAATAATATATTTTTAGCAACAACTTCTTAAATAACTACATTCCGAAAACTACCACAATTTATTCAAAACCTTCCATATTGGCATCTCTCTTCTATAGTAGAGGAAAGATGGCAACAAAAAATAGGAGAGATGTCGACTGCTTCATTTAGTCATTAATAACATTTTACCACAAGGTTGACAAATATTTATGTATTTGGTGCATCCCTAATGCAGCCAGGCATGACAATGGATGCACTGTATCCAGTCTTCTCCCTTCTTTGTGGCATTGTAGTCTTCACTGCAGCCTTTACAAATATTTTCATCAACATTCTTCATGTCAATATCTGAGCTACTGTCGTGAACTGAAAAACCACCTTCCTCTGAACTGCTTTCCACATTTCGACGCTTCCTTGTTCCCGTCTTCTTTTGCGAACTTTTAGCTCTGCTAATACCTGACGAACCTGGCCTAGACAGCACCGTCTTACTACAAGATTGCTTAACTTTCTCTTTTCTTCTAATGCTCAGTACTTTTCGCTTCTTCAAATTCTTTGGGGAAGTTTAAAGTTCGGCTACTTTTCTTGCCTTCACCTTTACCGTTTCAATTTTGTATGGAAGAGGGACAATTTTGTTTATGAGTTTTCCTGGTGTTTCAGCGTTGTCATTGGTGGCTCTAAACCCAGAAACGGCGTTCTGAACTGATGCTGTCTTTCCTCAAGCATCGTGAAGCAGTTTGCCAACGTTGAGCCTGGTAATTCTGCTGTTTTCCTTCGATTTCATGAACGAATAACAAGCTTGGTTGTAACCGCATTTTAGTGATTTGAAAACAGCCCTAACTAACTCTTGCAAGTAGTGTGTGGTGTGGGGTGGCAAACAGAGTAGCAGTATATCATTTTTGTCGGCAAAGTCCAGTACATCAAAACTCTTGGTGTGCGAAGCATGTCCATCTGAAATTAACAAACACTTTCCAGCGGATTTTCTAAGACGAAAACTATTGATGTAAGCTGATTTTTTGGACATATAAATTTGCGAGCCAGGGGGCATATCGTCCAGAAATTCTGCTTTCCTGTTTGTTGCTTTGAAGATACATGTTGGTGGCAAGAAAGTGCGTTCGGCATTGCAGCCTCTCTCCTCCTAAGGCATCTCTCCTCGGTTTACACTACATGCATACCTGAAAGAGTTGTTTCAACAATACCCGAACATCGACAAGCAACTTCAGAAATCGGTGGAAAAAAAGAATAAACGTAATGGTTTGTTCCTTCTGTCTTCCAACGTTAATGAACCCTTCGTCCTACTTTACTACAATACTGGTGCATAATCGTAAATTTATCTTGACGAATAGATGTCGATGTGCTTAAAACGTAATAAGTGGTGATTTTAACGGCCGACTAAAGATTAATTACGGCAATTTCAACCTGCGGAAGCCAATATTCCCACCACCCCCTCTACCTTCGGTCGTAGTCCGCGTTCGTCTTTATTGTTGTCATTGATGGCGATAAATCCGCGGCACGGAAAGTGCCTGTCACGCGATCTAGTCGTATACGGTCGACATCGAGGAAGCGGTGCTCTGCGGTGGTGTACTTCGTATACTTCCCTGACCGTAGTGTGCCGCGTCTCTAATCTACCGCAACACCCTCGATCGCGGAAGAAAAAGGTCTTTGACATGGTGACCCAGTACGCGGTCGCCTATTGCATCGTCACGGTTACCTATATATCGCGGAGTACAATCGTGGACATAATTATGTCGATAGCTTTCGCACGTTTCACATAATTATGTAATATAAGCCACGTCCGTTCGCTTCAATTGTCCGTAGCTGATTAATGGACTATTTTCGGGAAATCTTTGCAATATGTCAGGATTGAAAATGTCGAGCGATGTCACTCTAACTTTATCGACAGTGATTTCTGAGAAATTACAGCCAAACTATTGTGCGACCTCAATGGGGGTTTTGCTACCACCTATCACCAATACTGACCGTGAGTTTGTCTTCCTGTTTACCGTCTTTGACCTCACTCCATTCTGTAGTAGCTCGTTTTCTGCAGATTAACAATTCTTTGGTGTAGCTTTTTCTCGCTTGGGTAATCTCCTACAACGCTTTCATCAAACCCTGCATAGTTGAGGACCCCATGGATTATTTATATTGGGGGGTGGTTATTTTTATTGGTTTATATATAAAGAAGAAAGAAAAAAAGTGAAACATTCAGTAGTACAAGCAAAAAAAAGAGACAACATGCAAAGAATTTGGGGAAAAGATGGAAAAAAAAACAGTAAAAGGAACACAAAATTATTTTATAGAGTCTTGAAAGCAGTAAGGAATGAAGAAAGGTCACAACCTACACATTATATACATAATAAGATAAGAGAACTCCTAAGCGATAGAAATAAGATTATAGAAAGGTGGAAAGAATACTTTCAGGAATTGTTAAGCGGAGGAGTGGAAAACGAGAATGCTAGTGAACAACAAATAATAGGAGGAGAAGAGAGAGAAGAAATAATTACCATGGACGAACTGGAAGAAGCAATATAAAAACAGAAAAAATGGAAAAGCGTCAGGCTGCGAAACAATAACCGCAGAAATGATAAAATGTATGGGACAAAAAGGAAGAGGAAATACCAGCCGATTGGAGAAGTCAGTGATTGGACCAATATACAAGAATAAAGAAAATAAGAAAGAATGCAATAATTACAGAAGAATATCATAATAGATAAAAGATTAAGAACAAAACTCGAAAATACCTTAGATGAGTGTACATGAGTCACAAATTGGGTTTAGATAAGGAAGGAGCACACAAGACCAAATATTCTTTGTGAAACAAATAATACAAAAAGCCTCTAGAGAACAGAAGAAAGTATTCTAGAATTCGAAAAAGTACCAAGAGAAAGATTATGGAATATATTCAGAGAAATACGTGGCAATGGCAAAATGAGACGATTAATACAGAAAATATATAACAAAATACTAATGCTGTAATAGTTAACAATTTAGAATCTATTTAAAACAAAGGAGGAACTGCGCCAAAGAGACATTATCAAACAATGTACAAGCAAAAGTAAGAAGATCAGAGTTGGACACTTTATCTTGAAGGCAGTCGAAGTTTCGGAAGAGGTATTCGCAGACGATATAGTAATTATATCCGACAATGAGGAAGATCTGAAACATGGAATACGGCACTAAAAGACAGTGGAATGACAATTAATAACAGCAAAACTAAAGTAATGGTAGTGGGAGGTGAGCAGGTAGATACGAAAATCGAAATTGAAGGAATTGAAATAGAACAAGTAAAAACATTTCAGTACTTGGGAGTAAGAATTGAATGGAAAAGGGACCCAGGACGCAGAGATTAATTAAAGAATAGAAAAAACAACAAAGCTATACCATAGCATGAGGAATAATCTCAATAACAAAAAAGATATTAACATATGGCTGTGAGTCCTGGATATTAAATAGAAGACAAAAGATTAAATTACAGGCTATAGAAATGAAATATTTAAGAAGAGTTAGAGACGTTAGAAGAATGGATAGAATAAGAAACTCGGAAATACGAAAAGATTTAAAAATGCAGTTAGTGCTAGAATACATTGAACAAAGACAGCAAAGATGGTGGGGACATTAATATGGAATGAAAATACAAGACAAACAAGAAGGATATGGGAAGCTAGAACAATGAAAAATAAAAGAAGAGGAAGGCTAAGAACAACATGGAATGATGTCATAGCAGAAAGGCAAAACATCGACAGAAGCAAAGAACATGACAAGGAATAGAAATGAATGGAAAACGTTTACAAAAAGCTAGAAGAACATAAATGTCCTACACCATTGTTATGGTAGAAGGGATTATTGAATTATATATATTTCTATTAGTTATACCACTTTTTTCATCGGGGATGTCACTTTAAAGTTGCAGGTAAAATGCTCCCGAAGAGTATTCAAAGACAGGAGCTACTTCCCCGATGGCATCTGCACTCCACGAACCTCTATGTAAATCCTTTCTAAGGCTACGTTCACAGTGGACCTCGTCAACGTCAGCGTATCCCAAAAAATGTCTGTAATAGGCGTTCATTTGATCTATTTTATCTCATCAGTACCTGTTGTTACGATCGGTAGTACTACTTCTAACCTAGCCCGATAGAGGAAGTACGTTTACAATTAATTACTATCGCAGTCGTTATGCAATACATGTTAGAGTGGCGAGAAACGATGAGGTAGGTCTTGCATTTTTAGGGACGCTGATGAGATCGGATAGAGCGAAACTATCTAGATTTATTTATTAACGCTCTTGCTAACTAGGGTGATTCCTGCATTATATAACACAAGCGAGAGTCCAAGAAATAAAATGAAAATTTAGCCTACGTTTACATTAGATTGTCGACGATTATACCTGTAAGACGTTTCGTTCACCTGATTTCTCGTGTTTGCAATCGCGTGTTCCGGCATCGTGGAAGCCGTCATGCATCGCACACAAGTCATCATTTGCAACTAGTCATTTATACTGGCGCTACACCGAATTGATTATGGGGTCTATGCCCCCGTTGAGGTCGTTGTATATCTTGTATACAATCCACGCCTTCACTATTCCTTTCTTTTTCATTTCATTAAGTTTTACTACCGACTTTCGTTTTCCTTCTCTTACAAGTAGGGATTAATTATTTCCTTTAACTAGAATTAGAGTTCCATTTTCTATGAACTACCGTGTAGACTCACGTATCTTGGATTGTTTTCATAACGTAAAGGAGTATTATGCGACGTTTCAATGAATACTATTAACCGCAGGATAAATTAAAAGCAAATAATGGCCTTCTGGCTTTCCCGCTTTAATTCAAAGCCATCAGATAAACACTCTCTAGCGAACGTATAAACTACCTCACGAATAAAATATTTTTAATACGTTGGAGTGGAGAAAAAAAGCCGGTAAGTATATAAAAAGCAACAGAAAATGCGGTTTCACCAGCATCAGCGGTGAGAGCTTTCATGCCCGTTCACATTCGGAGTTAATATGAAGAGACATCAGCGTAGGAGAGAAAAGAGATTTTAAAAATAAATTTTAAAAGAGGACGAATCTCGAGCTTTGTGTAGACGTTTACAGAGGGACACGAAAAAATTTTATAGTCCATAGAGGCGTGCAAATGGCTCTATTTATTTTCATTAGCGACCCCTAAAGCTTTCGAGCTTTTTCAATGACGTTTTAATGTTTGTTCGAAACGTCGGATAACGATCCTCGTTTTTTTCTCTTCTTTCACCCAGGAAAGTTGGGATTTCTTTATTCGTGTTAGAAATGTGTTAAGAGAGGTAATCGAGGTGAAATTTGGATTTAGTGTTTGCCGTGGGATTATAGGAACATGTCTATTTATTTGATTTGGTTTTGCTTGTTTGTTTACGAAACAATACAATACTGTGTCTATGTGTTAACCCAAGATATACTAAAAACTAATATAGATACTAAATAAGAGTAGTTAACGATTATTGAAGAATTAGTGCCTCGTGTATAGCTTCCATTGTACTCCTCAATAAAACGAATTAATAAATCTGAGAAGAATATTGCCAGAAAGCATGCAAATCATGTGAATATCTTTAGACTGAGTGATTATTTGGGTATCGTTTTTGATCGTTATTATTATAAGGAATGGTTGCTATATCTTCACTCGCTACTAAGAGGTGGTAGCACTGGACAACTATTTGTATGAGGGGTGGGAGTATAAATGTTCAAAATTAATGTTCATCATAAGAACTTGTTTTTGAATAAACGTGAAGAACAAGTATTCTGTCACGAAGCTTGCATTTAATACAGTTAACTATGGGTCCACATGTATCATTTCGTTTTGAGCAAATTTTGGCGCCCAACCGGAGGCAGGGGGGGCAAGATGAATTACACAATTAAATGAAGAAAGGAGAAATAATTATTAACTCCAAAAAATAGTGACTAGTAAAGATAAATAGATTTAATCCCACAGAATTTCTTCATATCCAGATGTCTTTCATTACTTCTTCAATACTCTCCACGTCCAAATAAAACTTTTATTTTGATTTATTGAATACACACCCTTCCAACACGGTCTCATTTGACATTTGATACAAACTTTTTTTTTCATTTTGACATTTCAATAAGCCTGTTTTTATTAGAAAATTCATAGAAATTCTAGAGAGTCTTGGGGAATGTGATGCTTCATAAGTAGAAACGATTCCAAAAATAACTGGAGTGTTTGATTTTGCAGGATTAAACATGGTTAATTGTGTCAACCAATGTTAGTCAGGAAATTGACATTAAAAAGAAACTAAACATTTTACAGAAATTATAATCGAATCTTCTTCCGGGTTTCGCAGTGTAGTTGCAATTTCAATCGACGTTTTACTGTCCATGCTGCCAGCTTTTTCAGGAAAGATATAAGGACCAGCAACAGCGGAGAGATCAGTCTGACAGCAGATCTGGAAGAAGATTCTATTACAATTGACACCGGCCGTGAAAGCCTACGAAATTACATTTGACAGAAATTGCTAACAAAATTTGTGGTGAGGGGGGGGGGTTGGCAAAATCGGAGACAGAGGCACAATGGGACAATCGGAAACCTTTGTAAAATAATACATCGTACTGCTATCTTCCAGATAATGGTCAAATTTGAATCTAGATATAGTCACCATCACCTGTTTTAAACATGGTGTTCGCAGTGTTAAACAGGTGGTCCATTTAAAAATTTTAGTGAAATATTCAGCTAAGTGATCTTAATTTCGTATATCTTTAACCAACTTACAAATAATGTTAGTTCATTTGAATTGTTGTGTATTAGCTCATTTTCATCTAAAACTGTGACTGGATATTTCTTATGAAATCTGGATGAATGCGAGGCGATATTTTTCTTTAACGGATGAAACATTTTGAAACACATTTCAAGTTTCTGCTGAAGATCTAGTTTGATTATTGCTCAATGGATACGCTTACCCACACAAAGAATAATTTTTGTTTTCACCACACTGTACTCACTCAAGCTTCAGTCCTTAGACGTCAGTTTCATGGCACCTTTAAGAACTTATTGCAGGCAAAAATAAGAAGGGTAGCTCCGCAATAACCCAGGACGTGTGGTGAATCAATTTGCAAGTTCTTTGGGGCAGCATACGAGGAAGCTGCTGCTATTGAGACCACAACATTTGGATTCAGGATTTTTCACTGATTCAAATGTTTATTCCAGCTGTTGAAACTATAGAACGTAAAAGACAAACAACCGAAAATGTGCAAATTGTTGAAAACACTCCCTTCTCTCCCCTCCCCTGCTCCCGAGGAGACTGAAACCCAAATCCTTTTATTGACTGGATCAGATCTGTTCTTCAGTCCATCCAGGCGATCTCTTTTACTTTCATAACTATTTCTCTCCATCTTTTCTATCATGTACCATCGTTTTCCATCCGTCTTTAATTCCCATCTTCTTCAGATTCTCTTCCATCCCATCCCCCCATCTTATTCTTGGTCTGCCTCTCGCCCTTCTCCCGTCCATCTTCTGATTTTTTTGCTGTCTATGTGTCCCAACCATTTTATCCTTAGCATTCTTATATGTCCTATTACATTTCCGTCCAGTTCTTCCATTATTTCTTTATTGGTTCGCTTTCTATACACCCCATTTTCATCCTTCTTATTATTTTCCTCTCCTAGATTAACAATATTTTTTCTAACTCTTTTGACATTGTCATAGTTTCTGCGGCATAGGTTAGTATCGGTCTCAACAGAGTTTGGTATATCTTTAATTTTCTTCTTTTTGAAATCTGTTTACTCCTAAATGTCTTCTTGTTTGCTTCACCTGTTCTATCTTTACCTGAAAATTAGAAAGAAAAACATTTTCAAGTTCTGATGAAGACCAAAATCAAGGACCAATGGATGACGAAGATGAATGTTTTCATAACTATATATTTCAATCTAATAGATATCCATCTATTTTTCGTGTTATAAATTTTACAATCCTTTTTTAGCTGTCAAAACATTAAAAGTACTTCTTAGACTTTCCATTATTATAGCTGTCAATCCATATTTCTATTTCCAATATTTTAATTAATTTTTTTGAGTTTTAACAAAGTAACTGCAGAAAAGTATCTTACTTTTTGTTAAATTAGAAACGTAGCTTACAATTAAATAGGTTATCAAAATCAAACAATCGATAGATGCTGACAAAGAAACTCCCCAGTAATTAAAATAATTTTAAAAAAAGAAAAGACTGTTTAGCAATTATTCCTGCATAAATTCTCCATTATAACGCTTTGGAAGATCTTCAAAATTTAAATGATCACTGTTTCTTCTTGGAACCCTCATAAAAAAATCAGAATAATGAAATCACTCAACCGTTTCTTGTTTCAAATCTGATTAAACAATTCCACGGCACAGATGCCGTGAAAATCGAGTTAAAAAAAGCTTCAGAAAATCAAATAAAGAATCCAGCTTGCATTTCCGAGCTGAACAAATCCATACGTATTGCTGAATTAAGATAGGGTTATATGTTTCAAGTGTACTTAGGTGTGGCGTTTGTATATACATAGATACTGTGAAAAATTGAATTGTTTCCAGACTGTATAAAAACAAATTTACGTAAAATATTTTTAAATTATGTTCTTACGATAACAATAAGTAACAAAGCCTTTGTAATAAAGCTGTCAACTGTCAAGCTGAAATTTGAAAATCAACAAGACATTTCCAACGTTCAATCTTCAAAACGAAAATTAAAGGAATCCAATGGAAAAAGACGGATAATGAGAACGTTTTATGTAAGATATGCAAAATATTCTTTGTTTTAGATTTTATAAAAGAAAGCCAATATATAATGGGCTTTTGCGAATTACTACAAAAACAGTAATGAAAATGAGAGGCTGCATGAAACGTGTCTTACAATTGGAATACAGTCACATGATACTAATAATGACTCATAAACGTGTATATTTAACGAAATCACCGCACCAAGCTTAGGTACATTTGGAATCAAATTTTGATTCAAATTATGGAAAGGTCTGGATAAATTATTCCTCACAAATTCTCTTTAAGCTGAACTTGTCGGAAGATGTTACTGCACAAACAATTATCAACTGATTCCACCACGCTGCTGAAGAATAATTCTTAAGGAATAAATCTGGACGCAGATTTGATGTCTCTCAAAACTACCTGAAACCGGTTTCTTGATCAGGCTGAAAAAAATTATCCAGGACGTCAATCAAAACGAACAGTTTGGCTTTAAAGAAAGGCTTTTCTATTTCCGAGTTCCACAAATCGATACATATTGCTGAATTAAGACCTCCCTTTATCAGATAGATTCGAGAAATTGTATGGGCATATGTAAAAACAACAAGTATTACATTGAAAACAAAACATTTATTTCTCCTGTCACAAATACAAATTATAAGTTTCAATTTCAGTTAAATTATGTTCTGGTAGGAGAAAAATAAATTAGTGAGATGGATGAGTTTAAAGTTTTCTTCTTGGTTGCGTTTTGTAAAATCACAACGCAAGTCACTTCAAACATCAAGTTTGTTCCGATAATTTGTTCTTATTGCCAATTAAGTGTTGAAAATGCTTTTTCGCATAAGTAGGTGACTTGAAAAAGGCAAATATAATCGAAATCTTCCTGTTTTAGACTTTTAAAATTTTATCCAAAATGATAATTTGTCCAAATGTCAAAATCATATTTGGCAAAAGGAATCATTTTTTATTTCCAAACCTTCTTCTTGCCGTGTTCTGTAATTGGAATATATGTTGACATGAATGACGTCAGTTGACTTTTCAAATGTGATATTTAAAATTACCTCACCAAGCGTGTTTCTTTGGAATAACAATTTGGTGATTCAAATTACTGCAAGGTTTTGCTGATACTTTACGTCTCCAAAGCTTTAATTTCTGAACTTGTCGGGAAGATGTTACTGAGTAACAATTAGCAACTGATTCCACCACTGCAGTTTAAAGTTAAGACTATTAAACGAGTCAAAGAAGTCAAATTACTTGAGCAGATTTGATTCACGTCTCATTTTGCTTCTAATATTCTAAAGAGGTGATTACTTTATCTCGCTCCCTCTGAAATAATCTTGCTAACGCCTCCAGGTTGAACGTGCCCCAAATTTGAAAAGATAAAAAAGGAAAAATTGATCAGGAAATGAAGTTGTTGTGCCGGGCTCAAGGTGTGGTTGATCTTAGCTTTTTCGTGATCAAATTCAGGATGCATCTGGTCGCAACTCTAGGAGGCGTTTTCAATATACTTGAATATATATCTAAGATCTTCAGGTCAGGCGATCTGTATTCTCTCTGACAGTCAGGCAGCCTTAAAGGTCTTGCATCTTATTACATAGCCTCCAAACTAGTATGGGAGTGTTCGGAAAAACCTAACTGTCCTTTTACAGAGACAACAAGGCCACCTTTGGTGTGGGTGCCGGGACACCAGGGGTAATAGCAGCCAATGAAACCGCAGACCAGCTAGCGAGGGATCTTCCAATAATTAAATTCACCGGGCCGGAGCCAGGTCTGGGTATCACAAAGAGTGCAATCACTTTTTGCAATTAATGAGTGGATTATAAAACAACACCAACTAAATTGGAACCATGTAGCTGGACAAAGACACAGCAAACGGTTGATGGAACGACCGTCACAACGACTAACTGCTGACTTACTTGCATTAAACAGGACTCAGCTTAGGGCATCATTGGACATGTCTATTAACAGGACACGGCTGTCTAAGAGGTCATCTGTACAAGATGGGGATCAAGTAAAGATTGAATTTATGCAGACTCTGCAATGAGGAAAAGGAAACAACCTTTCATATCATCTTCGAATGTGTGGCACTAAGTCAACCTCTGGGTTACTTTGCAAAGCGCATTTGATCTACCAGTGGAGAAAGATTTACCAAATAGGCTTCTAAACCTGTTCGAGGGAACTAACCTGTTTGGGTAAAATGGAATCAAGGCAGGAATAACACAATAGGTTCAGTGGGCCGCAGTGTTAGGGATAATTAGAGACTGCCCTGCCTTGATAGCAATCAATCAATCAATCAAGATCTTCCTGACAAGTCCTGATGAATCTACGCATTGGAGATAAACCAAGGTTTTGCAAGAATGATATGCAGAACTCGGTTCTGCAGGATGTCGAGACGCTTTACTTGTGTAATGCTGGCAATCGACCAGTTCAGGGCACCGTCGGTTTATACCTATTAGTCGGAGGAAAGATGCATAAATTACGAGTTTAATTTTCAAGCTCAGGCAGCTTTTGAAGAATCTTGTTAAAGTGCTGCCTAAAGATCAGCTTTGCATCAAGAGTCATACCTTGATATGTGAGAGGAAAGCGGGGAGGGGGAAGAGTTGCACTTGTGTCAGACAGCCTCATATTTGGAAGGATTAATTTTGAGCTTCCATTTATGAGTCCACTCAACTACCTTGTCAGCGGCGGACTGAAGGCGTAGGCAGACTAGCACGATAGGTAGGACTGGATCAAGACTGTCGGATTTAGATTGATTAGAAGTAGTAGATCAAAATTACTAATAGTGTTGTAGTACGACTGTTGTCACAGTTGGGTACAGAGTGCTTTTACTGCAGAACAAATATATTTTCTAATCTTAAATGTGTAATGTTTTGAAAATTTTTCAAAACAAAATATCTTATAAGACTTCTTAGTACCTTCTAAGTAGAAATCGAGGTTACTGCTCTTTTAACCTTCATTTCTACGACACAAAACTATAATAATAATAATTTAAAAAAAATTGTTTATAAGTTAGTTTAATAATGATTTACTGCGTTGCAATTTGGGCAATAATAATTAATGTCGACATTTAGAGTGTTAAAATGTATGACATGTTTGTCGTAAATTAATTAACACAATTAGATTTTATGGCCGAACTACAACGAACCATTAACGACAAAAATGTTTACTGCGTTTAACATTTATATTTTTCATTTTTCTACAAGTTAAAACCGCAACTTGTAGATTAAACTTGAACTCTCTCCGGTTCAGGAAATTTCATACGAAATACTGCTTGTTTGCTTGTGTAAGTAGATGCCCTCTTAAATTGAGGGTAAACGTCAAATCAGAGACAACATTCCTTCTGTCGTGGAAACGCAGTAAAATGTATTAAGATGTCGTAAATTGGATCCCGAGGTCCACGAAAATGAACTTTATACGAGGGTCGGACAATCCTTCGTCTAGTTTGATTAAAGCGTTCCGAAATTCAATTAAGCTACACATAAAGTTGAATTTGAAGAAGACATAGTTCCGGTTAATGGTACAAATTCAATATTCACCCTCTATGTATATATGTACATATATTAGCGATCTTATTAGCAAAATAATTGTATTATTTGAGAGTACTTTTGTAATTAGTGAGTTTGCAGTTTTATAATCATAAAATTGACTTAGCCAGTATTATACATTATACTCTTATACTTAATAGAGTCGCGAAACTTAATAAAGCAGATTACTAGAAACGTGGATTTGCGATACCTTACGTATTGTTCGAAAAGGAGGCGTTCCAATAGAACTTCTCTCCAGCTCCATTTAGTTATGAATGAGATTACAACGCGACCTGGATTAAGAGGATTTCCACTGTCGCATAACTTCGAGACGAACTTCCTTTAACTGACAATGTCGCTTTTATGTTGAGGGAAATTTGTCATTTTTTATGCGGAAACTTTGTGCAGAATGATTAGGGATAACTGACAAGAATGTTCTACTTTATGGCATTTCTTTTTTACTCTCGTCCTAGTATATACATATGTATGTACATTTAATAAAAAAAAATGTAGTAAGAAATGTGTTGTTTAGTATGGGGGACAGCTTTCCATGTAACCTGTAGAATTTTCCTTACAAGAATATAAATTAGAAATAGTACTGATAATTGCGAAACGGTTTTTTAGCCAAATCCCCTGTAATTTACGATGGTGCACAAATGCAATAGACGGATTAATTACGGTAAGCTGGGGTGAATAATCACGTACTGTATCTAGCTGCATGCATGAATATGCATGTTTTGCGTTTAATTCATGTTAAATTAAACGATTATTAAATGATTAAATGCATTCATGCAAAGTACGATGGCATTTTTCAACATATTCCCCTAAGACGTTGACGCACTTGGTATAACGATGGTAAATAGTTTCTTGTTTTGTTTTGGGCTGCAAATCACTTGTTCACCTCCATCATCAGTGTCTTATCGTACCGAAAGTGAATCACACGGAGGTGTTCTTTGAGCTTTAGGAATACATGGAAGTCACTAAGGGCCAAATCTGGAGGATAGGGTGGCAGTTCAGAAATTTTAAAGCCTGTATTATGGATTGGTAATGGAAGTTTGGCATTCCAAAAAAACTGTAGCCATGATCTTCACCACGGATGCTATTGCAGGAAACCTTCGAAGGGGGTGGTGAATCCTCGTGCTTCCATCCCATGTTCTGTCATTTTGATTCAGGATTATAATGGCGACCCCAGGTTTCATCCAAGGCAAGAAATCTTGCTAGGAAGTGCTCAGGATCTCGATTAATAATGGCCAAATTCGTCTCCAAACTGATCTGTCGGCAATATTTTCGGTACCAATCATGTAGCCACCTTTTCGAGACGTAATTCTTTATGCACAAGTTATAAAAGCAACAGTTTTTGACCGTTAAGCACCGACACCTTGTTCACAGGTCTCTATGCCAAGTTTCTTAATTTTTCATCACCTCATATGAAGGTGCTTGTTCACACAGTACTAAATTTGTCTATTTCGGCAATTTAGGCAACACATTAGTGACGACTATGAAAACCAATTCCATCTATGGATATCAAGGAGAATAATAAGTGAAGTGCCCTCGTACGAGAGGCTGCTTCTGATCAGAAAGTTCGACGACATCTTAGCGAAGTGCTTCGCCGTCTGCTTGAAAGGCACTACATCATCAGATTTAATTATTAATTCAAACTGGTAAACCTTGCAGGGCTCCTGTTCAGAATTGGATCCCAAATGTTGCTTCTTCTTCTAAATTTCTTAGCAACATTATGCGATCATTTATTTTAATCGTAAATACTGATATTCGGGAAGAGTCCAGGACGATCAAGACCAAACGCTCTTTCAATTTTGCAAGAATTGAGGAAGACAACATTTTAAGTCAACTGAAGGGTGAGCTTTTTAATGAGAAATATAATCTAAGATGACTAGTTGGGCTTCTACGGCGTTTTTAAGGTTAGATTCAAACTTTTTGTTATTACAAGAGCTTTGACTACATTTCAAAATGATCATCTGTGATCCTGATCAATAATAAGGGCTGCAAGCTCATACTTCTACAGTGTGTCAAAATTTTATACAAATGGAGAAAAGTTTATATTACATTTCACAAAAAAAATTCTTGATAAAAAGCTCTGGATGACTTGTAGATCCCTAATCAAGAAAATTTTTGGAATATGTAATGACTGTCAACAAATGTCAAATTTGACAATATCTTAAATTTAATTAACAATATCCTGCATTTAATGCCGTTAAAATTGACTTTAATTAATTAATCAATTAATTATTATATAAATTAATATTAATTGATTAATAATTTTGATTTTCCCTGTATTCCAGCCAATGTTTTAAAAATGTTGTTCTTAATTATGGATGTAAAAAGTCATGCAGAGCTTTTTATCAAGATTTTTTTTTTGGGAATGTAATACATATAAACTTTTTCTCCATCTGTATAAATTTTTTGGGACACGCTGTATAATCGAAGTATAGTGGAATCTCAGGACAATGTCTTTTCCGCTTCGAAACAGATTTCTACTGGTGTTCCTCAAGGATCTCACCTTTCTCCTATATTGTGTTTGAGATTTTGTAGCAAACTTAAAAGTAAATGAATTAGAGAAGAATCCTTCTTAAGCAAATTGGTACTTCAGAGCTAAACACTGGCCAGTACTTCCAAGGATGTATTGGGCTAAATTAGATCTTTGATGTTTGAGTATCAGGTTGACAGGTAAACAAAAAGGCAGATTTATTGATCAAAGAGGTTGGGAGAAGCAACCAGATGGGATCCGAACTGTTACTAGGTTTAGTCAAATATGAATTTGTGGCAATGAGTCGTCAGTCTTGACGTACAAAGAAATGTCTACCTGGATTAGATCGTTTGATATATCTTCGACAACAATGATTTGAAGGTAAGAATTAAAATGGTCACTAGAGTAATTGGATAAAACTGAAGCAAGAGCTGCAATTAAAAGGGGATTGGCAGTACAAGACATTTATACAAATGTGACCGAGGACACACAAACGAGGCTTTCCAGTTGGAAATGTTGAAAAAATGTTGGGCGATGAATTGGGATAAAATTTGAATAAGGTTATTAACACGCAGAGATTCCACTTGGCAACTAACCGTATGAACTGTTTGAATATCTGCGGTAAAGCTTTATATTTTTAACAAAAACCTATTCTCTCTTATAACATGAACTATAACAGATGTAAGAGCACCGCGATAAGTTTATTTCTATTTAAATATTTACTCGACAGTTGCGCATAAAAAAAACCATTATTTATTTTCTTCGAAGGCACGTTTCCGTCATTTTGAATTAATCTCTCAACTATACGGTTTCCCCTTAAAACCAATTACATGATGTGTTTGATGTGAAACCGATACCTCTACACTCATAATTTCATGCAATTCGATCGTATACTAGCGCTTAAGTAAATAAATAAATGTGTAAACGACGCCCACAATATTTTATGTACGGGTTTTAATTCATTAGAAAAAAAGAGAACTGGAGCGAGCAGTGATCTATTTAGCCAACTAAAATTACGGTTATTGTAATAATATTTAAGTAAGAAAGTAAATGTTATTATCGTAATATTTAAATTATCATAATCGCAATCCCATTTAATACCTAACATTAGAAGAAGAAACAGGAGCCCAAACGCTTATTAAAACTTTATTGAAAACTCCAGGGATGAGTTTAATTGCAGAATTCAGCCGGAAGATAGGATACCAGCCGTCATTAGAGACGTTTTCGACGGTTAAGTCGGTAATAGGGATCAAAAATATTCACCCCTATCGTCCGCACAATTAAAATGAAAATAAAACATTATTAAACAAGAAGGAACTCTAATTCAATTCGCCCGTAGGTCCGCGACAATTTCGGCTAACTCGTATATACTATATATAGCGTTATGACGTTTATGATTGTAAAAGTTTGCTGCCCTTTACCAGAAAGTTAATGGGATAGGGTAGCAATTATCTGTACTTTATCATATAATTAGAATGTTGTTTTTGTTAACGTGTAAAGTACTAAACGTGGTGCGAGTTAAAATTTTAATTCAGGTAAAATATTGAATTGAGATCTCTAGGCTTTAAGTGACATTTTGTACATTTCATTAGAGGGCAGACTGCTCCTTCGTTTACAACAGTAAAATTTTGGGCATCACAGTTTAAAGATGGTAGTGGTCGATCAAATCAGGTGACCACGCTAGAAATGGGGAAGAAAATCCATAAATTGGTATTTAATGACCATCGAGTGAAAGTGTGTGAAGGGAGAATCGGATCCAAAGAAGGCAAAGACAGTTCCGTCTGCCGGTAAGGTCATGGCGTTTTTCAATCAACGGCGAGTGTTGTACCGAAGAGATTTCGGCCCTATCTTGCTTAATAGCCGAGATATTTCAAAAATACGAAAAAAATCTAGCCGGGCATTTGTCGAATTTTCGATCTCCGACGGGTGGAAAAGATTGTACTCATCGCCCTGAGTGTTGTACCGAAGAGATTTCGGTCCTATCTCTCTTAGTAGACGAGATATTTCAAAAAAACTAACAAAATCTAGCCGGGCATTTGTCGAATTTTAGATCTCCGATGGGTGGAAAAGATTGTACTCATCGCCCTGAGTGTTGTACCGAAGAGATTTCGGTCCTATCTCTCTTAGTAGACGAGATATTTCAAAAAAACCAAAAAAATCTAGCCGGGCATTTGTCGAATTTTAGATCTCCGAGGGGTGGAAAAGATTGTACTCATCGCCCTGAGTGTTGTACCGAAGAGATTTCGGTCCTATCTCTCTTAGTAGACGAGATATTTCAAAAAAACAAAAAAAATCTAGCCGGGCATTTGTCGAATTTTAGATCTCCGAGGGGTGGAAAAGATTGTACTCATCGCTCTGAGTGTTATACCGAAGAGATTTCGGTCCTATCTTGCTTACTCGCATTTGGTGTTGTTCTATCAAAACAATGCGCCAGTTGATACGTGCATTATCGCGATGGCCAAAATCAATTAATTAGTTCGAATTGCTTCCTCACCGACTCTATTTGCCAAATTTAGTCCCCTCGGATTAGTTTCTGTTCCTAAGCTTGAGAAAATGGTTTGGTGGTAAAAGATTTGCCAACAATGAGGAGGTGGGGACTGCGATTGATGGCTATTTGGAAGAGTTTGAGCACTTAACCTATTGAACGTCACAGGGAAAAATGTATCGGGCCGAAGGGAGACTATGTAGAGAAATAAAGGTGCCTTTTCTCTTTTTTTTTTTGTTATGTCGGGTACTTCTGGAACTACCCTCGTATTTTATCTTCTTTGCACTTTTTTTCAGTAAAAAAAAACAGTTACTGCTGTTCGTCGCCAATTTTCCGTTACGTAAACAACGCCTGTGTCAGAGATTAGAATGGCAATACTGTCAGTATATAATATGGTTAAGCATAGTGATTGATGTGTAAGTTAAATAACATGGGTCATAGTATGGCGCCCTGTTGGACTCTTATTGGAACAGGAAGGGGACAAAAAGTGTTGGTATTAGGATATGGTTTATGATTGGAATCTGCGTTCGTAGGACGTCGGAATGTGGGCAATCTTCAAGAGCTATTTTTTTAAATTTCATTAATGTCTTTCTTGGTGCCCTTATCAATAACTGCAAGAACTCTTAGCAGAATTTCAAATATTCTTTAAAAATTCCTTGGTGGATTGGTTCTTAAATATTTTGGAAGAAATCTTGTCCTAATATCTTATAAATTTCTGGGGTATTGAACAACTGAAACACAGCAGACACAATAGGTTCATACTTTCCTTCCTATATTCCTTCTGTAGTTCCAAAATATAATTCAGAAGAATGGTTTTCAACTCTGGGTTCACCGGAATGTTATGAACTATTTTCCTGCTCAACGAGTATCTTCTTCCCAAAATCTCTTGCTGTTCTTTCTAAACACTCTTTGTGGGAACTACACTCGTATATTATCGTCTGATGTAAACATTTTTAACATATATGAACTAGTACTGGTTGTATTTTTAAAGAAATGGGTTTATACAATCAGTTTATGCCCCATACAGTCACAGGGGAGAAGAAAGTAGCTATATTTAGTCACAAAATATGTACATTCTACTCTTAAATAAACTTAGAAAGTATATGGGAAAAATAACAACTAAATGTTTGCTTTAATAAAAAAAGAATTAAAATCGAATACTTATTTTCATGAAAAATAGAAACTAGTTTTGTCACAATTTACGCATACGAACTTATCGCCATTTTCTGATGCACCTGCACACATATCGTGGGCCCAGTGGTAACATTTTTGGCACTGAATCTAACCAGGGGGCACAGAGGACCACATGTCGGTCCTCTCTGCCCAAAATGTACATTTCCAACTGTTAAATAAGTTTTTATATTATTTATATAATTCTAAATTATTATGATCTTGTGAAACCTTTTGAATAGCAGTTTTAAATCCCTGCAGCGAATGAACACAAATTAAATACCATCAACCGTTTTAAGGGATATAATAACAAGAAAATATTACAAGCGCTTAACTTATAAAACAGTTTCTTTCGCACTGTAACTGCAAGCGCTGGTTTAACCTACAAATCTGACTGCAGCTTGATAAAATGACGTGGTAGGTAGGTGCAGTATAGATAAGTATCAAACAGATGGCAGCAATTACACCAAAAATATCTTGGAAGTCCTCTGTGCCCTGGCGGTTCTGTGTGCCCCACTCTCCTCTACTTGACACCTTGATATATTTTTTTGACTTGTAATGGGTGCTCCTTGCAGCAGTGTCTGAGTATAAATCGCGCTCGAGGAGAAAACCTTTTGACGAGAGAAAGAAAACGACATACACTTACAACTACTTACTTTTGTTCCTGAAGAAGGCACTTAGATTAGTGGTGAAACGTTGAGTTTTGTAGATTTTGTTTTTGTTTATTTTTGTATTTTATACATTTGAACTATTATGACGTGAACGAAACGAAGACACTTTTGAAAAAAACACCATTTCGAGATAATTGAGTAAAGTTTCAAGTTTAGTTTACGTAAACATTGAAGTCGATCAGGTAAACTTAGAGATCATCGTCGATTTCGGGACTCTAACAGCAGCCTCCAAAATATCTAATCGGTGTTGTCTGCTGGTCATTCGTCCTTCTCTATTCGCATCTTGCGTTGAAAATGTAGGCTGATATGTAAGCTGCAATTCCCATAGGTACTGCACCTTCTGGAAGATGTTTCGGGATCAGTTTCCAGATTAGTTGGTTGTAGCTGTCGTTGTTATTCTGGGTGAATCCACCGATGCATCTTTCCAGCAATTCATCTTTAGATAGGTCTTCGTTTATCGACTTTATAATCTTCGAAACATCATCGGGCAGGGGTTGGTAGGTGTTAAAAAATCAGGGGATTCGTGTCGGTTGAGCTGTAGTGGTAAAACGTTGCTTAAATATGATTTCTCATTTTCTCCATTGGATTTGAATTCCGGCGAATCGCTAACATGTCTATCATTTCCTAGATAATTATCCCTTACCACTCAGCCCGTTATTATTATTTTTTAGCGTTTCTCAGTCATGTTCCTATTTGTTTCTGCACGTGTCCGATGCACTCCTTTCTCTGCACGACAAGGTCCTCGTATGGCTTTGCATTTTTGATAGAGGAAAAAGTTTTGGAGTCACCTGCTAAACGGCCGTTCTATGAAAATTTAAAAAAAATTTTCTCAAAGAGTTTGACTTTCAAATAAAGTAATAAAAAAATGTTTCGATTTCTTGAAAAATGTATTCCCTTCTTAGTAAATATGAAGTAGATTTATGAACGTAATATACATGTAAAAGAGGGCTTAAAAACGAATTGTAATCTAGCAACAATAGTTATTAACCTCCTACTAACTATTAGATTATTTCTTAAGCGTTGATAATGAGGTTGGCAAGCTGTCATTTACAGATGCTGCGTTGTCCCCCGATTTAATCCCGGACTATTATAACTAGACCTCCACTATACTCACCACGAAACAATAAAACAAAACAATGACTCTGAAGAGGTCCTTTTCAAAGTTCAAAGAACGCTGTGCTATTGTTACTGTAGGCTCTAAAGCTAACTTGATTTTCCACGTCGCTTTCAGATTTCCTGACCTAGATGATTTCAAATATAACATCGAGATTATAGTTTTATAAAAAATGTCTTAATAAAAATTTTATAATAAGATTTCGTATTAATCTCTTTATTATTTTAGTTTTCAGAATGGACGGATCATGACAGGGATATACCTGATATAGGTAAGTCAAATTTACAACACAAAAATGTTCTGTAAATTATAATTTATCTCACAGAAACAAAAATGAAATACTTACAAATTTATAATTTTTTTTTAACAAAATGTTACACATAAAAGCGCGTTTACTAGTTTGAGGAACTTAGACTCAATTTTCTCCTGAAACACCTCGTTGTTGTTCGTTAACCATATAAATTCACGATTGGTTAATCTTTCTGAGTCGCGGATCTTATAATAAATCAAAATGGCGCATCTCTCCTTTCTCTCGAAATGTAGCATCGCCAAACAAGGTATCTCCAGAAGTTTCGTCTTTGTCTCCCGGCATTTTGTAACATTTTTCGGACAATATGGTACGCTTAATGTTTCTTTCAAACAAGGTATTTTCCCACCTTCTGCGAAACAAGTGTCTGGTGCCTGAAGAGTGCAGCAAATAACTGTGCCGTTTGTTAGGACTATAGGCTCGCTTCCGAATGTACACCAGCTTTTTTTATTTTTATTTTTTTGTCTTACAGTAAAATTAGAATCTACGCTTAGTGATTTTCCAATTACATCTTTTTGCGGGTGGTAATAATGCATCACAACGTATTGTAGGTATCCTTGTTTAGTCTTGGGAATCTTTCGTTTTTTCGTCTGTAGATACTTTCCAAAATCCGTTTCGTTGAAGCCTTCAAATCGATTTATTGAATTTGTTCCGGGATATTGTTCCGTTGTAGCATTGATTGTGTTGGGATGTGGAGTCGAAAGTCCTTTATGATTCATAACTTCAACACTATTATGTTTATTAATATCGTTATTTATGCACCAAACTGAACAGAAAAACTTTGCGTTTAATACACAGGATATTGTAAGTAAAAATTCTAAATTCGTCATTTTATCAGCGAAATGAAAAGTGTACTGTCAAATAAAATATTTGCAAGTCTGGAAGCGACCTGTTTATTAATATTGTGGAGGTCGTATTCATTTGTTTTAATTATATAATTCCACCTAAATAACATATTTTACATATCCTATATGCGCTGCATATGTTTATCGTACTAATTTATTAAAGTGTATTTTTTTAACCTCTTTTGAGAATTAAAGAAAGAGAATCAGTTAAAAAAATCGCAGTTAGATATTAAATAAATTATTATTAATTTTTTGATTTTATTGTCGATATTATTAGTTAGTGACATTAAATATAAAATAAATCGTACAAATGACCTACGCCAGTCTAGTATGGTGGCTAAAAATCAACGAAAAACAACTAGTGTGTCTGAATATCACAGTTTCGTGACTTGCTCATATCCCTAATGTTCATATACTGTTGCTTTGTTAAATTGTTTTCTATCAAAAATAGTAATGCTTCTTCAGGGAAGATTGGTAATCAAAAGAGAGGAAAAATCTGCAATAGTTACCATAAAAATATACAGGGTGTTCCATTTGAAATAAACGAGTCTTAGTCGTTTGAAGGTATTTAATTTCGAGTTCAATTACGAAGCACCCAGTATAATATAATATGAATGTTTAGTATGGAAAACAAAGCTTGAGGTATCGTTATAATAATAGCCACGATTTGTTTCAAAACGACTATTAGGAAAGACTAGATTCATTTTATAAGTACCTACTCTGAATAAATTCATTTTCTTCCTTTCGAAACTAAATATCTCTAAAACTGTTGGGTTTTAGTGTAGAGTATGTTAATTAAAATTATCTTATATTACATCAAAAATGCAATAATATGTAGGGTGTTCCATTAAAACAAAACAAAATAATCTATCGCACAGACAAAATTGAACACCCTGTATATAAGAAAATATTTTCTTGCTCTAGAGAACTTCATTACAGACATCTTTTACGAAGAACATTTTTCGATAAAATAAATAGCAAAGGCACAATCGGTCGATCTCAGGAAGATGCCACACCCTGTATATAGTGTTCACACAATACGTTCCAATGGTGCATTGGTGCATTGGTCTGGGAATATCAGTTGAATGTGACGTGTGTGGGTACTCTTCTTTGGTGTTTCCAAAAACTAGCGCAAGAAGGAAGTTCAGAAATGGGAGACAAAACAAATGGCCTCCCTCTGGGGGAATACACCCAGACAAACACAAGTGAAGTCCTCACCAAATAGTATTAAAAAAACACTATTTGATCTCTGCAAGTCAAAGTTATGGGCTCTTACGGATCTTCTGACTGGCCACTGCCCCCAAGATGGGCAAAGTTGATCAACATACGTGTCGATTATGCGAATTGGGAACTGATTCAGATGAGTACATACTTTGCGAGAGAGAAACATTAAGCCGGCAAAGGTTTCAGCATCTAGGACAGGCGATCTTAACACCTGAACCGGATTAAAATCTTGGCATCCAAACTAGTACTGAGATTCGTTAAGAATATTGGAATAGTAGTGTATTGATGGGACAGGGTAATTACAATAGATCAATAGGTCGCAGTGAAGAGAGGTGCTTGGATCCTGAACGATCTGCCAACAATACAAGAGCCATCTTCAAAGAAACCCCAGAGGAAATAATTCAATTTCAGTCCAGGGAATTTGGTGTGCAAAAACATGCTTCCTTCATCATTTTCAAAAAAAAAGTACGAAACGATTATCCCTTTTGCTCACATGACACCTCAAACTGCATCTTTTTGCAAGGCATGCGAATTTTCATTTGTAAAACGTTCATATGCTGCCTATGGTCGGTATTAGGCTGTAGTGAGTCTATTGTTGGATGTTTAACTTTTGAGCACGATACTGAATTTGAAGCAGTTTTTTGTTCTGCAATACTGACACACGACAGTTGCCATTTTTTTTGGCTGAAGGTCTGTATCGTTTCTCAATGAAAATCTTCGCTCAAATTTGTTTTCAAATTCTCAAAGACCAGGTCACGATGATCGGTTATGCACGCCAAACTGATAAAATGGTGCGCGATTCATACTGCTAGTTCTTGTTGAGTCACCTTTTATATACACGAAATTGTACTGCGTTTTGTTTATAGGAAGAAGCAAGGTTTTCAGATAGAGATTTTTTGTAAAATTAAAGTCGAAAAATTGCTGATATTATCCAGCCATATGAATACAAAGTCGGCCGTGTTCACATCTTTATATGGAAGAGTTTTGTTAACAGAAATCAATCACCTCATCCGACTCTTATCTGTGAGATCCAATGCTAAAACACACAACAGTAGCCATCTTCACATTCATCACCTTTACTTTCACTCATCCTCAATCGTCTCTGCCCAATATTTTGCTATCTTTGCCAGATATAGTAATACAGTTATAGTAGCTTGACTACGAATAGTGCAAATCTTATTCAAGTCAATACCAAAGTCAATATCAAAATTTCAGCCTTGTATTTATGTAACGGTTGAGAATAGAACCCATGTTTATAGGAACTTTCATGTTTATTTTGAGACTTTAAATAACTACCTAAAATATTGACATAATTTCTTGAATCGCCCTGTATTTTAGGTAAAAATATCCAATGAAAATAAAGTTGACCAGGAAAAAATGGCAAATTAGAACTAGGTACTTAGGATTAGAAAATAAAAAGAAAGGAGAACAACCCTTCCTCCCCCTCCCAAATCGGGCTTAAAATTCAGAAATTATTCTCAACCAATCAAGACAACACATAAGCAATATCTAGGAATATTTTCAAAGTCTTAAAACATGACGGAAATAAAAATTGAAGATAGTGCTGCCCTCTAAGTATGTGGCACATATCGGCATTATATGGACCCATTTGAGAGCCATATGAAAGATAAACAATTATCAAAAAAACATAAGTCCAAAATCTTGCCACGTTGATTCAAATCAAAAATTAAGATTATACGACTCAATATCTTGGAGTGACCGGTCTAATTCACTACCAACATTTATTTTAAATCTGATGGGCACCACCAGTAGATTAAATGAACTTAATCCCAACGTTGGGCGACAGTTATACTAATACTAAATCTTCTTTCCATGCTTTCGCGGTTGATGTTGTTGGAGGGAGCGGAAGCCTTGATAACTAACATGATTCTTGTGCGTTTCCTACGACCAAGAATAAATAAAAATTCATTCGGTTCATTCGTTGATTCATTCATTATTTCATTAATTCTTTTGTAACGAAGACTGCTCTCAGACTCTCAATTCGGTCATTGAGTCAGTGAATGAATAACCTATCAATGGACAAATTTTATCTGCACATAATTTAGCAAAAAAGCACATCTATTTTTACTCCAGAATAGTATTCTGGATTCTTTCTGTAGTTAATGCTGTAACAAACTGAGTAAACAACACTGTAGTCATGCGTACTATTAAATCAATTCTGATTAATGGCTAAAATACCATCAATTAGGAATTCCTTTTCAAAAGAAAATAGAACATAAACTACGCGTCTGTTGCAAATTTAAGTCGAAACAATTAAACCAGTCCTGACTAAGCCGTATAAACAATTGTCTCTGATAGATTTTAATTAGAACTCATCAATAGTCACGCCATTGGAGCTTCACGGATTTATGTAAAAACTGACCGTGAATATTGTTTATGTTAATGCGTACATCTCAGAAGAATGCATACACACATAATAATTTATCACTCTGAGTCAAAAAGGACACAAAGCATACTATTGAAAGAAGTCAGTTAACGCGTCATCTGTTTATTTAATTTTTTATTCTACTCTTGACCTTTATTGTTTCTTGTTATAGGTTTTTTTTAATTCAGAAGTTTCTGAATTCTCGCTTTAGAATTTATTTCTTTTTAACTACATTATTGGATTTTAAATATAAGAACACAGTTTAGTTTCCAACCAAATAGAGAGCATAAACGATGCAATTTTCTTACAAGGTAGTTAGGAGATCAGGACATAAGAGGAGATCAAAATGAGACCTGCTGCTTTATACTTGTCGAAAATCCATTCAGGAAAATAAAAGTTGTAGACATTTGGACAATTTGATAAAGGACGAGAGCACCAAAGGGTTCCAAATTGTCTCTAGGAAAATAAAGAATTATATGAGGACAGAAGAAGAGAGGAAGCACATTGAGGGTTAAACAGTATTGCTTACTGAGCCCCATTGCTATTATTTTAAATACTAGATGATGCGATTAAGGATGCAAAACGAAAGACTAAAGTATAAATGAAGCAAAACCAATATGGATAATATTAAGAACACAATACACAAATTAAATTTGAAACTCAGATCAATAGAAACAGAAAACGTAAAAGATGGCACAATCGAGATGACCTTGAAGACCGTACAAGGTTGCATTAATATAATCTGGTGTCCATACTGCAGTAAATGCTATGAAATACAACCTCGTAATACATACCTGCATTGAACCAAATGAACGGGTTGTTTTGCAAACAGATATAACGCACGTTTTCCAAATTAAACAATTCAACAATTAATCAGTTTCGACGTAATTATCCTAATTTTTCTTGCCAATTCTTCGCAATTTTCGCTTATACAGAGATGAGCATGTATGGATGGGTTGGGTAAGTTCCAAGAAATAATTCGAATAAATTTCGAAATCGTTACAATTACAATAATTGTAAGATAATCTACAATAAGTCGCAAAATGGGATCATCCTGATTTGTGCAAATTAATACCTGGAATTGGGCAACGTTCATAAATTAATTTGGCGTCCAGTAGCGGTAATAAACATTGTTATTTACATCATTGTATTTCCACTAACAATCTGTTCAAAAGATCTAATCGAAATCAACGAATCTCTATTGTTAGATTAAAATGGTAGGGGTTCTGGAACTCGATATATGTTTTCGCTTGTTTATTTGTTTCCCAGTAACTTGGCACGTGCGAATCTGTTGTGTTAAATAAATACAGTGTGATTGGTGTAAACGCAACAATGATAAAACTTTATTGTATTACCGTGGTGTTAATTATAATCGTTTTGGATTTGGATCCAATTGAATGTGTTCGAATGCCGTATAGAGGACATCCAAGCAAGTCCTCGGTATCAAGATATTATTATCGTTCGTCACACCCATATTATAATCCTGATTGTTATCACTATCTTGCAAGTCTGCTATTGATATTTGTAATAAATTATGTGTGAATAAGGTCTGTAAAAGGACAGTTGAAACTGATGCCCACTACAACTATGGAAAGCGAATCATCATCAGTATGATGACCACAACTTTGGAAAGAATGCCCCAACAATCTGAAATTTATTCTTCGAGGAATTTGACTAATCAAAGCATCGGTAACAAGTCTTGTGTCTGATCTGTCAAATGCTGAGTTTATGGAATATGTAACCAGCATATAAAATTATTTTTATTCTATTTTTTTTAAGTAATGTATTTATTTTAAATTACTAGTAGGTACTTAGAGGCATTTAATAAATTTTGTACAATAAACCCGATCTTTAAATATTTTTCCTTTATTTTAAATTTATATTTATTTCAGCTTTAAGTTTATATTTTTAAAATACCTGTAATTTGACATGCTAACGATGTGATGTGTTACCAAAACAAGCAGGCTATGAATTGTCTGAAACATCAACAGTTATTGGAATTGATTGAGGAATTCTAGGTTTTATCCTTAAAATGACCGGTTTATGCATTAGTTTACGTGTTGGTCGAATAAGAATGAATATTTGTTCATATAAATATTATTGATATGAAGTTTTTAAAAAAATTCTAGGTTATAACAAATATTAATGTTGTTGTTAAAGCATTTGCGTAATATTTTCTTCAATGATGATGTAATCGGTAAAAAATCTTCGCTGTTTTAATTATTTCTTATATTAAGACGTCATTTTCATTCAGGGTTATAGAAAAAAAAAAAATTAATATTAAAAATGTTTATCCTACATGGTCATAGCAGTAGCAAAAATTATCGATTCAATAGTGATTGGAAAAAATAATATTGACCGCACTTGAACCTACTTGAGTACAACAAACACATAAACATTGATGAGGCCAAGAATATATATGAGAGGAGTTAAAAGAAATCAGAAGGACAACATTTCAAGTTAGCAGCTTAGAAAATAAAAGTAACGATGGTAACAAGGTGCCACATTTCAGCACTTGTTATCTGCCCAACTTTGCCAAGACCTTTACGAAGTAATAACTATCGTTTGAAGAGCTATGGCTTCGCTGCAGTTTCAGAAAAATTTAAAAACTTTTTCATTTTGTATTATTTTCGTTAAAGCTTGCCGAAAAACTTAAGATCATTATCTCTGGTGTTCGATCACGTAAATCCACGAAGACAGACTTTACTACTAGTTTGATTTTTGCTACAGACCTCAGGTATGTTATAATCGAGAGCAATTGCAAACTAGTTTACTTCTTCTTCTCCAAATTGATGTATTAGCTACTGTCAGACTTTAAATTTATGGTGAATATTCTTACATTAATTTATTTCACATGGAGCAAAGAGAGTGGTACAGATGGGGCCGGTATTCACCTGTATTATCATTGGACATGTGACATGTAACAAATGCAAATTAAATTTGTTAATATTATTTTATACACACAATGCTTGTGTAGCAATTTTGTTAAATGGGCAATAAGTTTGCTTTCCAATATCTCAAAAATCGCGGAGGGCATCCTTTTGAATCGCCTTAGAGCCGAAATATTCGATACCAACATCCTGCAGTCTGAGCAGTTTGGTTTTAGAGAAGGACTCTCAACTGAATAAATATCAACTCCTCAGAGTTACCGAGGAAATTATAAATTCCCTGGAAAGACGTGTGTCTACCGGAGCCTTCATCTGATATTCGGGTCTTTTTTTACAAATGCATTTGGCTGGGATCAATCCCAACATAATATATGTACCTCATGAATTCATATCTTTTGGGTCGTTCTTTCGATGTAGCAATCCATTCTTCCATCCCTTCCACTAGGCCCATCCTAGCTGGGGTTCCACAGGGGTCTCTTCTCGGCCCTGGGTTGTTCTTGATTTTCATGTTTACATGTCGTTTAGATCTGACACCCTTGTCTGTTCGAGGCTGCAAAGTGCAGTAGACGACTTCCTATCCTGGTCCACTAAATGGCGATTAGCTATAAACTACGATAAGTGTGTAGCAAGACGTTTTTCGAAGAAAAGATCTGCTCCTCCAGAAAACATCTTCGTAGAGGACGTCCGTCTGCTCTGAAGTTCCACCGTCAAATATCTTGGCATGACGCTGGACTCCAGGCTTACACTCAAACATCACTTTGCAGAGACGGCGGCCAAATTATTAACTGCGAGGTCAGCTGTGTTTCAATTCCTATGCAGCAAAAGCCAGCTCAGCCTGAAAATTATAATTTTAGTTTACTCGATTTTTGTTTTGAGGCTAATATCACTCACCTAATATGGATCTCTGGTCTGGTCTGACGCTGCACTTTCTCATAGGAATAGGTTTAACACTCTTCAAAATAAGACCCTCAGATACATAGTCAACGCCCAATCTACACATCCATCAGGACGTAAATATTCCCACTCTTCTCCAGCACGAAGCAGCGTTGGCCGAGAAGACATTTGATAGAATTTCTTGTTCTGACAACCCCCTGGAAAGAGAACTTGCTCACCTCGATCTTGACAGACCCTCTCCTCAAGTGAGGTTTGTTCGGATCTTAACCACCAATGATAGACTTAAGCCAACACGTTGGCCTGGTACTCCGCTTTAGACTGATTTATTTTAGTCCGCTTTTTGTTTGTGTGAAATCTCATATGCATTTTTATTTCGTTGTGTATGTTTGTTTTGACCGATTTTACCTTCCTACGTTTCCTTTTTTAGTCACAAATTTTTGTTTTATTTTTCTATTTATAATATCTAGTGACATATAGTAACAATCAACGGGGATGGTCTCGTAATATTAGGAGGACTAAAGGGTTTAAGCGCTAAAGTCCAACTCTAGAAAGGAGATGGAAGACCTTCGTCATCTTCATCGTTCAATGTGTTCACATCATATATTTAAATGACAATTTGAATTTAGGTATGGCTTTGGTCTGCGTTCAGTACAGCCAACCTATAGAAATTAAGATAACCGTGCTCGACACACAGAAGCGGATCTTAATGGCCTGTTTACCAGTGCAAAATAGAATTTAGTTGTAATCCAATAAATATGTGCTACAAAAAAAAAGATATAGACTCAAAATAAACCAAGGCGAATCAAGAAAAACATCAAATGAAATAGTTAGAACTGAAAAATCGTGGGCTAAGTAAATAAATAATGAACAGGAAATGAACGTCATGAGAGAATGGATGAATTAGAATTAATAATAAATAATATCAAGATGTATTACTTGTAAGAAAATTCAAAAGCAAAAACGAGGAATTCATTAAAATATATCTGGAAGATTTTATAATGAAGGACCTTCAAGCAGGAGTAAACGAAATGGTAACAGAATCAGAGGAAGTCAGTTTTGGATACCAGTCAGGGTACGAAAATACCTTCCTCATATTTTGTTAGGTCCAACGAAAGAAGATGAGCAATCTCTGGCTGGATTAGCGACCCTGAAAGGGCGTTGAACGTTGCTTAATTATTGACAACCATAAACAATTAGTTCTAAGAAAGTGAAATTTGGGAATACCAATACTCTTGCCAAAACTTTAGGGTTTAGCTGCGCTTCAGTAACTCAAATCAATTCAAATTTTTTAAATCATGAAGAAGCAGTAGACTTAATAAGAAATGAGATAGCAGGAAATACGAACACTAGAGACAGAAAAAAGAGAAAATGTGGAGCCAATAGTAGAAAATGCACAGTTTGGATTCCAATCAAATAGAGGGCGTAAACGATGCAATTTTATTACAATGCCGCTAGGAGAAAAGGCCATAACAGAAGACAAAATTGTGATCTGCTGCTTTATACTTGTCGAAAATCCATTCGGAAAAATAAAACGTATAGACAAAGGGTTCCAAATTTCCTCCCAGCAAAATAAAGAATTACATCAGGACAATAGAAGAGAGGAACCACATTGAGGTTTAAACAGGGTTGCTTTTTAAGCCGGCTGTTCTTCTTTTTAATACTTGATGAAGCGATTAAGAATGCAAAAAGGAAGACCAAAGTGTAAATGAAGCAAAACCAATATGGGTAATATTAAGAACACAATACACAGATTAAATTTGAAACTCAGATCAATATAAAAAGAAACGTCAATGACCCGGGCACCCGGTACCGGGGCACGAAGGTATTAAAGAAATGAGAAGGCTGATGCTCTGGCCAAAGAAGGAACATCTAGGCCACTCATTGGACCTATACCATCGTGTGGAACCACGAAAAGGGAGGTAGCCAAAACCATGGAGAAATGGTCGGCAAGTAAATCCCTCGAATGGTGGAAAAACTCCCCAGGACAGCGGCAGGCTAAAGAATTCATCAAAGAATACATGCCTAAATATACCGAGGACCTTCTGAACAAAAGCAGGAGAACGGTCAGGCTAGTTGTAGGCCTTTTAACAGGACATAACAGACTCAGCAAGCATATGAGCAACCTTGGTCTGGCGGAAAACACCATGTGCAGAATCTGTCAGACAGATGAAGAGACCTCGCAGCACATTCTGTGCCAATGCGAGGGACAAGCCAAATTGAGGTTAGAGTGCATTGGCGAACCATACCCACACGCGGCGAGCTACATGAAGACCAACCCGGCAAGGCTGGAAAGCTTTATAAAAAAGGCTAAGCTAGACCAGGTGGTCTAGATAATAGGGAGCTACAATAGACCTATGGGTCGCAGTAGCAAGAGGCCACATAGCCATCCCACTTAATTATCTATCTATCTATCTAACGTTAACAACAATTGAGATGACCTTGAAGACCGTATTTCTGAGAATAATAGCACACCTGTATTTTCTAGTAGCCATAACGAACACAACGATTATACAAGGTTGCATTAATATAATCTGGTGTTCATACTGCAGTAAACGTTGTAATATACAACCTCGTAATACATACCTGCATTGAACCAAATGAACGGATTGTTTTGCAAACCGATATAATGCACGTTTTCCAAATAAAATGGAAAGTGATATAACATCAACAATTAATCAGTTTCGACGTAATTATCCTAATTTTTCTTGCCGATTTTTCACAATTTTCGCTTATACAGAGATGAACATGTATGGATGGGTTGGGTAAGTTCCAAGAAATAATTCGGATAAATTTCGAGGTCGTTACAATTACAATAGTTGTAAGATAATCTACAATAAGTCGCAAAATGGAATCATCCTGATTTGTGCAAATTAATACCTGGAATTGGGCAAGGTTCATAAATTAATTTGGCGTCCAGTAGCGGTAATAAACATTGTTATTTACATCATTGTGTTTCCACTAACAATCTGTTCAAAAGATCTAATCGAAATCAACGAATCTCTATTGTTAGATTAAAATGGTAGGGGTTCTCGAACTCGATATATGTTTTCGCTTGTTTATTTGTTTCCCAGTAACTTGGCACGTGCGAATCTGTGGTGTTAAATAAGTACAGTGTGATTGGTGTAAACGCAACAATGATAAAACTTTATTGTATTACTGTAGTGTTAATTATAATCGTTTCGGATTTGGATCCAATTGAATGTGTTCGAATGCCGTATAGAGGACATCCAAGCAAGTCCTCGGTATCAAGATATTATTATCGTTCGTCACACCCATATTATAATCCTGATTGTTATCACTATCTTGCAAGTCTGCTATTGATATTTGTAATAAATTATGTGTGAATAAGGTCTGTAAAAGGACAGTTGAAACTGATGCCCACTACAACTATGGACAGCGAATCATCATCAGTATGATGACCACAACTTTGGAAAGAATGCCCCAACAATCTGAAATTAATTCTTCGAGGAATTTGACTAATCAAAGCATCGGTAACAAGTCTTGTGTCTGATCTGTCAAATGCTGAGTTTATGGAATATGTAACCAGCATATAAAATTATTTTTATTCTATTTTTTTTTAAGTAATGTATTTATTTTAAATTACTAGTAGGTACTTAGAGGCATTTAATAAATTTTGTACAATAAACCCGATCTTTAAATATTTTTCCTTTATTTTAAATTTATATTTATTTCAGCTTTAAGTTTATATTTTTAAATTACCTGTAATTTGACATGCTAACGATGTGATGTGTTACCGAAACAAGCAGGCTATGAATTGTCTGAAACATCAACAGTTATTGGAATTGATTGAGGAATTCTAGGTTTTATCCTTCAAATGACCGGTTTATGCATTAGTTTACGTGTTGCTCGAATAAGAATGAATATTTGTTTATATAAATATTATTGATATGAAGTTTTTAAAAAAATTCTAGGTTATAACAAATATTAATGTTGTTGTTAAAACATTTGCGTAATATTTTCTTCAATGATGATGTAATCGGTAAAAAATCTTCGCTGTTTTAATTATTTCTTATATTAAGACGTCATTTTCATTCAGGGTTATAGAAAAAAAAATTAATATTAAAAATGTTTATCCTACATGGTCATAGCAGTAGCAAAAATTATCGATTCAATAGTGATTGGAAAAAATAATATTGACCACACTTGAACCTACTTGAGTACAACAAACACATAAACATTGATGAGGCCAAGAATATATATGAGAGGAGTTAAAAGAAATCAGAAGGACAACATTTCAAGTGAGCAGCTTAGAAAATAAAAGTAACGATGGTAACAAGGTGCCACATTTCAGCACTTGTTATCTGCCCAACTTTGCCAAGACCTTTACGAAGTAATAACTATCGTTTGAAGAGCTATGTTCGCTGCAGTTTCAGAAAAATTTAAAAACTTTTTCATTTTGTATTATTTTCGTTAAAGCTTGTCGAAAAACTTAAGATCATTACCTCTGGTGTTCGATCACGTAAATCCACGAAGACAGACTTTACTACTAGTTTGATTTTTGCTACAGACCTCAGGTATGTTATAATCGAGAGAAATTGCAAACTAGTTTACTTCTTCTTCTCCAAATTGATGTATTAGCTACTGTCAGACTTTAAATTTATGGTGAATATTCTTACATTAATTTATTTCAGATGGAGCAAAGAGAGTGGTACAGATGGGGCCGGTATTCACCTGTATTATCATTGGACATGTGACATGTAACAAATGCAAATTAAATTTGTTAATATTATTTTATACACACAATGCTTGTGTAGCAATTTTGTTAAATGGGCAATAAGTTTGCTTTCCAATATCTCAAAAATCGCGGAGGGCATCCTTTTGAATCGCCTTAGAGCCGAAATATTCGATACCAACATCCTGCAGTCTGAGCAGTTTGGTTTTAGAGAAGGACTCTCAACTGAATAAATATCAACTCCTCAGAGTTACCGAGGAAATTATAAATTTCCTGGAAAGACGTGTGTCTACCGGAGCCTCCATCTGATATTCGGGTCTTTTTTTACAAATGCATTTGGCTGGGATCAATCCCAATATAATATATGTACCTCATGAATTCATATCTTTTGGGTCGTTCTTTCGATGTAGCAATCCATTCTTCCATCCCTTCCACTAGGCCCATCCTAGCTGGGGTTCCACAGGAGTCTCTTCTCGGCCCTGAGTTGTTTTTGTTTTTCATGTCTACATGTCGTTTAGATCTGACGCCCTTGTCTGTTCGAGGCTGCAAAGTGCGATAGACGACTTCCTGTCGTGGTCCACTAAATGGCGATTAGCTATAAACTATGATAAGTGTGTAGCAATACGTTTTTCGAAGAAAAAATCTGCCCCTCCAGAAAACATCTTCATAGAAGACGTCCATCTGCCCTGGAGTTCCACCGTGAAATATCTTGGCATAACGCTGGACTCCAGGCTTACACTCAAACATCACTTTGCAGAGACGGCGGCCAAATTATTAACTGTGAGGTTAGCTGTGTCTCAATTCCTATGCAGCAAAAGCCAGCTCAGCCTAAAAATTAAACTTTTAGTTTACACGATTTTTTGAGGCCAATACTCACCTATGGATCCCTGGTCTGGTCTGACGCTGCACTTTCTCATAGGAATAGGTTTAACACTCTTCAAAATAAGACCCTGAGATACATAGTCAACGCGCAATCTACACATCCATCAGGACTTAAATATTCCCACTCTTCTCCAGCACGAAGCAGCGTTGGCCGAGAAGACATTTGATAGAGTTTCTTGTTCTGACAACCCCCTGGTAAGAGGACTTGCTCACCTCGATCTTGACAGACCCTCTCCTCAAGTGAGGTTTGTTCGGATCTTAACCACCAATGAAATGACTTAAGCCAACACGTTGGCCTGGTACTCCGCTTTAGACTGATTTATTTTAGTCCGCTTTTTGTTTGTGTCAAATCCCATATGCATTTTTATTTCGTTGTGTATGTTTGTTTTGACCGATTTTACCTTCCTACGTTTCCTTTTTTAGTCACAAATTTTTGTTTTATTTTTCTATTGATAATATCTAGTGACACATAGTAACAATCAACGGAGGATGGTCCTGTAATATTAGGACGACTAAACGTTTTAAGGGCTAAAGTCCAACTCTAGAAAGGAGATAGAAGACCTTCGTCATCTTCATCGTTAAATGTGTTTACATCATATATTTAAATGACAATTTGAATTTAGGTATGGCTTTGGTCTGCATTCAGTACAGCCAACCTATAGAAATTAAGATAACATTGCTCGACACACAGAAGCCGGACCTTAATGGCCTGTTTACCAGTGCAAAATAGAATTTAGTTGTAATCCAGTAAATATGTGCTACAAAAAAAAAGATATAGACTCAAAATAAACCAAGGCGAATCAAGAAAAGCATCAAATGAAATAGTTAGAACTGAAAAATCGTGGGCTAAGTAAATAAATAATGAACAGGAAATGAACGACATGAGAGAATGGATGGATTAGAATTAATAATAAATAATATCAAGATGTATTACTTGTAAGAAAATTCAAAAGCAAAAACGAGGAATTCATTAAAAGATATCTGGAAGATTTTATAATAAAGGACCTTCAAGCAGGAGTAAACGAAATGGTAACAGAATCAGAGGAAGTCAGTTTTGGATACCAGTCAGGGTACGAAAACACCTTCCTCATATTCTGTTAGGTCCAACGAAAGAAGATGAGCAATCTCTGACTGGATTAACGACCCTGAAAGGTGGTCAATTGAACGTTGCTTAATTATTGACAACCATAAACAATTAGTTCTAAGAAAGTGAAATTTGGGAATACCAATACTCTTGCCAAAACTTTAGGGTTTAGCTGTGCTTCAGTAACTCAAATCAATTCAAATTTTTTAAATCATGAAGAAGCAATAGACTTAATAAGAAATGAGATAGCAGGAAATACGAACACTAGAGACAGAAAAAAAAGAGAAAATGTGGAGCCAATAGTAGAAAATGCACAGTTTGGATTCCAATCAAATAGAGGCCGTAAACGATGCAATTTTATTACAAGGCAGCTAGGAGAAAAGGCCATAACAGAAGACAAAATTGTGATCTGCTGCTTTATAATTGTCGAAAATCCATTCGGAAAAATAAAACGTATAGACAAAGGGTTCCAAATTTCCTCCCAGCAAAATAAAGAATTACATCAGGACAATAGAAGAGAGGAACCACATTGAGGTTTAAACAGGGTTGCTTTTTAAGCCGGCTGTTCTTCTTTTTAATACTTGATGAAGCGATTAAGAATGCAAAAAGGAAGACCAAAGTGTAAATGAAGCAAAACCAATATGGGTAATATTAAGAACACAATACACAGATTAAATTTGAAACTCAGATCAATATAAAAAGAAACGTCAACGACCCTAGCTTGGGTACCGGGGCACGAAGGTATTAAAGGAAATGAGAAGGCTGATGCTCTGGCCAAAGAAGGAACATCTAGGCCACTCATTGGACCTATACCATCGTGTGGAACCACGAAAAGGGAGGTAGCCAAAACCATGGAGAAATGGTCGGCAAGTAAATCCCTCGAATGGTGGAAAAACTCCCCAGGACAGCGGCAGGCTAAAGAATTCATCAAAGAATACATGCCTAAATACACCGAGGACCTTCTGAACAAAAGCAGGAGAACGGTCAGGCTAGTTGTAGGCCTTTTAACAGGACATAACAGACTCAGCAAGCATATGAGCAACCTTGGTCTGGCGGAAAACACCATGTGCAGAATCTGTCAGACAGATGAAGAGACCTCGCAGCATATTCTGTGCCAATGCGAGGGACTAGCCAAATTGAGGTTAGAGTGCATTGGCGAACCATACCCACACGCGGCGAGCTACATGAAGACCAACCCGGCAAGGCTGGAAAGCTTTATAAAAAGGCTAAGCTAGACCAGGTGGTCTAGATAATAGGGAGCTACAATAGACCTATGGGTCGCAGTAGCAAGAGGCCACATAGCCATCCCACTTAATTATCTATCTATCTATCTAACGTCAACAACAATTGAGATGACCTTGAAGACCGTATTTCTGAGAATAATAGCACACCTGTATTTTCTAGTAGCCATAACGAACACAACGATTACACAAGGTTGCATTAATATAATCTGGTGTTCATACTGCAGTAAACGTTGTAATATACAACCTCGTAATACATACCTGCATTGAACCAAATGAACGGATTGTTTTGCAAACAGATATGACGCACGCTTTCCGAATAAAACGGGAAGTGATATAACATCAACAATTAATCAGTTTCGACGTAATTTATCCCAATTTTTCTTGCCAATTCTTCTCAATTTCCGCTTATACAGAGATGAGCATGTATGGATGGGTTGGGTAAGTTCCAAGAAATAATTCGGATTTTCGAGGTCGTTACAATTACAATAGTTGTAAGTTAATCTACAATAAGTCGCAAAATGGGATCATCCTGATTTGTGCAAATTAATACCTGGAATTGGGCAAGGTTCATAAATTAATTTGGCGTCGAGTAGCGGCAATAAACATTGTCGTTTTACATAATTGTATTTCCACTGACAATCTGTACAAAAGATCTAATTGAAATCAACGAATCTCTATTGTTAGGTTAGAAGGGTAGGGGTTCTCGAACTCGATATATGTTTTCGCTTTTTTATTTGTTCTGCAGTACCTTCACATGTGCGAATCTGTTGTGTTGTTGGTGTAAAGGTAACAATGATAAAACTTTATTGTATTACCGTGGTGTTAATTATAATCGTTCTGGATTTGGATCCAATTGAATGTGTTCGAATGCCGTATAGAGGTAGTCCGAAAAAATCCACACCATCAGGTTCCTCTTATTCTGGTGGATATTATGATCAGACGACAGAATCATATCGCAATCCTTACTATGATCGTGCGTGGGATAGACCAAATTATAGAGAACCAAGTTATAGTGTTAAAAATTCTGTATTAGCTGGATTAGGAGGGTCAGCTTTGGGATTATATTTAGGACATAAACTAGGTGGAATCTCTAACAGTAACACTGATCTTAACGAGTTCGATGAATCTGGAGGTAATCAAAAATACTCAGTGGTACACTATTATTATCAAGGTGATCGTCCAATCCCAAAGGATAGCAAAATCGAAGCTGATACCATTAAAAAATGTGGAAATAAAACGTTTTGCACGACGAATACTACAGCTCTGTGTTTATCGAACGGAACCATATACTGTATTGCAGATTTAAACTCGACGACAGCTTGCGAAGGCATTTTAGCAGAAATGAAGTGTGTGTCTTCCACGGTGACTTTAGCTTGTAACGGCGATGGTATCAATTGTAATAATACTACTTTATTATCAATACCTTGCGTGTCTACCATTGAAGTTCTTAGTAATTTTACCAGTAAGAGGAAAATTGAAAATGATGCTACTACAACTATGGAAAGCGAATCGTTTTTACCAGAAAATAATGAAACCTCAACTACTCCTCGGTTAACAACAATGAATAGTGGTGATGAAATGTCTACAATTACTTCCACAATGGATGGAATGATGACCACAACCTTGGAAAGCATGTCAAAACAATCTGGCGATAATTCTTCGAGCAATTTGATGAATCAAAGCATCAGCAACAAGTATTGTGTCACTGTGATTGCTGAACCAATCAAGAAGCCGTTATTACCACCTTATCTGTCAAATGCTGAGTTTATGGAATATGTAACCAGCGATAGTAAAGTTAGGGCGGAAGTAAATGCTAAATTTACTGATGTATTTAGTACTATGTTGAATCGTGTTCTTCCCTAATTTGTATAATTTATAAGATTGTGTTTTATTCTTGTTTTTAAAAGAGAAAACAATTGTGATTTATTTATTTTATAGTTACAGGTTCTCTAATAAATTTTGTACAATTTACCCAACCTTTAAATCCCTTGCTTTTATTTTATTAACTCGTTTGCAAACATGACATTTAGAGGATAAAAGATCCTCAATTTAGCGATACAACATTATAAAGCCATACACTCAAGTCAATACAGTTTTATGGAGAATTAAAATTTTGGACCACCTCTATACAATGCATTAATTTCAAGAACTGTATCAGAAACATCAAGCTTTTTCCTACCTATTATGATATTTTAAATATCATGCAATAACGTCTAAATATTTCAAAAACAACTGTAACTAGGTATAGGAAATACTTGTAAAAGTCCCTCTAAAATATCGTTTACATAGAAAACTGTATCAAGTAACAAAGCTGTTGTCTGTAATCTTTTTAATGACCAGCCTCAATCAATCATCCTGTATATTAATAACAAGATATGTAATTTCTCAGGACAAGCTTTGATCTGTTTAGGTGTTAAGATCGCCTGTCCTACGTGCTGAAATCTTTGCAGCTCAATGCTTCGCACTCACAAAGTATGTGGTCTCGATCAACTTTGCCCATCTTTCCTTAGAGGGCGGTGGCCAGTAAGAAGGCTCATAAGAGTCCTTAACTCTAACTTGCTGAGATCAAGTAGATTTTTATTACTGTTTGGCGAAGAGTTAATCAATTTCATCTGCTGCTGCTAAGGACTGGATTGATGTACTATGTTCTAATGAGAGCAAATTTGATGTCTTTTACAATACATTCTTATATTACTTTAATTCTGCATTTCCATTAGAATAGTACAAAATTCTTCATAAGCGAAGTATAGACTGCCAGGCCGGCATTTCTTGAATTTTTGATCTCCCAGGGGTGGAAAAGATTGTACTCATCGCCCTGAGTGTTGTACCGAAGAGATGACGGTCCTATATCTTATAATAGCCGAGATATTGCGAAAAAACAAAGATTTGTACCTCATTTTTCGCGAAAATCCAAAATTAGCCAGCCGGGCATTTGTCGAATTTTTGATCCCACATTGGTGGAAAAGATTGTACTCATCGCACTGAGTGTTGTACCGAAGAGATGACGGTCCTATCTCTTATAATAGCCGAGATATTGCGAAAAAACAAAGATTTGTACCTCATTTTTCGCGAAAATCCAAAATTTGCCAGCAGGGCATTTGTCGAATTTTTGATCTCCTTGGGATGGAAAAGATTGTACTCAACACGCTGAGTGTTGTACCGAAGAGATTACGGTCCTATCTCTTATAATAGCCGAGATATTGCGAAAAAACAAAGATTTGTACCTCATTTTTCGCGAAAATCCAAAATTTGCCAGCCGGGCATTTGTCGAATTTTTGATCTCCCATTGGTGGAAAAGAATGTACTCATCGCACTGAGTGTTGTACCGAAGAGATGACGGTCCTATCTCTTATAATAGCCGAGATATTGCGAAAAAACAAAGATTTGTACCTCATTTTTTGCGAAAATCCAAAATTTAGCCAGCCGGGCATTTGTCGAATTTTTGATCTCCCAGGGGTGGAAAAGATTGTACTCATCGCACTGAGTGTTGTACCGAAGAGATTAGGCTCCCATCTCTCATAATAGCCGAGATATTGCGAAAAAACCAAATTTGTACCTCATTTTTCGCGAAAATCCAAAATTTGCCAGCCGGGCATTTGTCGAATTTTTGATCTCCCATTGGTGGAAAAGATTGTACTCATCGCACTGAGTGTTGTACCGAAGAGATGACGGTCCTATCTCTTATAATAGCCGAGATATTGCGAAAAAACAAAGATTTGTACCTCATTTTTTGCGAAAATCCAAAATTAGCCAGCCGGGCATTTGTCGAATTTTTTATCTCCCAGGGGTGGAAAAGATTGTACTCATCGCACTGAGTGTTGTACCGAAGAGATTAGGCTCCCATCTCTCATAATAGCCGAGATATTGCGAAAAAACCAAATTTGTACCTCATTTTTCGCGAAAATCCAAAATTTGCCAGCCGGCCATTTGTCGAATTTTTGATCTCCCATTGGTGGAAAAGATTGTACTCATCGCACTGAGTGTTGTACCGAAGAGATGACGGTCCTATCTCTTATAATAGCCGAGATATTGCGAAAAAACAAAGATTTGTACCTCATTTTTTGCGAAAATCCAAAATTAGCCAGCCGGGCATTTGTCGAATTTTTGATCTCCCAGGGGTGGAAAAGATTGTACTCATCGCACTGAGTGTTGTACCGAAGAGATTAGGCTCCTATCTCATAATAGCCGAGATATTGCGAAAAAACCAAATTTGTACCTCATTTTTCGCGAAAATCCAAAATTTGCCAGCCGGGCATTTGTCGAATTTTTGATCTCCCATTGGTGGAAAAGATTGTACTCATCGCACTGAGTGTTGTACCGAAGAGATGACGGTCCTATCTCTTATAATAGCCGAGATATTGCGAAAAAACAAAGATTTGTACCTCATTTTTCGGGAAAATCCAAAATTTGCCAGCCGGGCATTTGTTGAATTTTTGATCTCCCATTGGTGGAAAAAACTCATCGCGCTGAGTGTTGTACCGAAGAGATTACTTGTCTCTAGAAATGTTATTTTATAATAACATATTAATAATGATAATGTTTTATATAAAAACAGAAGACCGATAATGATATCGGTGAACCACCTTGTATATTTAATTTAATATCTAATAGGGCGAAAAGGTTATCTAATATTAAGTATAATAATAAATAAAAGATACGAAGAAATTATCGTTTAGGAGACAAAGAGCAGCGAACTTATCTATCACCCAAACATTACATGCCAACAATTTATCTTATTATTATTTCTTTTAACACAAACGCGATAGTGATTTACTTCGGAACAAGGTCTGGGACGATCGAGAATTTCCGCTATTTATATGGAAGCCAAAACATAAAATTAGTTTGTCACAAAAGCAGTGACTCATTTTAATTACACTCTGGAAATAACCGAACTGAACATTGTATATTACTCATATTATATTTACGTGATTGTGGTCGCTGTTTAGTTGTATGAAAAATTTCACTTTAAGCGGACGACCTTCCACAATGACGTTAAAGAGTAGGGGATTCGAAACTTGAATCATATGACTCCATTACCTACCTGTTCTCTCTAGTCTTAACGCGTTTATAACACCTGGCCGCGAACAAATCTAGAAGAATTGTGTGTTTCACTGATATAATCGGAATATTTTTATAAATATATGAATTAATCATAAACCGTGTTACATTAAACAATGGAGAGACGTTACTATGTGTGTGCATTGTTAGTTTTTACATTTCTAACCGATTTGGATTTATCCGAGTGTAGAAGAGGTGGTGGTGGTAGTGCTAGAAGAACACCGACTAGAAGTCCTAGTAGAAGAACCACAACTTATAGAAGTCCGCAAAGAGCTACAACCCCAAGGTATAATATTCAAACTCAACAAGCTTATCCAAACTATAACCAACCGACCTATAATCGCCAACCACAAGCTGCGCAAAAGGTAACCACTCCACGTTACAATATACAAACGCAACAGGCTTATCCCAGTTATAATCAGCCGAATCATAACCAACCTAATTATAATCAACCTGGTTATAATCGACCTGGATACAATCAACCCGGATACAACCAACCTCATTATAATCAACCAGGTTATAACCAACCTCATTACAATCAACCTGGTTTCCCCAACAATAACTATTATCCATCAGGTGGAATTTGGCAACAGAAAAATAATCATAATGTTCGGAACTCGGTGTTAGCTGGATTAGGAGGTTCAGCTCTAGGATTATATTTAGGATATAAAATTGGTCAAATCTCCAATAGCAACAACGGTCCTAATTACGTTGGTGGACCCGGTGGTTATCCTCAATACTCGGTGGTTCATCATTATCATCACGGTGACCGTCCAATACCGAAAGATGGTAAAGTCGAAGCTGATGTCATTAAAAAATGCGATAATGTAAGCTTCTGCACACCTAATACCACCCCTTATGTATGACAAACGGAACTGTGTACTGCATCGCAGCTTTAGATTCCACAATAATCTGTAATGAAAATTCTACAGAATTAAGATGCATCAATTCGACTATCACCATCCCTTGCGATAACAATGCGACTAATTGTAATAGCACTAATATGAACACAACTACATTATCGATACCATGCGTGACAACTATTGATGTTTTTGGTGATTTTGGCAGTAATAAATTATCTGTGAATAAAATCTCGAAAAGAGCGGTTGAAGATATAACCACAACAATGACTCCATCAGAAAGTAATAATAATTCAAGTGAATCTACAACTGTTAGCAGCAATGATACATCCACCACAGTTAGTGCTCCTGTCAGTATGCCTCAAGTGTCAGCTAGTCCATCAAGTAGTATAAGTAATCTGGGTATTAGTAATAAATATTGCGTCACTGTTATTGCTGAACCAATTAAGGAGCCTTTAATTGAACCAATGCCACCGAATATGTCCAATGAACAGTTTATTAAATATTTAGATAGTCATAATGAGGCTCAAGCAGAAGCTAATGAAAAATTTAAAGATACTTTTGGTACGATGTTGAATTATGTTGTTGCTTAATGATGTTGTATTAATTCGGTTTATTTTATACAAAATCTAAATCTCAGTCAGTATGTATAGTATTTAGTCAATCAGTATACTGTTGTTGTTACTTTATAAATGATGAAAAAGTATGTGATATAATTTTTTATAGTTTGTATGTTAGATGTTGTATTAGTAGTGAGTAATGAGTTTTCTGTAAAATGTCTTCTGGGTTTTCCTTTGAATGAATCTTGTAAATAAAATATTTTCTTGGAAATCAAGTTGTATGTTTAATTATAAAAATTATAATCATAGGAAATGCATGAGTTTTATGAAATAAGTGACTCATATGTGTTCTGTATGCAGCACTTTCTATATTATTGCACTCTTTGATTCGCTAAATAATTTTAAGGTAAGTTTGTATAAAATAATTTTTATATTAATATTTTGATAACTTTGAAATTTTATAAATATTGACAATACTTTTATTTTAATATTCACAAAGATACGATTATCTTTAATAATCAATAAATAAAGGCTGTGCCAAAATTAACGCAAGATTTGAATTAAATAGGAAACACAGTTTTTGGTCTTTAGATTATTATTTTTTTGTTGAATCATAAAGTATAGATGTATCATAATTATTGTAGCTGAGTTTTGTTGATGCAGCGTTTAATCTCCTCTTGTAATGCACGGGTGGTTGTGGGCATGTTGACATAGACCTTTGACTTCAAATAACTCCATAAGAATAAATCGCATAATCTAGGTGGCCAATTGTGATCATCGAAACGAGAGAGTACACGACCAGGAAATATCTCCGCTTGATATCTGCTTGACCAGTCTCATTTTCAAAAATGTATTATCATTGTAACAATGACACGTTGCAAATGCATTTGTTGTTCGACAATCACATGTGGGTTCTCCAAACCCCAAACACGACGAATTTTGGCGATTAACAAAGCCATTAAGGTGAAAATGTGCTTCATCGCTTAGGATGATTTTGTTGATGTTCAATAATCCATTCCACAAACTCTCTTGACTGTTCATGGTTACTAGGCGTCAGTTGTTGTGTTAATTGAATTTTGTAAGCATGGAGACAAAGATCTCTTGTCAGCATACGCTGTAGGGAGCTTCTTGAAATTTGCAATTCTTATCCACGACGCCGAATTGATGTTTCTAGGCTTTCACCAACACTCTCACGTACTGCTTCGATATTGACATTTGAACGGCTTGTTTTTGGACGACCCGTATGTTTAGCGTCTCCTGATTCAGTCCTCCTGAATTTTTCAATTAATCGCTTTACAGTTTGACCATATTTTGTATAAAATTTGCAGCCGTCAAACTTTCATTATTTTTAAAATATTGTTCAATAATAAAAGCACAGAGTTGCCAACAATTTATTGCAAAAATGGCGCAAAATTAGACGATGACGCACTAGCACTAAAGAGCTGCTTTAGCGTCCACAGAAAATAATCTCATCATCCCCAAAGTTAATCCCATGAAGGTGTTCTTTGAGTTTAGAGTGGCTGTTGGAAAATTTCGAAGCCTGCATTATGAATTGGGACCATTAAAACACAGTTCCTGTGGATTCCGATGAAGCAGCACATTACGTTTGAGTTTTTCCCTCCTTGTTTCTTGAAATTAAAGCAGCATTGCTCAGTTATAGTCTGATCATGTGGTAAAAAAATCTATTATATAAGGATAATTCTTTCGATATCCCAAAAAACTGTGGCCGTGATTTCCCTGTAAAGACCATTGCACAAAACTTTCGAGGGGATGGTGAACCCTTGTGCCTGCATTGCCAGGTTTCATCCATAGTAACGAATCTTACTAGGAAGTGTTGAAGGATTCTATAAAAATAAGCAAATTCCAAAATAGTGTGTTAGAATTGAGACTCTGTGAAGCCAGTATGCAGCTGTTTTCTATAATGCTGTTAATTCATATTCGAAAAATTCGCAAAAGCTATTGAATGTAAGAACAAATTCTTCAAAAAGTTCAATATTTGTCATGGTTGTATAATGGATAAATGTGTCCTACTTAAGATATTGAAAATATTAGATGGCCCAACTTCCCATTTCAGATTGGTTCGTCACTGTTGCTGCTCATTATTCCTCGATGTAATTCACTGAATATTGCTGTTAGGTTTTATCGAAAAATAAAATATCATGAGTTGCTGTAATGGAGGGCTATGGATTAACGACTCTGGTCGTCATTAACCAAGTTTGCAGGGGCTACTGATTTTCCTGGTTGAAGCTGAAGCCTGAATAACTGTCACATTTTGTTACTGGAACCGATGGGAAGTATTTAATTAGAAATGTTACTTCAGTTGTGCCCTAGGGATAGTGTTTTGATCACCTTTTGAATATAATAGTTTTATAAATAGCTACCTTTCATATCCGTCCAAAAAAAGAAAATGAAAACTGTACCACCACATTGTCTTAGCTGTAAATTGTGCATTATTAGGTGTGCAGTATTAGATAACTTAGATGCATATTCTACATTTTGGTTGAAACCTATTCACCGTGAAAGTGTAATCTTAGCTAATATTTAAAAGTGGCGAGAGATTTTCCCCAACAAAGCTAATCAAATTAATATTACAGCAGACGATTTTTTAGCAATATAAATACAAAGTTTACAAGAAGTACTCGGTACCCAGATTAGATTTTGGAAATAATTAAGTATCAGAAGCAGAGATCTTAGCCCGAAATAATAAAAAGTTCAATTTAATTAGCTTACTTAAACTAAAAGTCTGGGAGTGTGTATAATAAGCCTTTCTCAGACTTTTTTTTTCATTTTTCAACATCGTCTGTGTTGTTAATTAATGATAACTTTGCTTCTTGCTACAATGTCTCTCTTAGAATTGTATTCCTTGTATTTTCATCTTTTTTATTGTCTATTATTTATTAATTTATCTGGGATTGTAATACGTGTCTTTACAACGTTTAAATTTGAAAGTGTTACGGATTATATTATAGATTAATTTGCAAAAAATTAAAATTAGATTAGCTAGCAGAAAAAGTACCTGTTGCGTAGTATTCTGCTTATGTTGTATCGAATAACAAGCCATTACGTTCTGCAACAATAATTCTGAATTGTAATTTACGTTAGTATACAATTATGCTAACTTATTTGAAAGCCGCTTGGCAAGACTCATCTGCACGTTACGTAACATTTAGTAAACATTCTAGAGCCAGTTTTTACGGCACAAGGTTGTTCAAACAAACAAGATAATTAAAATTTGATAAAATATCGAATTTTACACAAACTATTTTATAGAGATTAAACTATTTTTGTTGCTATTTTAGAATTAATGCATAATATTATCTATGTAATACGTAAATAGTACGGAAAACAATGACAAAAATTTGGATGATGTAATCTCCTGTTGATATGTGCTGCTAATTAGGTTCTATTAGAGTTCAGTGCTATTTACAAAATCACAAAAACTTAATATCGGTTTTGATAATACTGTAATTACAACATAACATCCAATTTTGGTTTTTCCTCTATGATTAAGTTATATCCATTTGTTTGTTTATTACCTTTGTTGCTTAATATCTTTGTGTGTACCAAGTGGTCGACATAGAGAGATGAGAGAGATTTTAAAATTGTTTTGAGAATTTTTTTACCTAAACAGTTTCTCTGGAACTTCAATCGTACTTATTTTGTTTTATCGAATTGTCAAAATGATGTTTTCGATAAATTGAGTACATGAAGATCTCTAGAGAGGGCAAGATTCCGTACAAGAAAGTTTGGTCATCTCAAACGGCACTCTCCCCACTTCCAACTTTACCGAAAGATAAAATGGCTAGAAAATATAACCTAAAACCGACAAAAAACAGGCGCATTCGAAAGTGTGCTCAATTGAACCTTGACAGGAACTATCGATAGCAAACCATGCAATTCTCTCCGATAGTCAAGCAGCCATAATAGCGCTGAGTTCTAACATTATTAGGTCGAAATTAGCCTGGGAGTACCACAGCAGACTGAAAAACCTAGGCAAATCAAACAGAGTTGCACTATGCTGGATACCAAGACACACTGAAATCAGCGGCAAGGAAGAAGCTAATCTATTAGCAAGGAAGGCTGCCACAACTTTATTTGTGGGACCGGAGCCATTTTGCAGTATAGGGAGGAAAGAACTCAAAGATAGAGATAGAGACTAATTAAGATTCCAAATCTTGTCATCATATCATTATGCTCTGATTTCCTGTCTTTGGATCTTGCACAGAAGAAACGTCGATCGTTAATTGTAGTTTGTCTTGTTGGAATTTTTTATTTTTCAGTTTGCAGTTCAGGTATAATACTTAAAATGTTCTATTTTGCTGCCACTGAATACTATAGCCAAAGGATCAGTCAAAACTTCTGCTAGTTGAAGAATGAATTTTCTTCTTGCATCTCAGTGACCAGTACGAGAGAAGTGTGTGCCTTGGGACAAAAAACATTCAACCGCTATATTTTCTCCACTATTCAAATTTAAGAAACTAAATTCATGGTAGCCGAAAATATGCTTTAGTAACAATGCAATAAAAAACAATTCAACAAATTTATAAATCCAAATTAAAAACCACATGATATACCTTGGGACGCACTTAAGTCTACTACACTGGGGACACAATGAAAACCTGCGCATTCAACATTATAACTGGATAAATCTATCAGAAATTTAATTTCCTTATTGGTCCTCTGAGTTCCCCCTATTGTATAAGGTGTGGCAATTTTGTGACCACTTCTGAAATTGAAATTATAATTAGGATTTTTCTTTAGGTACTGAACATTTATGCTTAATGATGAAATTTCAATAATCTTTGTTCTCTTTCAACTAGACCAAAATAAAATCATTTTCTTTGAAACCTTCCAATATTTCAATTTCATCTGGTGCTCTTCGAACTATCATCGGACAGAACGAGTTCTTCATTCTCTGAACTACTGTTGGTAACTTCTATGACTTGCCTTTTAACTGCTATCTGTTTGCGTTTCATTTTAATCTCTCTTATTGCAGTTTGTTCTTCTATTTCATGGTTTTCGGGCGTGTCCGTTGAAATTCTACAACGACCGAGTTTTCTACCTCTACGTTTACCACCTTTCCTTGCTTGTGCCTTTGGAAACAGCCGAATCAAATCTGGAGTTAGATGACTTTGCGCTGACGATGACTTACTCAGTATGGAATGGTTATCTTGCGGATATGATCATATGCCTATCAGTCACAAATGAGGTTAAAAACTCATGGTCTCCAAATATATTCCTCTTGAGAGGAAAAATGCCAAATACTCTAAACCCCGATCGTATATTTTCTGCTGAAAATGCTCTAGGATAAACTTTGTCTATACACTCGGCCGCATCGTAAATGGTGATTGGTTTACCACAGTTTGAAAGATGCCAGTCACTACACGATGTATTATAATATTTCTTCAAGCGCCCAAAGACGGTCCTATCTAGTGGCTGCATTTTATGGCTGGTGTGGGGTGGCAGGGTTAACATTACAATACCATTTTCGTTTTCAAATTTCAGTGATTCAATTGAAATGTGGCTATCGTGGTTATCGTTTTTTATGTGTGGTGGGTGCTCAGTTGCATCAGTGACTTGTCTGGCTATCAATAACACTTTATTTGCTACATTTACTTGCGATTGCGTTACGAAATGAGGTAAATACTCTAAAAATAAGACATAATTAGACCAACTACTCAAATTGGCTACTCCTACACTTTCCACTGGAGTCCCCTTCAGCATAAGCTGTTTGTAGTGGATCCTTGGGAATATAAATAGTGGTGGGATCGAATTTCCCAAAGCATTTATTGCAGATATAAGAGTGATGTTAGGTCCTCTTTCCCCAGAAGTCAATCTCATCACTTGTTTTTTTCCTTTTGGTACAATAATACGTACAGGGCTATGAACAGTTGATATACCTGTTGCATCAAGGTTGTAAATGTGTTGTGCACCAAACATAAATCTGCTCGTAACATCTTCCAATTTGTCGAAGAATACGTTTACGTTAACCTTGTTGAATGCAGTGGATCTAGCCATGCTGGTAGCCAGTGGCTTGCGTAAAGTTAGATCTGAATTTTTTTTAAGAAAGGCACTGCAGCCAATCTATACCTGCTATTCTGTTTTTGGTCCACGAATCTGAATGCTTAATATTATTAGATGTAGGTAGCGTATTTGTATGCTAATTTTCTGACTTCCACAACAGATAATCCGCAACACTGTTTTAAATATGTGTTCAATTCCTTTTCTTGTGTGTTGGTAAAAATGCCTTTAACAGCATTAGATGCCTGATAGACAAATGTCTGCTCTTCCTTTGGCTCTTAACTTTACTTTAAACTTTCTTCCGGCAGCTGCTTCAATAGCTTTAGAATCAGGAGGAACCCTTCTTACGTTTGTTTTACTGTGAGGCATCTGTAAATAATAAAAAACATATGAAGGGGTCAATGCAAGAACCAGACTTCTGCATTTTAGTTAATTTTACAGGAGAGTAAAAAAAGGTTTCTAGCACGAGTTGGTTGAAATTTACCGAATTTTCCTTCCTTATAAATTGGAAAACATGGATCGATAACATAATAATCGGTTTTGAATGAATTTGTTTTATCGCTGTTTTGAAAATTTAATTTTGAAAAATGGAGATGTCTTGTTCTTGCATAATTCAAAAAATGTTATGTACTGTAACATGTATGTATTATATAAGACTAAAATATATAATACTGAAATAACATTAGCAGTCAGAATCATATCCATAGTGAAAGGTATACAAATACATACATTCTTAAATTCAAAAAACAGCACATTTGAATCATATTTGAAAAGTTTATGGTTCGAAATGGTAAACCTTTGTTTCTGATTTTTTTTTTAAACTCCTTTGAAAAATGATCCTTGAAATTTAACAACATATTTTGTTGTACAGGAATCACATGAAAGTTTTTATTCTTTAACAATTTTATGATAATGTTCTGGAATGAATATTTTATCATTTTTCTTTTTTTTTTTCTATATTATCAAAAGAACGATCGCACGGTAAGTAATTATGTCCAGGTTCTGGAAAGCGCTGTACTATTAGAGCAAATCGTCCTCTTTTAACCAAAGTGTACAGAAACTGGACCATTACATTGTTCTTGTTTTGAGAGCTACAGTTATCAGAAAATATATAAAGATCTGTTACTTTGGGATTGAGAATATTATTGAAAAAGTGCAAAAAGTACACTTCTATGTGTATGCAAAAGTTATAGACCCATAACTGGATCTTATAAAACACATCACCACTGGAGACAACAGGCAGAGGCATGTTTTGCTGAAAATTTATTGACCCTACTTCAACATTGTCATTCTCTCCGTCTTAGTCTCCGCCTTAGTAATATGCAACTGTTTACTAGTTATCAGGGCCTTTCGCGTTTCTGGAGTGCCTGCTGAATTAATTTGGTTTTGCAATTTATCACACGTCTGACGCGTGTCTGACTTTGGACGACCGAATGATAGCTTATAGTTCTCTAAAAAATATTTTCTGAAAAATTCATATTTCACCGACGGATTGATGATCTGGTTATTTTCGTATAACAGGTACTGTTCAGGTTCATATTTCTCTAGATATAGAGAATACATCTTGTTTATTGACAAGTCAGGAGATAGATACTTTAGATCCGGCTCCGTCGACTGTAATGCGAAACAAACCTTGGGAAGCTGTCTATATGATTTCGAATTTGTGTAATAAGTTCTTCTGGAATTTTATTTGATCTGGTGTTGTGTTTTCCACGTTTGTCTAAGGGAGTAGTAATATTTTTGCTCAAACATCTTCCTTCCTGTTAACATATTCTAAACCAGAAGCCCGTTTAACAGTACCACCTGCCAATGCAACAACCAGACATCTCCATACAGATAACTGCATTGTTTGAAAGATCAGACATCTGCCAACACTACAATTGAACGTAGTTATAATAGCCGGAGCGGCCGCGTTGTTGCATAAGTTATCGAGCATGGATTCTACTACTAATTACATGCATTACCTTGAAGTTACCAAAAAGTGAAGATGTCTGGTTATTGCATTCCACCCTTCATATCAAGTAAGTATAGACCAGTATACACAGTCCATAGGTATACTTCTGGGTGTGTCCCAAGGTACAATTATGTGGTGATGTACAGTCTGTTCCAAAATTTATGTCCCTTGATGTGCGAATGCACTAGGTTTGACCGACATTTATTTTAGATCGCAATTACAGTATTGATATTCATCAATCAAAAATTGTGTCGAGTTATAAGGAAGATGATTTTTATTGGATCTTTTAATTGTGGAGTTGACATTAATTTTGGAACAGACTGTACATGCAATGCGAACAAATTTACATTTTTAGGTGAAAACGTTTAAATTGTATAAATAGGTACAATAGTTCGTGCTAGAATTAGGGAAACTTATGCAATTACCCCAACTTACCTTCTTCTTGCTTTACAGGGCATAATGTTGGTAAAATGTAATTTACTTTCACTGCTGTAAAACTAAAAGCCTGATATTCGTGATGGAATTGACTTGAACTTGACTTGTACTTGATGCGTTTTGACTACAATATAGTTGTGGCGCAAAAATGTGAATGGTTTTTGCTAACTATTCACGTCCTGAGGTACACCGTGTCCCAAGCTACATATTTCGCCCCTAATTTAGATTTTAAAGTGGTAATTTTTTGGCGGCAATATTAATCATGTGGTAAACATGTCATGGATTACCTAAACGTTTTTTTTTTGAGTTAATCTGATGGATCAACTACTCAGTTGAAAACAAAATAACAGGTTTGTCTGTTTCGTCTGTCATTTTTGTCTTTCTCTTATATACAATACAAACATGATTTGCACCATCGTTTTTTTTTCTAAATTAATCTGCACGTCAGGTCGTAGAGTTAAGAAACCTAATTTGTATGTATCATATTTAGGATGATAATCCATTAAAAATATTATGATGATATAAAGCGTTGCTAGGAAGTTCGCACCATAATATTTATAATTTAATTGATAACAATTACGATAAAGAGTGTTTATTGACCATACATTCTTTAATCCGATGCGTCTAAACATCAACAAGCTAGAACTCTTGGAATAGTTATCTCTTATGATTACGACGTCATACGTGTCATATACATATACAATATATATTAAAGACGAAGATAATTTGATTTCAGTTCTAAACATATGTTTGCACTAACAATTTCAATATAACCTAAGCAGTTAGAAAAAATATAAAAAATGAGAGCCTTAACTTGCTTCATTATAGTTATTTTTATTTCGTTAATATTCTATTGTGTTGAAAGTAGATTTGCAGGACGTGGTGGTTTTCGTTCCAGCCGTTACCGTTCATCGAGCAGAAGAATTGGAAGTTGGCCTTATCGCTATTCTTCCTTCAGAAGAGCATCTTCACGGTCTACCAATGCACCTCGTAGAACCTATTACGACAGTAATTTTTATTCAAGACGGGCATCTCGAGTTACCACAATTAAACCCGAACTGAACGAGCGAAGGAATTTCGACACTAGAAATAGAATATCAAGTCGTAGGATAAATTTCGACGAATCAACACGGAGAAGTTATTATCCTGGACACAACTCTGGTAATTCTCGTACTTCTATATATCCTAATTCTGGCAGATATTACAATGAAGGAGTTATGAGCTCCTCTTTCTATCCGGATAAGGCTGATCATTCAGGAACAAAGAACGCTGTTTTAGCTGGATTGGGTGGTTCAGCATTAGGAGCTTATCTGGGATATCAATTGAGTAATATGCAAAATCAACCTCTTATGGGTCCGGTTGGTTATAATCCTCCACAATATTCGGTAGTGCATCATTATCATCACGGGAATGATCCAATTATTAAGGATGCAAAACTAGATGATACAGTTGTAACACAATGTAATAATGTTGCTTTTTGTACACCCAATAGTCAACCATTATGTCTAACTAACGGAACGATTTATTGCATCTCTCCAATGAAGGATGTTAAGAAATGTAATACCACTTCCAGAGAAGTCTCTTGTTTAATTACAACACTAACTGTGCCTTGTAAAAATGGTACAGATTCCGGATGTAATGGAGCTAATCCTGTCAAGCATGAAACGGTTGAAATTCCATGTGTAACGAATTTATTTATTTCTGACAACTTAAATACAGGAAAATTGCAAAATCCTCAAATACTAGCTAACAACAATAATTTGCTGGTTGGAGATAATACAGGAACATTGAATGAATTTTGTGTTACTGTGATCGCAAGAGCCTATTTCAGGAGGAAGCAAAAGTAAATATCACAATGATGATTAATTAACAAATTAGTTGCATTTGTTTCTTTTTGTATTTTAATAAAATTGTTTCTCTGAATATTTGTCCTGTTTTTTATTTCTATTGTTGATTCGTTTTTCAATAAACTGTAATATGCAATAAATTATATTTTATGGTGATAAATTATAACTTAAATACGAGTGAAACGAAATAATAACAAAGCTAGATCATCATCATCATCAACAAAGTCATTATCGAGTTAAAAAATCTTTATGGATGTGTGATTTATTAGCATTCATCACAAATACTAACTTACCTATCACCTTTGTGTATATTCTTTTATATTTTGTCAACATGCTGTTGATTGTCCAATAACAAACCATCTCTTGATCTCATTGATTATCAATTGTTTCGTCATATATGTCAAAAAATTGGCAACATTTATGTTATCGTAACAGTCACCTGATTTTGCACTATGAAGGAAAAGGAAGCAAAATCATCATGTATACTAGAAATAGTATGGCTCCTACGTTAGTGAGAATCTAAGAGCAAAAATAACAATGCATTTAGCAAAATGTTGATGTAGGAAATTTTGCGTTGTTTATGTAACCTCAACAATATTAGATTCCTCGCCAAATTGATTCCAAACCTTACAATCATTAAGGGTTTATAGAAATGAATACGTTCTCTTTTCAGTGCGCTCGTACAGTTCCGTTTCAACATCTCAGCGCTCGGTTTGAAAATGATCCAGATTTCTTAAGCCGTATTGTTACTATGGATGAAACTTGGTACACTTCTACGACTCAGAAATAAAACAACAATCGATGGCATGGAGACATTCTGGTTCTCCAAGGCATGAGAAGTTTCGTTTCCAAAAATCTGCTGGAAAAGTTCGTCTTCAGTTTTTTTTAAATTGCCGTGGAACATCCAATCATCCAAAGGTGTTTTGTTTTTGCACACACATTGCATGTTGCCATACAAACAATTGGTGATTTAGTATCATATTTATAGTTCGTACATGAGGTTGTGTCAATGCTTGAGCACGCGATTTTGAGGTAAATGTCATTACAAATGTGTCAAGAATCGGCACAGCAGCAGGAACTATAAATATGATCCTTAGGGTTCGAATTACTCGAACAGTCCTTTTATTCAGCAGTGTGACTGCGTCCATCGAAAAGAGTTTAAGGAATCGTAAATTATCCTCCATCGTAGAGGTGATAGAAGCTATAGAGGCCTGGTTTGCGAGTGCAAGATAAAAATTTCTTTTGAAAGGTCTAGGGGCACATTGCAGATAGAACACAATTAAATAGTTATTGTCTAGTTACAGGTTCTGTAATAAATTTTGTACAATTTACCCAACCTTTAAATCCCTTGCTTTTATTTTATTAACTCGTTTGCAAACATGACATTTAGAGGATAAAAGATCCTCAATTTAGCGATACAACATTATAAAGTCATACCCAAGTCAATACAGTTTTATGGAGAATTAAAAATTTTGGACCACCTATATACAATGTATTAATTTCAAGAACTGTATCAGAAACATCAAGCTTTTTCCTACCTATTATGATATTTTAAATATCATGCAATAACGTCTAAATATTTCAAAAACAACTGTAAGTATAGGGAATACTTGTAAAAGTCCCTCTAAAATATCGTTTACATAGAAAACTGTATCAAGTAACAAAGCTGTTGTCTGTAATCTTTTTAATGACCAGCCTCAATCAATCATCCTGTATATTAATAACAAGATATGTAATTTCAGGACAAGCTTTGATCTGTTTAGGTGTTAAGATCGCCTGTCCTACGTGCTGAAATCTTTGCAGCTCAATACTTCGCACTCATAAAGTATGTGGTCTCGATCAATCCTTAGAGGGCGGTGGCCAGTCAGAAGGCTCATAAGAGTCCTTAACTCTAACTTGCTGAGATCAACTAGATTTTATTACTGTTTGGCGAAGAGTTAATCAATTTCATCTGCTGCTGCTAAGGACTGGATTGATGTACTATGTTCTATCGAGAGCAAATTTGATGTCTTTACAATACATTCTATATTACTTTAATTCTGCATTTGCATTAGAAAAGTACAAAATTCTTCATAAGCGAAGTATAGACTGCCAGGCGGGCATTTGTTGAATTTTTGACTTCCCAGTGTGTGGAAAAGATTGTACTCAACGCGCTGAGTGTTGTACCGAAGAGATGACGGTCCTATCTCTTATAATAGCCGAGATATTGCGAAAAAACAAAGATTTGTACCTCATTTTTCGCGAAAAATCTAAAATTTGCCAGCCGGGCATTTGTCGAATTTTTGACTTCCCAGGGGTGTAAAAGATTGTACTCAACGCGCTGAGTGTTGTACCGAAGAGATTAGGGTTCTATCTCTGATAATAGCCGAGATATTGCAAAAACAAAGATTTTTACCTCATTTTTCGCGAAAATCCAAAATTTGCCAGTCGGGCATTTGTCGAATTTTTGATCTCCCAGGAGTGGAAAAGATTGTACTTAACGCGCATGAGTTTTGTACCGAATAGATTAGGTCCTATCTCTGATAATAGCCGAGATATTGCGAAAAACAAAGATTTGTACCTCATTTTTTCGCGAAAATCCAAAATTTCACAGCCGCGATTTGTCGAATTTTTGATTCCAGGGGTGGAAAAGATTGTACTTAACGCGCTGAGTTTTGTACCGAATAGATGACGGTCCTATCTCTCATAATAGCCGAGATATTGCGAAAAAACAAGAATTGTACCTCATTTTTCGCGAAAATCAAAATTTGCCAGCCGGGCATTGTCGAATTTTTTGATCTCCCAGGGGTGTAAAAGATTGTACTCAACTCGCTGAGTGTTGTACCGAAGAGATTAGGTTCTATCTCTGATAATAGCCGGGATATTGCAAAAAAACAAAGATTTTTAATTTCTATTTTTCGCGAAAATCCAAAATTTGCCAGTCGGGCATTTGTCGAATTTTTGATCTCCCAGGAGTGGAAAAGATTGTACTTAACGCGCTGAGTTTTGTACCGAATAGATTAGGGTCCTATCTCTGATAATAGCCGAGATATTGCGAAAAACAAAGATTTGTACTCATTTTTCATGAAAATCCAAAATTTTCCAGCCTGGCATTTGTCGAATTTTTGATCTCCCAGGGGTGGAAAAAGATTGTACTCAACGCGCTGAGTGTTGTACCGGAGAGATGACGGTCCTATCTCTGATAATAGCCGAGATATTGCGAAAAAACGAAGATTTGTACCTCATATTTCGCGAATATCCTAAATTTGCCAGCCGGGTATTTGTTGAATTTTTGATCTCCCATTGGTGGAAAAAACTCATCGCGCTGAGTGTTGTACCGAAGAGACATTTGTTCCCTAGAAATGTTATTTTATAATAACATATTAATAATGATAATGTTTTATATGAAAACAGAAGACCGATAATGATATCGGTGAACCACCTTGTATATTTAATTTAATATCTAATAGGGCGAAAAGGTTATCTAATATTAAGTATAATAATAAATAAAAGATACGAAGAAATTATCATTTAGGAAACAAAGAGCAGCGAACTTATCTATCATCCAAACATTACATGCCAACAATTTATCTTATTATTATTTCTTTTTAACTCAAACGCGATAGTGATTTACTTCGGAACAAGGTCTGGGACGATCGAGAATTTCGCTATTTATATGGAAGCCAAACATAAAATTAGTTTGTCACAAAAGCAGTGACTCATTTTAATTACACTCTGGAAATAACCGAACTGAACATTGTATATTACCATATTATATTTACGTGATTGTGGTCACGTTTAGTTGTATGAAAATTTCACTTAAGCGGACGACCTTCCACAATGACGTTAAAGAGTAGGGGATTCGAAACTTGAATCATATGACTCCATTACCCACCTGTTCTCTCTAGTCTTAACGCGTTTATAACACCTGGCCGCGAACAAATCTAGAAGAATTGTGTGTTTCACTGATATAATCGGAATATTTTTATAAATATATGAATTAATCATAAACCGTGTTACATTAAACAATGGAGAGACGTTACTATGTGTGTGCATTGTTAGTTTTTACATTTCTAACCGATTTGGATTTATCCGAGGTAGAAGAGGTGGTGGTGGTAGTGCTAGAAGAACACCGACTAGAAGTCCTAGTAGAAGAACCACAACTTCATAGAAGTCCGCAAAGAGCTACAACCCCAAGGTATAATATTCAAACTCAACAAGCTTATCCAAACTATAACCAACCGACCCATAATCGCCAACCACAAGCTGCGCAAAAGGTAACCACTCCACGTTACAATATACAAACGCAACAGGCTTATCCCAGTTATAATCAGCTTGAATTATAACCAACCTAATTATAATCAACCTGGTTATAATCGACCTGATACAATCAACTCGGATACAACCAACCTTAATATAATCATCCAGGTTATAACCAACTCATTACAATCAACCTGGTTTCAAGAATAACTATTATCCATCAGGTGGAATTTGGCAACAGAAAAATAATCATAATGTTCGAACTCGGTGTTAGCTGGATTAGGGAGGTTCAGCTCTAGGATTATATTTAGATATAAAATTGGTCAAATCTCCAATAGCAACAACGGTCCTAATTACGTTGCGGACCCGGTGGTTATCCTCAATACTCGGTGGTTCATCATTATCATCACGTGACCGTCCAATACGAAAGATGGTAAAGTCGAAGCTGATGTCATTAAAAAATGCGATAATGTAAGCTTCTGCACACCTAATACCACCCCTTAAGTGTATGACAAACGGAACTGTGTACTGCATCGCAGCTTTAGATTCCACAATAATCTGTAATGAAAATTTATGAATTAAGATGCATCAATTCGACTATCACCATCCCTTGCGATAACAATGCGACTAATTGTAATAGCACTAATATGAACACAACTACATTATCGATACCATGCGTGACAACTATTGATGTTTTTGGTGATTTTGGCAGTAATAAATTATCTGTGAATAAAATTCGAAAAGAGCGGTTGAAGATATAACTACAACAATGACTCCATCAGAAAGTAATAATAATTCAAGTGAATCTACAACTGTTAGCAGCAATGACATCCACCACAGTTAGTGCTCCTGTCAGTATGCCTCAAGTGTCAGCTAGTCCATCAAGTAGTATAAGTAATCTGGGTATTAGTAATAAATATTGCGTCACTGTTATTGCTGAACCAATTAAGGAGCCTTTAATTGAACCAATGCCACCAATATGTCCAATGAACAGTTTATTAAATATTTAGATAGTCATAATGAGGCTCAAGCAGAAGCTAATGAAAAATTTAAAGATACTTTGTACGATGTTGAATTATGTTGTTGCTTAATGATGTTGTATTAATTCGGTTTATTTTATACAAAATCTAAATCTCAGTCAGTATGTATAGTATTTAGTCAATCAGTATACTGTTGTTGTTACTTTATAAATGATGAAAAAGTATGTGATATAATTTTTTATAGTTTGTATGTTAGATGTTGTATTAGTAGTGAGTAATGAGTTTTCTAAAATGTCTTCTTGGGTTTTCCTTTGAATGAATCTTGTAAATAAAATATTTTCTTGGAAATCAAGTTGTATGTTTAATTATAAAAATTATAATCATAGGAAATGCATGAGTTTTTTATGAAATAAGTGACTCATATGTGTTCTGTATGCAGCACTTTCTATATTATTGCACTCTTTGATTCGCTAAATAATTTTAAGGTAAGTTTGTATAAAATAATTTTATATTAATATTTTGATAACTTTGAAATTTTTATAAATATTGACAATACTTTTATTTTAATATTCACAAAGATACGATTATCTTTAATAATCAATAAATAAAGGCTGTGCCAAAATTAACGCAAGATTTTAATTTAAATAGAAACACAGTTTTTGGTCTTTAGATTATTATTTTTTTGTTGAATCATAAAGTATAGATGTATCATAATTATTGTAGCTGAGTTTTGTTGATGCAGCGTTTAATCTCCTCTGTAATGCACGGGTGGTGGTGTGCTTGTTGACATAGACCTTTGACTTCAAATAACTCCATAAGAAAAAATCGCACAATTAGGTGGCCAATTCTGATCATCGAAACGAGAGGAGTACACGACCAGAAATATCTCCGCTTGATATCTGTTTGACCAGTCTCATTTTTAAAATGTATTATCATTGTAACAATGACACGTTGCAAATGCATTTGTTGTTCGGACAATCACATGGGTTCTCCAAACCCCAAACACGACGAATTTTGGCGATTAACAAAGCCATTAAGGTGGAAATGTGCTTCATCGCTTAGGATGATTTGTTGATGTTCAATAATCCATTCCACAAACTCTCTTGACTGTTCATGGTTACTAGGCGTCAGTTGTTGTGTTAATTCGAATTTTAAGCACGGAGACAAAGATCTCTTGTCAGCATACGCTGTAGGAGCTTTTGAAATTTGCAATTCTTATCCACGACGCCGAATTGATGTTTCTAGGCTTTCACCAACACTCACGTACTGCTTCGATATTGACATTTGAACGGCTTGTTTTTGGACGACCCGTATGTTTAGCGTCTCCTGATTCAGTCCTCCTGAATTTTTCAATTAATCGCTTTACAGTTTGACCATATTTTGTATAAAATTTGCAGCCGTCAAACTTTCATTATTTTTAAAATATTGTTCAATAATAAAGCACAGAGTTGCCAACAATTTATTGCAAAAATGGCGCAAAATTAGACGATGACGCACTAGCACTAAAGAGCCGCTTTAGCGCCCACAGAAAATAATCTCATCATCCCCAAAGTTAATCCCATGAAGGTGTTCTTTGAGTTTAGGGTGGCTGTTGGAAAATTTCGAAGCCTGCATTATGAATTGGGACCATTAAAACACAGTTCCTGTGGATTCCGATGAAGCAGCACATTACGTTTGAGTTTTTCCCTCCTTGTTTCTTGAAATTAAATCAGCATTGCTCAGTTATAGTCTGATCATGTGGTAAAAAAATCTATTATATAAGGATAATTCTTTCGATATCCCAAAAAACTGTGGCCGTGATTTCCTGTAAAGACCATTGCACAAATTGAGGATGGTGAACCCTTGTGCCAGCATTGCCAGGTTTCATCCATAGTAACGAATCCTACTAGGGAAGTGTTGAAGGATTCTATAAAAATAAGCAAATTCCAAAATAGTGTGTTAGAATTGAGACTCTGTGAAGCCAGTATGCAGCTGTTTTCTATAATGCTGTTAATTCATATTCGAAAAATTCGCAAAGCTATTGAATGTAAGAACAAATTCTTCAAAAAGTTCAATATTTGTCATGGTTGTATAATGGATAAATGTGTCCTACTTAAGATATTGAAAATATTAGATGGCCCAACTTCCCATTTCAGATTGGTTCGTCACTGTTGCTGCTCATTATTCCTCGATGTAATTCACTGAATATTGCTGTTAGGTTTTATCGAAAAATAAAATATCATGAGTTGCTGTAATGGAGGGTTATGGATTCACGACTCTGGTCGTCATTAACCAAGTTTGCAGGGGCTACTGATTTTCCTGGTTGAAGCTGAAGCCTGAATAACTGTCACATTTTGTTACTGAACCGATGGGAAGTATTTAATTAGAAATGTTACTTCAGTTGTGCCCTAGGGATAGTGTTTTGATCACCTTTTGAATATAATAGTTTTATAAATAGCTACCTTTCATACCTGTCCAAAAAAAGAAAATGAAAACTGTACCACCACATTGTCTTAGCTGTAAATTGTGCATTATTAGGTGTGCAGTATTAGATAACTTAGATGCATATTCTACATTTTGGTTGAAACCTATTCACCGTGAAAGTGTAATCTTAGCTAATATTTAAAAGTGGCGAGAGATTTTCCCCAACAAAGCTAATCAAATTAATATTACAGCAGACGATTTTTTAGCAATATAAGTACAAAGTTTACAAAGAAGTACTCGGTACCCAGATTAGATTTTTGGAAATAATTAAGTATCAGAAGCAGAGATCTTAGCCCGAAATAATAAAAGTTCAATTTAATTAGCTTACTTAAACTAAAAGTCTGGGAGTGTGTATAATAAGCCTTTCTCAGACTTTTTTTTTCATTTTTTCAACATCGTCTGTGTTGTTAATTAATGATAACTTTGCTTCTTGCTACAATGTCTCTCTTAGAATTGTATTCCTTGTATTTTCATCTTTTTATTGTCTATTATTTATTAATTTATCTGGGATTGTAATACGTGTCTTTACAACGTTTAAATTTGAAAGTGTTACGGATTATATTAGGATTAATTTGCAAAAATTAAATTAGATTAGCTAGCAGAAAAGTGTACCTGTTGCGTAGTATTCTGCTTACGTTGTATCGAATAACAAGCCATTACGTTCTGCAACAATAATTTGAATTGTAATTTACGTTAGTATACAATTATGCTAACTTATTTGAAAGCCGCTTGGCAAGACTCATCTGCACGTTACGTAACATTTAGTAAACATTCTAGAGCCAGTTTACGGCGCAAGGTTGTTCAAACAAACAAGATAATTAAAATTTGATAAAAATATCGAATTTTACACAAACTATTTTATAGAGATTAAACTATTTTTGTTGCTATTTTAGAATTAATGCATAATATTATCTATAATACGTAAATAGTACGGAAAACAATGACAAAAATTTGGATGATGTAATCTCCTGTTGATATGTGCTGCTAATTAGGTTCTATTAGAGTTCAGTGCCATTTACAAAATCACAAAACTTAATATCGGTTTTGATAATACTGTAATTACAACATAACATCCAATTTTGGTTTTTCCTCTATGATTAAGTTATATCCATTTGTTTGTTTATTACCTTTGTTGCTTAATATCTTTTGTGTGTACCAAGTACGACATAGAGAGATGAGAGAGATTTAAAATTGTTTTGAGAATTTTTTTTTACCTAAACAGTTTCTCTGGAACTTCAATCGTACTTATTTTGTTTTTTATCGAATTGTCAAAATGATGTTTTCGATAAATTGAGTACATGATGATCTCTAGAGAGGGCAAGATTCCGTACAAGAAAGTTTGGTCATCTCAAACGGCACTCTCCCCACTTCCAACTTTACCGAAAGATAAAATGGCTAAAATATAACCTAAACCGACAAAAAACAGGCGCATTCGAAAGTGTGCTCAATTGAACCTTGACAGGAACTATCGAAAGCAAACCATGCAATTCTCTGATAGTCAAGCAGCCATAATAGCGCTGAGTTCTAACATTATTAGGTCGAAATTAGCCTGGGAGTACCCCAGCAGACTGAAAAACCTAGGCAAATCAAACAGAGTTGCACTATGCTGGATACCAAGACACACTGGAAATAGCAAGAAAGAAGCTAATCTATTAGTGAAGGCTGCCACAACTTTATTTGTGGGACCGGAGCCATTTTGCAGTATAGAGGAAAGAACTCAAAGATAGAGATAGAGACTAATAAGATTCCAAATCTTGTCACCATATCATTATGCTCTGATTTCCTGTCTTGGATTCTTGTACAGAAGAAACGTCGATCGTTAATTGTAGTTTGTCTTGTTGGAATTTTTTTTTTTCAGTTTGCAGTTCATGTATAATACTTAAATGTTCTATTTTGCTGCCACTGAATACTATAGCCAAAGGATCAGTCAAAACTTCTGCTAGTTGAAGAATGAATCTTCTTCTTGCATCTCAGTGACCAGTACGAGAGAAGTGTGTGCCTTTGGGACAAAAACATTCAACCGTTATATTTTTCTCCACTATTCAAATTTAAGAAACTAAATTCATGGTAGCCGAAAATATGCTTTAGTAACAATGCAATAAAAAACAATTCAACAGATTTATAAATCCAAATTAAAAACCACATGATATACCTTGGGACGCACTTAAGTCTACTACACTGGGGACACAATGGAAACCTGCGCATTCAACATTATAACTGGATAAATCTATCAGAAATTTAATTTCCTTATTGGTCCTCTGAGTTCCCTATTGTATAAGGTGTGGCAATTTTGTGACCACTTCTGAAATTGAAATTATAATTAGGATTTTTCTTTAGATGCTGAACATTTATGCTTAATGACAAAATTTCAATAATCTTTGATCTCTTTCAACTAGACCAAAATATTTTTTTTTGCATTTTCTTTGAAACCTTCCAATATTTCAATTTCATCTGGTGCTCTCCGAACTATCATCGGACAGAACGAGTTCTTCATTCTCTGAACTACTGTTGGTAACTTCTATGACTTGCCTTGTAACTGCTATCTGTTTGCGTTTCATTTTAATCTCTCTTATTGCAGTTTGTTCTTCTATTTCATGGTTTTCGGGCGTGTCCGTTGAAATTCTACAACGACCGAGTTTTCTACCTCTACGTTTACCACCTTTCCTTGCTTGTGCCTTGGAAACAGCCGAATCAAAATCTGAGTTAGATGACTTTGCGCTGACGATGACTTACCAGTATGGAAATGGTTATCTTGCGGATATGATCATATGCCTATCAGTCACAAAATTAGTTAAAACTCATGGTCTCCAAATATATTCTCTGAGAGGAAAAATGCCAAATACTCTAAACCCCGATCGTATATTTTCTGCTGAAAATGCTCTAGGATAAACTTGGTCTATGCACTCGGCCGCATCGTAAATGGTGATTGGTTTACCACAGTTTGAAAGATGCCAGTCACTACACGATGTATTATAATATTTCTCAAGCGCCTAAAGACGGTCCTATCTAGTGGCTGCATTTTATGGCTGGTGTGGGGTGGCAGGGTTAACATTACAATACCATTTTCGTTTTCAAATTTCAGTGATTCAATTGAAATGTGGCTATCGTGGTTATCGTTTTTTATGTGGTGGGTGCTCAGTTGCATCAGTGACTTGTCTGGCTATCAATAACACTTTATTTGCTACATTTACTTGCGATTGCGTTACGAAATGAGGTAAATACTCAAAAATAAGACATAATTAGACCAACTACTCAAATTGGCTGTTCACACTTTCCACTGGAGTCCCCTTCAGCATAAGCTGTTTGTAGTGGATCCTTGGAATATAAATAGTGGATCGAATTTCCCCCAAAGCATTTATTGCAGATATAAGAGTGGATGTTAGGTCCCTTCCCCAGAAGTCAATCTCATCACTTGTTTTTTCCTTTTGGTACAATACGTACAGGGCTATGAACAGTTGATATACCTGTTGCATCAAGGTTGTAAATGTGTTGTGCACCAAACATAAATATGCTCGTAACATCTTCCAATTTGTCGAAGAATACGTTTACGTTAACCTTGTTGAATGCAGCAGTGGATCTAGCCATGCTGGTAGCCAGTGGCTTTGCAAAGTTAGATCTGAATTTTTTTTAAAGAAAGGCACTTGCAGCCAATCTATACCTGCTATTCTGTTTTTGGTCCACGAATCTGAATGCTTAATATTATTAGATGTAGGTAGCGTATTTGTATGCTAATTTCTACTTCCACAACATAATCCAACACTGTTTTAAATATGTGTTCAATTCCTTTTCTTGTGTGTTGGTAAAAATGCCTTTAACAGCATTAGATGCCTGATAGACAAACTCTGCTCTTCCTTTGGCTCTATGTTTCTTTAAATGTCTTCCGGCAGCTGCTTCAATAGCTTTAGAATCAGGAGGAACCCTTCTTACGTTTGTTTTACTGTGAGGCATCTGTAAATAATAAAAAACATATGAAGGGGTCAATGCAAGAACCAGACTTCTGCATTTTAGTTAATTTTACAGGAGAGTAAAAAAAGATTTCTAGCACGAGTTGGTTGAAATTTACCGAATTTTCCTTCCTTATAAATTGGAAAACATGGATCGATAACATAATAATCGGTTTTGAATGAATTTGTTTTATCGCTGTTTTGAAAATTTAATTTTGAAAAATGGAGATGTCTTGTTCTTGCATAATTAAAAAAATGTTATGTACTGTAACATGTATGTATTATATAAGACTAAAATATATAATACTGAAATAACATTAGCAGTCAGAATCATATCCATAGTGAAAGGTATACAAATACATACATTCTTAAATTCAAAAAACAGCACATTTGAATCATATTTGAAAAGTTTATGGTTCGAAATGGTAAACCTTTGTTTCTGATTTTTTAAAGTCCTTTGAAAAATGATCCTTGAAATTTAACAACATATTTTGTTGTACAGGAATCACATGAAAGTTTTTACTCGAGTCTTTAACAATTTTATGATAATGTTCTGGAATGAATATTTTATCATATTTTCTTTTCTTTTTTTCTATATTATCAAAAGAATGATCGCACGGTAAGTAATTATGTCCAGGTTCTGGAAAGCGCTGTACTATTAGAGCAAATCGTCCTCTTTTAACCAAAGTGTACAGAAACTGGACCATTACATTGTTCTTGTTTTGAGAGCTACAGTTATCAGAAAATATATAAAGATCTGTTACTTTGGGATTGAGAATATTATTGAAAAAGTGCAAAAAGTACACTTCTATGTGTATGCAAAAGTTATAGACCCATAACTGGATCTTATAAAACACATCACCACTGGAGACAACAGGCAGAGGCATGTTTTGCTGAAAATTTATTGACCCTACTTCAACATTGTCATTCTCTCCGTCTTAGTCTCCGCCTTAGTAATATGCAACTGTTTACTAGTTATCAGGGCCTTTCGCGTTTCTGGAGTGCCTGCTGAATTAATTTGGTTTGCAATTTATCACACGTCTGACGCGTGTCTGACTTTGGACGACCGAATGATAGCTTATAGTTCTCTAAAAAATATTTTCTGAAAAATTCATATTTCACCGACGGATTGATGATCTGGTTATTTTCGTATAACAGATACTGTTCAGGTTCATATTTCTCTAGATATAGAGAATACATCTTGTTTATTGACAAGTCAGGAGATAGATACTTTAGATCCGGCTCCGTCGACTGTAATGCGAAACAAACCTTGGGAAGCTGTCTATATGATTTCGAATTTGTGTAATAAGTTCTTCTGGAATTTTATTTGATCTGGTGTTGTGTTTTCCACGTTTGTCTAAGGGAGTAGTAATATTTTTGCTCAAACATCTTCCTTCCTGTTAACATATTCTAAACCAGAAGCCCGTTTAACAGTACCACCTGCCAATGCAACAACCAGACATCTCCATACAGATAACTGCATTGTTTGAAAGATCAGACATCTGCCAACACTACAATTGAACGTAGTTATAATAGCCGGAGCGGCCGCGTTGTTGCATAAGTTATCGAGCATGGATTCTACTACTAATTACATGCATTACCTTGAAGTTACCAAAAAGTGAAGATGTCTGGTTATTGCATTCCACCCTTCATATCAAGTAAGTATAGACCAGTATACACAGTCCATAGGTATACTTCTGGGTGTGTCCCAAGGTACAATTATGTGGTGATGTACAGTCTGTTCCAAAATTTATGTCCCTTGATGTGCGAATGCACTAGGTTTGACCGACATTTATTTTAGATCGCAATTACAGTATTGATATTCATCAATCAAAAATTGTGTCGAGTTATAAGGAAGATGATTTTTATTGGATCTTTTAATTGTGGAGTTGACATTAATTTTGGAACAGACTGTACATGCAATGCGAACAAATTTACATTTTTAGGTGAAAACGTTTAAATTGTATAAATAGGTACAAGAGTTCGTGCTAGAATTAGGAAACTTATGCAATTACCCCAACTTACCTTCTTCTTGCTTTACAGGGCATAATGTTGGTAAAATGTAATTTACTTTCACTGCTGTAAAACTAAAAGCCTGATATTCGTGATGGAATTGACTTGAACTTGACTTGTACTTGATGCGTTTTGACTACAATATAGCTGTGGCGCAAAAATGTGAATGGTTTTTGCTAACTATTCACGTCCTGAGGTACACCGTGTCCCAAGCTACATATTTCGCCCCTAATTTAGATTTTAAAGTGGTAATTTTTTGGCGGCAATATTAATCATGTGGTAAACATGTCATGGATTACCTAAACGTTTTTTTTTAGTTAATCTGATGGATCAACTACTCAGTTGAAAACAAAATAACAGGTTTGTCTGTTTCGTCTGTCATTTTTGTCTTTCTCTTATATACAATACAAACATGATTTGCACCATCGTTTTTTCTAAATTAATCTGCACGTCAGGTCGTAGAGTTAAACCTAATTTGTATGTATCATATTTAGGATGATAATCCATTAAAAATATTATGATGATATAAAGCGTTGCTAGGAAGTTCGCACCATAATATTTATAATTTAATTGATAACAATTACGATAAAGAGTGTTTATTGACCATACATTCTTTAATCCGATGCGTCTAAACATCAACAAGCTAGAACTCTTGGAATAGTTATCTCTTATGATTACGACGTCATACGTGTCATATACATATACAATATATATTAAAGACGAAGATAATTTGATTTCAGTTCTAAACATATGTTTGCACTAACAATTTCAATATAACCTAAGCAGTTAGAAAAAATATAAAAAATGAGAGCCTTAACTTGCTTCATTATAGTTATTTTTATTTCGTTAATATTCTATTGCGTTGAAAGTAGATTTGCAGGACGTGGTGGTTTTCGTTCCAGCCGTTACCGTTCATCGAGCAGAAGAATTGGAAGTTGGCCTTATCGCTATTCTTCCTTCAGAAGAGCATCTTCACGGTCTACCAATGCACCTCATAGAACCTATTACGACAGTAATTTTTATTCAAGGCGGGCATCTCGAGTTACCACAATTAAACCCGAACTGAACGAGCGAAGAAATTTCGACACTAGAAATAGAATATCAAGTCGTAGGATAAATTTCGACGAATCAACACGGAGAAGTTATTATCCTGGACACAACTCTGGTAATTCTCGTACTTCTATATATCCTAATTCTGGCAGATATTACAATGAAGGAGTTATGAGCTCCTCTTTCTATCCGGATAAGGCTGATCATTCAGGAACAAAGAACGCTGTTTTAGCTGGATTGGGTGGTTCAGCATTAGGAGCTTATCTGGGATATCAATTGAGTAATATGCAAAATCAACCTCTTATGGGTCCGGTTGGTTATAATCCTCCACAATATTCGGTAGTGCATCATTATCATCACGGGAATGATCCAATTATTAAGGATGCAAAACTAGATGATACAGTTGTAACACAATGTAATAATGTTGCTTTTTGTACACCCAATAGTCAACCATTATGTCTAACTAACGGAACGATTTATTGCATCTCTCCAATGAAGGATGTTAAGAAATGTAATACCACTTCAGGAGAAGTCTCTTGTTTAATTACAACACTAACTGTGCCTTGTAAAAATGGTACAGATTCCGGATGTAATGGAGCTAATCCTGTCAAGCATGAAACGGTTGAAATTCCATGTGTAACGAATTTATTTATTTCTGACAACTTAAGTACAGGAAAATTGCAAAAATCCTCAAATACTAGCTAACAACAATAATTTGCTGGTTGGAGATAATACAGGAACATTGAATGAATTTTGTGTTACTGTGATCAAAGCCTATTTCAGGAGGGAAGCAAAAGTAAATATCACAATGATGATTAATTAACAAATTAGTTGCATTTGTTTCTTTTTTGTATTTTAATAAAATTGTTTCTCTGAATATTTGTCCTGTTTTTTATTTCTATTGTTGATTCGTTTTTCAATAAACTGTAATATGCAATAAATTATATTTTATGGTGATAAATTATAACTTAAATACGAGTGAAACGAAATAATAACAAAGCTAGATCATCATCATCATCAACAAAGTCATTATCGAGTTAAAAAATCTTTATGGATGTGTGATTTATTAGCATTCATCACAAATACTAGCTTACCTATCACCTTTGTGTATATTCTTTTATATTTTGTCAACATGCTGTTGATTGTCCAATAACAAACCATCTCTTGATCTCATTGATTATCAATTGTTTCGTCATATATGTCAAAAAATTGGCAACATTTATGTTATCGTAACAGTCACCTGATTTTGCACTATGAAGGAAAAGGAAGCAAAATCATCATGTATACTAGAAATAGTATGGCTCCTACGTTAGTGAGAATCTAAGAGCAAAAATAACAATGCATTTAGTAAAATGTTGATGTAATGAAAAGCTAAATTTTGCGTTGTTTTAAAGAAACTGTAACCTCAACAATATTAGATTCCTCGCCAAATTGATTCCAAACCTTACAATCATTAAGGGGTTTATAGAAATGAATACGTTCTCTTTTCCAGTGCGCTCGTACAGTTCCGTTTCAACATCTCAGCGCTCGGTTTGAAAATGATCCAGATTTCTTAAGCCGTATTGTTACTATGGATGAAACTTGGGTATACTTCTACGACTCAGAAATAAAACAACAATCGATGGCATGGAGACATTCTGGTTCTCCAAGGCATGAGAAGTTTCGTTTCCAAAAATCTGCTGGAAAAGTTCGTACTTCAGTTTTTTTTTAAATTGCCGTGGAATCATCCAATCATCCAAAGGTGTTTTGTTTTTGCACACACATTGCATGTTGCCATACAAACAATTGGTGATTTAGTATCATATTTATAGTTCGTACATGAGGTTGTGTCAATGCTTGAGCACGCGATTTTGAGGTAAATGTCATTACAAATGTGTCAAGAATCGGCACCTTAAGCAGGAACTATAAATATGATCCTTAGGGTTCGAATTACTCGAACAGTCCTTTTATTCAGCAGATGTGGCTTCGTCCATCGAAAAAGAGTTTAAGGAATCGTAAATTATCCTCCATCGTAGAGGTGATAGAAGCTATAGAGGCCTGGTTTGCAGTGCAAGATAAAAAATTTCTTTTGAAAGGTCTAGGGGCACATTGCAGATAGAACACAATTAAATAGTTTATTAATTATCAACAACCTGAAATCTTTAGATAAGATTGAACAAACTTGTTTTCAAAGAGCATTCTAGGTTGAGTCTGAAGAAACATGACTCAACCAGCAATAATCAAGGGGGAGCCTGTCGAAATGAAGATAACAATTTAGGGTTCATCAAGGGGTTGTCCGTTTTAGTAAAAATTACTAAATATATACTGCATATATGACTTCTTTATTGAAATGTAAATCACTAAATCTATTATGAAGAGCAACATTGATTGAGACCCTGACATTTTTAATAAATTATCATCATCATACTCAGCTCATCATTACCTTACGACCTGTCATATAGAAAATTGTTTTAATTATTTATTAAAATGCGGCAGTCGAACATAAAATTATGTACTATACAGGGTGTTTCCTAAGTAATCTAAAATATTATATGGGGCGCTTCGTCACTCAATTTTAAGACGAAAAGTTCATATAAACATGTGTGATAATTCTTGTCGTTAATGAGATACAGGGTGTTGAATTGTTTGTAATAAATCAGCTGTGATTGTATTTGAAATTAATTTTTCCTAGTGACGCTACTGGTTTTTAGAAGTAATACGAAAAACATGCTTATTATAAGTGACGTTTGAAGTAATGTTAACAACTGTGTCAAACCTAAAAACCAAAGCAAACAACGAACAATAAATTTTTAATAATACGATCTTTTTGTGTTAAGTTAACAACGATGCCTGTGTTTACTAATGCTGAAATGGCTAATATGCACTTCTTGTATGGATTGGCTAATGGTAATTCCTTAGAGGCTAGACGTATGTATGCCCAGCGTTATCCTAATAATCGTTTACCATGTTCAGATACGTTTACTAAGCTACATATTCGTTTACAAGAAACTGGAACTTTTGCCAAATCAAAGAATATTATTGGACGACCCAGAACTGTGAGAACTCCACAATTGGAAAACCAGATTCTTCAAATAATTGATCAACATCCAGAAACGAGTACCAGAAAAATTGCTGATGAACTAAATGCTGGTAACAGAACTGTTTGGAATATTTTAAAAGATAACTTATTGTATCCATATCACGTTCAACGTGTACAATATTTGCTACCTACTGACTATCCGCTTCGCATACAGTATTGCCAATGGATTTTAAATAAAATAGCAAACAATCCCAATTTCGCTGCCGATATTCTGTTTACGGATGAAGCCAACTTTTCAAGACATGGCATTATGAATTTTCATAATGACCACATATGGGCAAATGTAAATCCACATGCTATAATTGTAAAAGATTTCAACAAACATTTTCGGTCAATGTTTGGCTTGGCATCATCGCAGATTATTTAATAGGACCATTTTTCCTTCCTGCACGGTTGACCGGTGCGACATACCTTCATTTTCTAGAAAATGAACTTCCAGTTCTTTTAGAAGATGTACCTCTTATTATTAGAAGGCGCATGTGGTTCATGCATGACGGAGCTCCTCCACATTTTACATTGATTGTTCGCGAGTTTTTAAATAACGTTTTTCCAGACCATTGGATCGGACGAGGATCTCCACACCCATGGCCCCCTAGATCACCGGGACACAATCCTCTGGATTTTTGTGTGTGGCGATATTTAAAATCGCTCATTTACACAACCCCGATATTAAACGTACAAGATCTTCAAAATCGTATCATACAAAGCTGTAATCTTATTCGTAACAAACCTGGTATCTTCGAACGTATTCGGCAATCAATTAGACATCGAGCAGATGCTTGCATTTTAGCTGCAGGTGGACATTTTGAACATATGCTCTGAAATATAATATTTTTTCTTTATGTTTAACACATGTTGTTGCGTCTAATAAAATAATAAAACACCCTGTATCTCATTAACGACAAGAATTATCACACATGTTTATATGAACTTTTCGTCTTAAAATTGAGTGACGAAGCGCCCCATATAATATTTTAGATTACTTAGGAAACACCCTGTATAATAACCTGTATGAATAATGACCACTATGTGTAATGCCTAGTATGAGTAATGGCCAGTATGTACATATATGACTAGCATGAATAATGACCAGTATGAATAATGGCCAGTATGTATAATGACCAGTATAATAATGACCAGTATAAATAATAATCTGTATAAATAATAACCAAAATCACAAATGTCACTACATTTTGACACTTGATGGCGTCACTTATTTATTGAATGCATAAAATAGTATAATTTTACTACATTTAAATAAGATGCGAAAATAATGCATTTGTGTTTTGAATCACACACAGTAGACAGTTTTCGCAATATTGGCATAATATAACTTTGCTATAAAACTGTAACAATATAAAAAAGTTGTTCCTGTACAAAAAGAGTTTCAAGCTTTATCTGTTTGCGTTTATCTGGATGAAGTTTTTGCAAATCATTAGATAGGTAGGAGAGACGATAACTGTCCTTCAAAATGTCCTTATGTAACCACCATATATCCATCTTGTAATATATAAAAAATGGCCCTTTTCTCTCCTCTAATTCTGATGTTATGTATATTTCAGGCTCACGTAAAAAAAAAACTCTAAACTAAAAATAAAAATCGACGGATTCGATTTATAAAAGTAGTTTACGAAACAGGAATTTTAGTAGTGAATGAAAGAAGAAGCGCCAGAAGAACTGCTTTCAGTGAATACGAGGAAACGATTAAAAACGTCAAACGTTAAATCATGTTATAAGATTGCACAACAATTTCGCCCGTTATCTTATTTTTTTGTTATTTTTATCTTAACGTCAACTCATACATACTAAGAAATCTCATATTGTTGATATTATATTTTCGACAATTCTTTAATAATGCATACGAGCATGTAAAGTGTTTTTAAAAAGTTCGCATGACAATATTTACGTTTCAATTGATAACAATTTCGTTGAAGTACTTATTGACGAAACATTCTTAAATCCGAGACGCCGAAACTCTAATAAGCTGGAATTATTGCAATGTATACTGTGAAATGTAATCTAATTAAAAAAACTTTTGGGTCATATCAAGTTTTTTTATTTTTTATGTAAGTATATATTAAAGACGAAAATAATAGCAGTTTGAATTTAGTTGCAAACATATATTTACAGTAACAAGTTCAATTTAACGTGTGTAATTATAAAAAAAAAATGAAAGCTTCAACGTGCTTCATTATAATTATTGTTTTTTCGTTGATATTTTATTGTGTTGAATGTCGAGGAGGTCGTGGTAGGTCCAGATTCAGAAGAGTACGTTCACATGGTGTGTATCGTAGACGCCATTACGGCCGTAGTTCGAGCGCTGATCAACACCCAGGACTTACTCTGTATGGGGCTCTGGTGTTTCTGGTACCGATGTACTATATCCTGTAGTATATCATAATCGTTCTGGGAGACCCTTTTACAATGAACGATCATCGGACGTATTGCCTCCTCGAAATTTGTGTCACTGCGATCGTACAACTTATTTTACGAGCACGACAGAAGTAGCAACTAAGATAAATTATTTGTATTTGTTTTTTCTGTGTTATAGTAAAAGCTTTTCTCCCAATATTGTTCGTATTTATTTTTGTTATATAGATAGATATAGATTCCTAATATTAGCTGCATAGGAATGGGGAACAGGAACATTTTTCAAATTATATATAATCACATAAATGAATTTAAAAAAAAATTGACCCGTATTTTTTTTATTTTGCTATATCTTTATTATTTATTGAGATATACATGTTTAAAGTTTCGTTTTTCAGCGTCTTTAGGCTACATCCCCATGTGTCCGTATAAGTTTCCGTATTGCATGACGAATGTCTGTTCTTCTTATGTTGCTATTCGTAAATGATCCGTAATTTCGTATTTTGTAGGTCGTAGGTGTAATAGGTTACTGGCTACGTATAGGATATAATGGATAAAATAATAATAAATATGCAAATAAATATGAATGTAGGAAAAGTTCAAAATTTCTATAATAAATTTCTATTTCTTATATTATACGAGGGAACGTTTTTATATTCGCGGAATGAGCGAGTTGTAGGGGAGTGATTAGGCGCATTGGGGGCGTGGCCTGTGCAGCGACTCATAATTAGTATAAATACGAAGTTTCATTGATATTAGACAGTTAGTCTTTGAGCTATCGTCAACCAAGTAACATAATCAGGAGTGAAAAGTGAAATATGGAAAAAATCGAATATCGTGCCGTTATAAAGTTCCTTACCAGGCAAGGAAAATCAGTCGCGACCATAATGAATGAGATGTCATTGGTTTACGGCGACTCTTGTCCAGGAAAAACCATGGTGTACAAGTGGCATAGTTTATTTAAACAAGGAAGGGAATCCCTTGAAAACGACCCGAGGCCGGGCAGGAGCATTGAGGTGACCACGCCAGCACTTATCCAAAAAGTTGAAAAAATTGTACTCGAAGATGCTCGACTAAAGAAGAAACAACTCGCAGAAATGGTTGGAGTATCCGATACAATAATTTTTAACATCCTACACGATCATCTCTGCATGTCTAAGGTCAGCGCAAGATGGGTGCCGAGAATGCTCACGCCGCCGCAAAAACAACAGCGCGTAGAGTGTTCGCGTGCATTTTTGGACCTCTGTAATGAATACAAGGATGGTGTATGGAGTCGAATTGTTACTGGAGACGAAACTTGGGTTCATCATTATGAACCTGAGTCCAAACAAGACTCCATGCAGTGACATAAAAAGTTCACAGCACCTCCCAAGAAATTTAAAGTGTCACAATCAGCTGGGAAACTCATTTATTTTGGGACTCGGAAGGAATATTGTTGATTAATTATAAAGATAAATGTATTTCTATAACCGGGGAATATTACGCTTCAATATTAGAGCGACTAAAAGAAGCCATTAAAGTGAAAGACGGGGAAAATTAACGAAAGGTGTGCTGCTTTTGCACGACAACGCCCCTGTCCACAAGAGCCGCGTTGCGTTAACTGCCCTGCATAAGGTCGACTTCGAAATTGTGAATCACCCACCCTACAGCCCAGACCTGGCCCCGAGTGATTATTACCTGTTTCCGAAAATGAAAAAAGAGCTGCGGGGTAAAAAATTTAGTGCCGATGATGAAGTCAAGGAGGCAGTTTCGGCGTATTTTGCAGATAAAGAGTAATCATTTTTTTATGAGGGTATAAATAAATTAATTGAAAGATGTGAAAAATGTATCCGTCTTGCAGGTGAATATATTGAAAAAGAAAAATAATTTGGTTTTTTTATTTCCACCCCTTATCCCCCATTCCGCGAATATAAAAACGCTAATCCAAATTAAAAAAAAACGTAAATTTTGGGTTAGACCTATAATTAGAGAACAATGTCGTACTCTTCAAGGTGTTAGTAACAATTTGATTGGAAAAATAGAAGATAATGATCCAGAAAATTTTAATTTTTTTCGTATGTCATGATAAACATTTACTATGCCGCTAAATTTGATCAAAAGTAAAATAGAGAAGCAAAACATTGTTAGAACTTCGATACCACCCACACTAAGGCTCTAAATCACTCTCCAGTATCTTACATCAGGTGACAGTATATCTTTGGCATATTTCTTTCGTGTTGGATTAAATACAGTTTCCAAAATCATAGCAGAAACTTGTATTGTAATCTGGATTGTTTACAAAGATATTGTATTGAAAGTTCCAACAGAAAAAGAATGGAAGAAAATATGTAAAGACTTTGATGAAAAATGAAGTTTCCTCATTGCATTGGTGCCATGGATGGCAAGCATGTAACTATACAAGTAACAAAATAATAATTTAAATTCAAAACAAATAACATAAACATAAACATAAGCTACATGTTACGTCCTATGATGTTTATATTTTTTGTTAAATTTCCATCGAAATTACTGTTCATTTAAAAAATCGTATCTATTCAATCCTTGACTGGAAATCAGTCACTTTAAAATAGCTTCAAATACCCCACCATTATTTTGTAAAACTTTCGTTAACATTTCGGACGTAATTGACCGGAAAACTTCACATATTCTTTCTTTCGTGTCGTCGGAAATTGTAGACGGTTCTTTGTATACGCGATCTTGACATATCCCCACAGAAAGAAGTCAATTTTGCTTATATCTGCACTATCAAAGTGATATCTTCTATAGCAGAATTGGCAATTCTTGCCGCAAAAAAATATAAATAAGTTTGGCAGCTTAAGTGTCCATCAAAGAAAACGGATCCCACATATTTAGCGACCATCTATGCTCACGGTCAACTTCTCTTGTCGGATGTAGGTTTACATATATCAGAATAATGGTGGTAATTGTGGCTGTTCATGAACCCGTCATTAAACGTTGATTCGCCTGTAAATAAATGAAAATTAAAAAAGTCCCTGTCCATCGCTAATTTTGCGTTGGCCCAACGACAAAATCAGTTTCTGGTGCTTTTGAACTCGATATGGGTGCAATTTTTCGCTATTAATGGTACGCCAAACTGATGTTCTGCTAACTTCTGCAATTTTCCCAATTTGCTTAGCACTTCTTCTTGGATCTTCAACTATGTGGATGTCATTATTGTTGCTTTATTATTTTCGTTTAGGACTGATTTGTCACGGTTAGGTTTAGAATATGCCACATTCCCACTACATGCAACGAATCTTTGAAGAAGAGCTACATTACCAACAAATCAGCGAAAACCGGATATCGCTATCTTTTACCAATCCAAAGATATCTTCAGAAACGTATGGATGATAAAAATTTCTTCTATAAATTTAAATTATTCTGCTTCCCGTGAACGGAATTTAACAAATTTGGTCTTATTAGAAAGGATTTTCATTGGCCTATATTTCGAGATTCAAATTGTTTAATATCATTTTGTCCGTTACCGCTAGAGGGCTTTAAATAGATTTAAATATGTTAATTTTATTATTTTTGAAAAGAACAGTGCGTGGAAGGTTATATTTATGCTCATACCCTAAAATAATGAATTGAAAGCTTAAGATTTTAGTGAAAAGCACAACGGTATAATTGAAATAAAAAACGCAGAAAAACAACAAAAAAGGAAACAACATAAAAAAGTTAATATTAGTGGCGGCCTAAATTTTGTTGTCTCCTACTATTTTCGATGCAACCCTTCACTCTACAACGAAAGGATAGAACTACAGTCTCTATTTCTGTCTTAGAAATACTGTGAACGATATTTCCTATTCCCACAACCAAGTTGTTACGAGGAGTAGATCGCGTTGCAAAAATAAGATATTTTTCCTGCCCCACAAATAAAAATCTAAACAAGAAATAGACTGGTGTGTTACATCCATCTAGCAGGCATCAGAAAATGGCGAACATTTACGGAGAAATGCACAGCACACTCATCATATTGAAAAGCATATTGTTGCGAATTGCTAGCGACATGTCTGCCATTCTGTTCTCTTCAACGGCCTCTAGCGGTGACAGAAATAAAGACAATATTAAACAATTTGAATCACTATCAGTAGGTTTAGGAAAATCCATAATAGTCTGTTCTTTTCAAAAATCATAAAATTTACGTATTTAAATTTCTGTATCGCCCTCTAGCGGTGACGGACACGTTAAAATTAAACAGCTTCAATCACTAAACATAAAAATCCTTTCTAATAAGACTAAATTTGCTAAATTCCGTTCAAGGGAACCAGAATAATTTAAATGTATAGAAGAAACTTTTACCATCCACACTTTTCTGAAGAATTCTTCGGATTGGTAAAAATTAGAGAGACCCAGTTTTCGCTGACTTGTTGGTAATTTAGTCTAATTTTTTAATTTGTTCTCAAAAATATATGTTTCCATTTAATATTTTCAAGAAAAAAAACAAATTCCCGAAAAAATTTAAACAGCGCCCTCTAGCATGCACGTCACTTATTATATTGGTTGGAATTTGTAAGTACTAGATTGGAGGAGTAATTTTGTTTTCAACTGAACTGACTGTGCGGTTATCTGAAGTCACAGGTTTATAATTTAAGATGTTTGCCACATTAGCTGTTATTGAGCATGCGCTTTGTTACATAATTGGCTCAAAACCTAGAATTTTTTTAAACACACTGGCGTAAACACGTTGATGAAAATAAACTTAAAAATGCAAAATTATTTTCCATCTTTATACCAGATTAGTATTATGCACTTCTGTAAATGCTTTTTATATTATATTGGCCTTTCGCTATGGTTATGCTCCTGATTAATAAACACACTTTCACTTTATAGACATATTGTTTTAATAATGAAAGTAAAATTTTAATTACTACAATGTGATAAAACATAATTGCCATAAACTAAAAATAACTTCTGTAGGAGAATAATAATAGCTATAAATATTGTTTCGTGTACATCAATATCTTGTTGCTGTATTTGCAACATAACAATGACAGTTAATACTTCTCCAAAAATAACCGCGAATTATAACTGTAATAATACAATACAAACCTTATCACACGAAGAGTGTTATTGATTTTAATAAAGTACATCTCCGTTGAGCTACCGGATTGAAATTACCGAATGTGTCCGTTACTCACCGACAGAATACGAGTTTTCCTTGTCGAACACTAGTCCTCGTTCGGAAATTCATCACCTCACCACGCTATCTTAGCGTCGACATCGTGTCACTTCATAATCCAGTCAATTAATGAACAAATATTACATAGTACTATTGTGCGTTACAATTCTAAGCATATCGTGTATAGAATGCAGAGGTGGCGGCGGCGGCAGAGGCGGCGGTAGAGGTGGCGGCAGAGGCGGCGGTAGAAATAGAGGCAGAGGTACTCGAGGTAATAATAAAGGTTACATTAAAAATGATCGAAATCTCGGCTACACTTCGAAAAGGTATCCGTCAGTATCCGGATTAACCGGTTCAGCTATTGGTTTCCATTTGGGACATAAGATTGGCCAAGGGATACGCATATATTCAGTTTCTCATTATTACCATAAAGAAGATCGTCACCAATCGAAGAGCACCTACTTTGTCATCCATAACAACATGATTTCCTGCGATAATATCACTTTTTGTCCTCCGAATTCTTATCCGGTATGTACGATTGAAAAGACTGTCTACTGTGTAGCTCCTGTAAGTGATGTATTTGGTTGTGTTGTCAATTCGGCATTTTTAAGATGTATCAATACTAGTTTATGCGTGCCATGTTCTGATTCGATGGATTGTAATAATTCTTCTTTCGTTAATAAAGAATCAGTTCAATTACCGTGCATAGCCGACTTACTAGTTTTTGCTAATTTTACCGAAACTGCGATTGAGAAGTCGACGATATCGATGCAGATAAATCGAAGAAATATCGAAGAGTATTGCATTATAGTCATAGCAGATCCGATGATTTATGAAGAAAAAGAAAATAAACTTATAGTGTATATGATTGGACCGACTTTGATAGGTTTAATTGTGATTTGTTTTATTTGTGATCGAATTTTAGATAAGAAAGAAAAGGATGAAAATAAAGAACAGGATCCCCTAAATTATTAAAACAAAATGACTGAAAATAATGAATTTTGCTCTTGTCCATCAAGTCAAATATAGGGTGTTCAAATTTCCTGTGTGGGAACAATGTCTATTTCAACAGTATTAACCTTTTTAGATCAATGTATTTATGTAATATATCCAAAATCTTATTTATTAGATTATTTATTAACTGAAAAAGAATGTGTTCTAATTTTGTACCTACGTGTATTCATTGTTGAACCTATTCATATATGTATATATTATATAGATTTTTTCAAATAAAATATTTTAAATGTTTTAAGGGAATTTTCTTTAGTTTGTGCAATTTAGAGTAGTACTCATATGAGCTAATAAAATAGGAGAATCAATTAAAGACGGCTAAAATCTGAAAGAACTTGAAACCTCGACTCTCTTTTGTGTAATCATTAGTAATAGCAAAACAAAATAATTAAAATTCGATTATTATTGAAAATTATACCAAATGGAAGCACTACTCTTTATCAGTGAAGGATGTAATTCGGGCATATGCAGGTAAGTAATTTAACTTTTTTTTAATTTTTACCTCCTTTTTCAGATAATTTCGATGCATGTTGTTGAACAATGTGCCCAGGAATGTTTGCTAGGGGCCTTTGAGTCGAGGCTAACATGGTTACGCTGATGTGAGTACTAGGGCACTGGGGATGCGAAGGGAATGAGACCGACTTATTGGAGTAGAGCCGTTTTGTGGCCATACCAAAAGCCATATAAGAGCTCATCTTCAACAGTAGAAGACTAATTAAAAAATATCATATTGGACTAACACTCCAAAACTAAGACAATCAAAAAAAGCTCATTACTTTTTCAGCCACTAGGACTAAATCTCTGCTAGATCTCAATAAAAGAGACCTTAGAACCATCATAGCTTTATTCACTAGACATGGCCCTCTTAGGTATTACCTCAAGAAAATAGGCAAGGTAGACAGCGACAAATGGCGATTCTGCTTCGAACACATTATGTGTGAGTACATGGCGATAGCTCAACAAAGACACCGTCGCCTCGAACAGGTGCACTTGTAGAACCGGCTGAGATCAGAGTCATAGCCCTTAAGAAGATCCTGAATTTCTTTAGAAGTTTGAAGATCAACTAAAAGATGAAGAGTATTCACAATAGATCTCATTTGTCGCAGTGAAGAGAGGCAGAAATGGGGCTTTTATGACCTGAAGGTCTTAAGCCGAAAGGAAGTCAGCGTTTCGAGCAAAAAAAATAGAGATGGACGAACGGAGTTGATTGATGATCTGGAGAAGCACAGAGAGGAACCAAAGTCACACAAGGATGACAATTGTTCAATAGTTGCAGGTTTGATTAGGAAAGATCGCAAAAATAAGTGGCATTCCTAAGAGTTGTGTCCCTGAAATCATATGCATCAATCAGGAAGGGAATTCTTTCATTGAAAACATCATCAGTCAATATGATATGGTAACATCCAGATTTCCCAGTTCACAAAAAAATTCAAAACTTAACCATTTGTCCGCGAAACCATGACCACCTTGTTCTGGGATGGCGAAGGCCTATTGCTCAGTGAATTCCTTGAACTGCACTCAACCACTAACAGCGACAGATATTGTAAAACTGTCCAGAAATCCCATAGTAACCTGGACGATTACAACAAGGAGTTAAACTTTTCCACGATTGTGTAAGACTGCACATATAAAATCAAACCAAAGAGTGATTGACATTGCGGAAATGGGAAGTCCTCCGGCATCCCTCATATAGTGCCGATTTGGCCTTCTCCGATTTAGATTTATTCGAACCCCTTAAGACATTTTTGGCGGATAAACGCTTTGCGAATCAACAGGAATTGCAAGACACAGTTGTAGACCACTTTAATCGACCTAACAGGCAACACTATTGTGAATGGATCTGTCAAAAATGATAGTATGTAATAGGTTGCCATTAACCTAATAAGTAATAAACAGCGTGTTATTCAGCACTTATCGGGTGCATTCCGAAATCTGCTGAAATAGCTGTTACTGCTTTACTGAGATCGAAGGGCAGAGATCGTTCCCTAATAGTTCTTGACTGGATTTTTTGGTGCAGAAGTAGAACACTAAACACTTTATCCCACTAAACACCAAACAAGTTTTAACTAAAACACCGACGAGTTTCAACAGCAATGCTGTCATGATCAAGGCGATAATAAAATAGCAAAACAAAATGAAGAGGAATGAAATAACAGCAAACTAGAGAAAGGCTGAAGATCCTATGCAAGAATACAATTGATGGGATCTGCGTAATAGAGAAGCAAACAGACAACTCCTTGTCCCACCTTGAAGGTAAATTGCTTCAATACAACAAGCACCTAAAAATCTCTAAGGGTTACACTGGATCGGACGCTATCCAGATCTGCGAAGATATGCATTAGAAACAACATCCTACATAAATTAAGTGAGACGACTCTGAACTCTGGGCACTTCAGCAGTTCAGCTTGATTGATTCAGAGGAACGTGACTGGACAGAGACTCAATCTCCATGTTCCCAAAACTTGTCCTGCATAAGAACGAAACCGCCCATCTTCGACCAACTACAAAAAAATATGGACAACTATCAACAGAAAACGCACCAACCATGGAAAATGCAGACGCGGCAAAGCTCCGAACTGTAATTGGAGCAGTCAGGCAAACCATGCGCCACTTCATGACGAGTTGTCCCAATAGGATGTACGAGGGACCTTTTGATGATTTCATGTTGACAACTGGTGCTGCAATTAATTATCTTCTTTTTCTTCTTCTTAATAAGGGCAAAGATGGTTTTTATTTCCTGCCAGAGGTCTCCGAACTGAGAAGTATGAGATACAAGCATTAAATGCATGACTTAAATAGATGCAATAGATTAAAAAAAAAATAAGTAAAAAATGAGAATACGATACTATAGTGTGGTATTTGCTAAGTTAATAAATTTCTAAAGAATTAAATATACATAAATATTATTAGTAGCTAACAATAAATTTATTGCAATCGGTGGAAAGTAAGAAATCTTGTCCAAATCTATAATGAGCTGATTAGTTTCCATGGAATGATTCCCACAACCCAGAAAGACGTGATCGATATCCTCATCCACTTGACAAATTTCACATAAGGGGAAAACACGAGCTCCAATACGATGAAGATGCTTCGCAACAGTGCAGTGACCAATCCTCACGCGGTTAAAAACTACATAAAATTTTCTCGATATCCAGGGGAAGCCATCATGTAGTAGTGATTTTAAAGATACTTTATTCTGTATATTGAAATAATTCCTGCCCTTAAGATGGGAGGTTCTCTCCCATCACGACTGCCATTCGTTAAACATCCTCCCCTTATAAAAAGCATAAAAGTTTCTATAATCCAACCTCACATCAGAGATCTGCTAGTGACGCATCCATAATGACTAATCGATAAAAATTGGACCTCACATCCCAGATCAACAAGTTCTTTTACAACTTCTCTCGCTTCCTATAATAAATTATTATCAAAATTGACATCTCTATTACTTAATGGCGAATTTTTCTGAATCAATCGTAATGCCACAATAATTGCTGTTAGGTCACAATGGAAGATAGAGGCAAACTCTGGAAGAGCCCCCGCAATTTGAAGGTACAATTGCTCACAATAAAGACCAAAAGCAGGTTTTTCCTCTTCTTGCGACCTTGAATCATCCGTATAAAAGATAACAAAATCTGGCCAATGATGTTTAATTAATTCATAAAAACAACTGTTAACCAATCGTGGCTCAAGAACGAAATCTACAATAACTGCATTCCAACCTTCCATATAATTAATATTTATTTAAAAGTTAATTAATTCATATTCGCCGGAAAAATAAGGAAAGATAATAGAAGTCGATATCGTCGTAAGAAATCTCTTACAATCGATGTAAGCATTATACAACACTAATAAAAACTTATTCTGATTATTTGATTGCATACGAGCATCAACTAAGGATTCCAAGCTTGAAATCACCAGGTTATTAGTAATAGACAACTTCTTTAAAACAAACTTTCTAAACTAAGATAATTAATTCTAGTATGTAGCGGGCGTTCACCCAAAAGAACCAAGAAAGTATTATTAGAAGAAGACTTCATTACTCCTGATATAATTCTCATACCATGCAAAATAGTAGTTTCTAATTTCGGGAGAAGTTTTTTGGACTCAAAGTAAATGAATAAAGCAAATTCAATCCTGGATCAAATTAAACCGTAATATAACAATTTAAGATTTTTAGGCTCTGCGCCCCATCATGTGGAAGTCAACGATTTTATAATGTTAATGTACCTTAAGCCATCACATGAGTCACCTGATTTACCCATAACAAATAACGAATGGACTCCCTGACTTCCAACTTGATGCCGCGGATATTTACACATGGATATATCCTTCTAGTAAATACGATGACCCTAGATTTTGCAAATGATATAGTAAAATTGTGGTCATCACACCAAGTGCCAAATTTGGCTAACGCCACATTCAGAGCTTTTATTGCTGACTATAGACTGATCCGAATGTTTAGAGAATAATACGAAATCGTCCGCAAATTGCAAGATATTACAACCATTAGTAATATAATCCCTGAGCGAAGTCGTGTAAATATTGAAAAGGATTGGACTAAGTGAACTTCCTTGCGGTAATCGCACAAGAGACATTCCTCCCTCCTCCCTAAATTGAATTGGTCATTTTTCAGCGACATGAATTTGCAATGAAACAACTCAAAAATACAATTAGCAATGTTAGACAAAACAGCCATATCCTGAAGATGCAATAATAACGTGTTAATATTCACACAATCATAGGCCCCCTTCAGGTCCACAAAAGCAGCCATCAGATACTGCTTCTGCGCAAAAGCTTGCCCAACTTTAGAAACCAACACAGTGAGGTTATCAGAAAGTGGCATTCCTTTACGAAACCCAAACGAAAGAAAATTTCGGCAATGTTAAATCATTGATTGACGGAAAACATAAAGATGCGCAACCTATGACAGTTGACAGAAATTTCAGATCCATCAAAAGGAGATTCCTTCAATCAACGGTTAAATCATGCTCACATTACCAATCCAATCTCTCCCTTATTAGATTTTGAAAGACTTGTCTAATGTTACCGAGCAACGAAATTGCAATTAATTGTATTGAAAATTCTGATGTTTGTTTGTATCTTATGTGTATCAATAATTTTTTTTTAATGTGTGGTGGGTGCTTAGTTGCAGTGACTCCGTAAGCTGTATCACTTGTCTGGCTATCACTGCAACTCTTGCGGTGTAGTTTAGTGTGTGTAAGTTGTGTTTAAATGGCTTTGTGACAGCATCATATCGCTTTTTATGATGCCGCGCTGTTAATCACTTTGCTCCCAACAGCGAATGGCAAGTCGATCCGGGATTAAACTCTCTGAAAAAAAGTCACCGTCCCTCCAGAGAATTGAACCCCGGCACCTATCGTCCTCTCACAACAATAGTCAGCCGCCTAACCACTGCGGCCATCGACCCGTTAAAATAATAATAAATAAATAAATTTCAAAAACATATATTTTGCCCTACCAATCACAGTACTCTCTTAGAATTTGTATTCACCGTCTAAATTTACTTCATAACTTCAATGAATTATACCTCACGAGATATTTCGCAAATATCTCTAATATCTAGACAGTTGGTAGCGCTATTATTGATTTTACGCATGGCATGTCTAGCGAGATGCTGTGACTACGAAGTAAACAAGTCCCGAACAGGACTGATGCCCGCCGATATAATACGAAGTATCTCCTCACACGACCAGTTACTGTTCGGGATTTCGTCACAGCATTACGTTAGATAAAAATCAGTCCGCGTTGCTATTTAATTCCAATCTAATTTCGCTCCTCCTCTCCCATTCTTTTTAATGAATAAATATCGCTTTATACTCTTGTGTGTGCTCATCCTCAGTACATCGTATGTAGAATGTAAAGGTGGGAGAGGTGGTGGTGGCAGAGGTGGTGGTAGGGGTGGGGGTAGAGGTTCACGAGGCGGTAGTAAAAGCGGTAAAAGTGGTAGAAGTGGAAGTATTAGTTCGAGAGGTTCTATAACCGCTGGTTTAACCGGCTCAGCTATAGGATTCCATTTGGGACATCGAATCGGTCAGATGAATAGCGCCCACAGCTCTGGTGGATCAACGCATTATTACGCAGTCACACACCATTATCACAAAAATTACCCCGTATCAAATACTACGATTAAACTTATAAAGTATACGGTTCCCTGCGAGAATATAACATTCTGTCCTCCGAATTCTTATCCGTTGTGCATGTCTAACGGCACAATTTATTGTATAGCATCAATGAATGAAGTCTTTAATTGTGAATTGAATACGGCTAGCTACTCATGTATTAACACGACATTATCTGCACCATGTTTAAACAACCAGGGTTCGGAGTGTAAAGATTCTACGATCAAGAGTGAAACTATTCAACTTCCATGTGTATCAAAATTGTTTATTGTCGGAAATTTTAGCCAGGCTACCATAGATGTACCAACTAAAGTTTTCCAGATTAAAGGAACCGATGTTAAACAATATTGTATTGTTGTTATTGCTGATCCGGTGGTTGAAGATGATGATGCGCATACAAAAATTATAGTAGTAATCGTTGTGTTATCTTTGATAGCATTTTGTTTCATCTATAGTAGTTGGCAGCAGCAGAAACTGAAGAAGAAGAAAGAAGCCGCAGCTAACGAACAAATTCCATTATAGTTTTTAATCTAATTTATTTAAAATGACCATTAAATTAAATGTAGCCTCTTCGTCGCTTCTAATAATAATTAATATTTGAAGCAAATTCGTCAGTGTAAAGATGAATTTATTTCAAATTAGAGATAGTGATGTCATTGTGCCAAAATATTATGGATGTCATTGGAAAGCTGCTGCTTAACACTAATTTTGACAGTCAACTTAAAAACGTACAAATCTTCAACATTATCCTAAAATTGTCAATTGCCAAATGCTACTTCTACATCTTTATATATACAATATACGTATGTAATCAATATGTCACGCATGAACTTATGATAGATTTAAGAGAAACTTTACAAACAGTATATTTACAAACATTGACAAACTGAGCTGTTACGTTTAAATTTTTTAACATGTACCCTATAGTGAGACTGAAATCAAATGTGTTCTAATTTTATACCTATTTTATGATTATATTAACGTTAGTTACCTTATTGTTAAGTATATTATATATAAGTATATACACATATTTATAAATAAAATATATAAATATCTCAAATGTTTAGTAGTGTTTTCTTTGTTTTTATTAGTCAAATTATATTAGTAATTAAATATATTTTTCTCGACTTAAAGGCCTCTAGAAAAATTACTAAAAGCTTGTTAACAAATGGATTGACAAGAATCAAAATTAAAATCGTTTCGGTAAACAAATTCAGAAAAATCAGAAGCAATTCTCAAGTCTTAATTATTTCATGTACTATCATGATCTAACTTGATAGCCTCAGAGGTAAAAGCGGCTAGCTTTAAGCAGGAGAGTGTTTATGGTGCGAGTTTTCAAGGGAAAGAGATAACGTTGTAACAATGCCATGCAAACACATTTACACAGATAATTTCCATAAGAACTGCAGTGACTGATTTCGGTAAGCAATATAACTTGAATAGCAGTTACAGCTGCATTCACTACAAAATAAAAAATGGTTAAGACTTGTATGCGTATATTAAATTTTTAAGAAATGAATGTTTCAAAGCAAAATTTAAGAATATCAATTTTATTTTCTTTTTAACGGAAAAAATGCTGCTGAAGCTACGAAAATTATTAATTCTGCCTGGGAAAATCATTCAGTGGGTGTTTCAATTGTAAGGGGGTGGTTTACGAAGTTTTGTGATGGAAATTTTTGTCTCCAATGTGATTGACGTCCACGTGCAGAAAAACAATTTGAAGATGAAAAATCCCGCGTTTTATGTGATGAAAATCGGTGTAGAACTGGAAAAGAATTTACAGAAAAGTTTGGAGTAATAAAACGAGCAATGGATGCTTGTACTAAAGCCGAGTTTCACCAAAAAATCCTTCTAGTTCGTTGTATTTGTATACCTGTCATTTTGGAAAAATATCCATAACTAAAATAATCTGGAGCAACAGAGATCTGGTAACATTTTATGGTTTTGCTATTTGAAGCTATTCATATTTTGATTTTGAAATCTTGAAAATTTTTGAAACACCAATTTCAATAGTTTCATAAGATTTGCTTTCCTGACTAATTTATAGTTATCCCAGGCAGAGAGCTACAATTTTGAAACAATGCTCAAAACAATTTTGTAACAATTTAGAACAAATTATAGAATTCGATTTTCAAACAGAGAACCGAATTTTTTCAGACAAAAGGGAGGGTGAAAGGCAGGTAAATTTCTATATTGTTTTATATAGGTATCTTTTGGACTATTCAAGTTTGATTTCGGAATTTGGGAACAATTCATAGAACAACTAAACCAACTTTGAACAACTCTTAAAACTTAAAATTTTGGGAAAGGGGGGTTGGCTAAAAAATGGTTTTCAGGGTGGAATTATAGATGATAGTAGGTTCAAACTTTGGACCACCAAACACCAAACAGCTGTCAGAAGTTTAGTATTTTCAAACTATCCATGAATGCTAAAATATCAATTTTCTCTATTAGATCTTTTTGGAGAACTAGCAGAAGCTTGAAGAACATTTTTCAAACGAAAGGAACAAGGAATTTCAAATTGTTTTTTAATATTACTTTATACAACTCTGTAGAATAAACCTGATACCATCTGATATCCAAAGAGCAAGGACTAAACTCGCACACGTCTAAGGCTATATGGTGATTGAAGGTAAAGCTGTTGAAGAAAAATTTTGCTAACGGGAAGTACGTTTTAGGTTACATTTTTTTAAATCGTATATCCTGTATATTTTTCCATGTAGTTTTAGCATACAACAATCTCTCAATAAATTTTAATATTTGAGAAGCTTTTTAAGATTCATACAAATGAAAATGAAATATTTTTATTCGGTCTTCACTTGCATATATAGAACAAACCTAACAAACAACGCGAAACTGCACCAGATACGCGGGTGATTATTCAAACAAGATAAAGGTTGAAAACTTTATTGATGTTCAAACTATGTATTCTTCTTTATTATCTATTCATGTTTGTAGATGAGCTTTTCAAAGGTCGAAAGTCTCAGACCTACACGTTCTTCGGAATAACTGGATGGCGAAGTTTATGTTTTTTTTTCCAAAAAAGTTTCAGTAACTGTTACTTTTGAGGTCTCAAAGAACTTCAGATAGGCAATCTTGGGTGTAGCAGTTGGACGTGACAGTCCGTTGTCCTTCTAACAACACAAGATCAAAATTCTAGCCAAAGATTCCAACAATAGATTCAAATATTCAAATTCTGAGCTTTCGCAATTAAGCTATAAAAAGGCATGGGACAATGTAGTTTATGAAAGAATATACATTATAAGCAAAACTTACATAACAACTATTTTCATAAAAATGAGCGCTTGTCTAAGTTGCACAAGTTTTTACTACAACAATTCACATCGACTATGACTTACTTCAAATTAAATAATAAACATGCAGGACCCTTTGCTAATTATGAACGCTGATAAAGGTCAGGTAACTGTAATAATGACTCAATCTCAATATATCTCCAAATCTATTAACTTACTGTCTGACTCTAATACTTATCAAATTTTGAATAATAATCCTACCAAAATTTCATACAAAACCTATGTAATAGGTTATTAAAACAAATTCATAGAAATTGAACTGTCGATGATAGTACTTATTGCTCATTAAGCACTCATAATGGTATCTGCCCTAGGTATTACGGTTTACCTAAAGTACACAAGGAAGGTTGTCCTTTAAGACCTGTTGTATCGTTTGTTGGTTCTCCAACTTATAATTTGTCTAAATTTCTTTCTAATATTTTATCTTCAGCCTTCGCTAATAAAACTGAATATAATATTAGCGATACTTTTGAATTTGTTGGGTTAGTCAACGGATGCCAACTTTCTGATGGTTTCGTCCTCATCTCCTTGGATGTGGTGTCTCTATTTGCTAATACACCACTTCCAATAATTAATGGTATCATTAATGACAACTGAACTCTAATCCAACCTCACACTTCTATTAATAAGGACAAGTCCCTGGAAATTTTAAATCTCCTTTTAAACTCCTCTTGTTTTACCTTTAATAATCGCTTCTGTAAACAGTTATTCGATACGCCGATGGGTAGTCCTATTTTGGTTTGTATGGTTATGGACCAATTGTTGGATCAATGTTTAGCAAAGTTATCCTTTCGACCACCGTTTTTTTTTTCAAATACGTGGACGACCTTATTATTGCTGTTCCCAATTCTATGATTGATTATACTCTGGATACCTTCAATAGCTTTCACGGTTCCATCCAATTTACGGTTGAACGTGAACACAATAACTCTGTCCCCTTCCTGGACACTAAGGTTATTAGAACCAATGATCAGTCCATCATTCTAGATTGGTACAAACCGACGTATTCCGGAAGATACATCAACTTCCACTCCAATCACATAATAAATAATAACCTATACCTTGACATTCCATCCATACATTCTTAACACCCTCTGTTGATTGCTTACACAGTATATCTCTTGCCTGTTGCATTTAGTTCCAGTCATTTTTCACCAACTGTCAGGTCATAACCTCACACATTTTCGCGCCAATTATCAGATGGCGTTTTCGTTTGTTGGTGTGGTCTGTCCCGCTGTTTAATTTAATTTTAATAATAGATTTTAACCCTTTAAGTGATAAAAGACTGGGGGTGTTTGAAAATGCCTAATTTTTTCATCCCTGTAAGTTGGAGTTATCTTTAACAATATTTTTTATACAATTTTTTTTTCGGGCATTAGAAATTTTTTTACGGGGTGGGAAATATATTTCCCATTATATTTCCAAAGAGTAAAAGTTTTGTACAATTCAGTGGATGAATAATTTTCCATTAAATAAAAACAAAAACAAATCGAATTAACTCATTTTTAAAGTTAATTATAATAGTTATAATTATAAATATTTTCACAAATTTAATTTATTTATTAATTACACAGGGCAACTTGACATTGTCGACAGCGTCGATACGTAAGTATTTTTTGTGGCACATGGTCTCCCACATTTGTCAAACTAATTTTATTTTGTAAGGTTTCACTTCCATTGGGGCAGTTTCTCCTTCTGTCTTCCTCTAGCGGGAACATACGCTGTCATTTTTCGGTTACAGTAGGTCCCGATCAATTCATTGACAATCATAGATCTTTTTTTTTTTGTTTTCATTTTTATCTAGAGTTTTGTTCACTAAACAATACTGGAATAACTAAAAAAATATCTTCATCCGCCACCTTCTGGATTTTTGATTGATACTATACTAGGACATCATTTGGTCAAATCTTCAATCATTTCAGGGCAGTTTATTGGTTCTTTTTCTCCCTTTTGATTTCTGCGTTGCACAATTTTTGTTGAACTTGGGTTATGGATCGTAGAAATTGCTGACGCACACTTGGACCCTCTGTCCTTCTATTTTGAAACTCTGATGTCATGTAGTTGTCCATAATCACTTTGTGGACACCCTTTTCGGCTAGATCTTATTCTTGCACAGGCAAATAAATTCAAACTTAGGAGCCTATTTATGAGGGGTATGTTTGAAAAATAGTTGTCAAAGTACAAGCAAAAATGCTTATCGACAAAGGGTTGGCTCAAGTTTATGACAACATTCTCTCCCAGGCGTAACTTGTCTCGGTTTTCACATTTGCCTGTATAAATCTCGAAATTGATTAGATAACTAGTCTCAGCACAGCAATATGCCCAAACTTTGAATCCTCTTTTGATGGGTTTTATGAGCATGTAGTGTTTCATAGTAGATCTGCCTTTGAAATCAATAGATTTCTAGATGGTAAATATAATTCTGAATTTGTTTTTGCGTAAATAATCTAAATATGTCGCAATATAAATAAAAACCTCTTCAAAGGCATTACTCTTGCAGCTCTATCTAACTCATTAAAATTTTCATTCTCAGACCAAAAAAATTTCATGCTGGGCAACTAGTGAAAACTATAAAAACTAGAAGGCCAAGGCCTTCAGTTCTTCTAAGTTTATTTCTTTGTCGTCTGCACCTGGTACATTACGTTGATGAATGTAAATATTGGTCTCATGTATAATTTGAAGTAGCCATGAGTCTGGCAAAAACAGTTGCAAAATAGAAAGAGGGGGAGTTCGTGTTGATATTTCATATATTTCACTAGATGGCGATATTGGTTATTGTAATTGCAGCGATGTATTCAGATGGGTAAAAATTTAAATCCAGCATCAATGATCATTTCCCAACAGCGAATGAAGTCGATCCGTTAAACTAAAAATGTCACCGTCCCTCCAGGGAAATTATTATCAGTCAGTAACCACTCGGCCATCGACCCGTTTGGTTAAATGGATGTTAAAAAATAAATCCCAATGACTTTCTGGTTTTAAATATTAATATTATCAGTAATTTTAATATGTTTGTTGTAATGCCGTTGAAAATGTTTTTGAAGTTACATCGTCAATGTACACTCTTATGTAAGTTTTGTTTATAATGTATGTTCTTTCATAAACTACATTGTATCATGCCTTTTTGTAGCTTAATTCTCTGATAAAGGAATAAATAAATTGCGAAAGCTCTGAATCTGAAAATTTGAGTCTATTGTTGGAATCTTTGGCTGCCATACCCAAATTCCCAACCTAGTGATCTTAACGAGTACAGCCAGTACTTTTCAAAAAGTTTACATAACTTTCTTCATCGCATGCTTTCGTACATTCATACTCTACTATATTGGTGTACAGGAACGTCATAAGGATGAAGATGAAGAATGTAGATCTCATCACCCGCAACGATTTTACAAATCAAGCGATGACCACCTTTTTTTAACATCGCCAGCGTTTCAGGGCTAATTATTACACACTCTGCTCTCTATATTTCTGTTGAACTTGCATTGAAGGAAACCAAAGCTGTAAAAAGTTGAGGGCTGCTAAAACGTTTCTGCATGTGCTACACACAATTTATTGTTTTTCCCCTAGATACTATTTTAATTAGAGATTAAAAATTAATAATAATATATAATGCGGGAGTATGAAAACATGGCGGCCGACCAACTTTCGGCTTCTACCGTGAAACGTCAAGACCAAGAACTGACGTCAGGCGTTCTCTTGGCGGCTCTACCGTTGCGAAAATTACAAGAGGCAGCGCCAATTTTTCGTAAACAATTCTTTGTAGGAACTTTAATATCTAGATAGTTGGTAGTGCTATTATAGATTTCACGCATAATATGCGTAGCGAGACGCTGTGCCTGCCAAGTAAACAAGTTCCGAACAGAACTGATGTCCGCCGATATAATACGAAGTATATATTCACACGCTCAGTTACTGTTCGGAATTTAGTCACAGCATAACGTTAGAAAAAATCAGTCCGCGTTGCTCTTTCATTTTAATCTAATGTCATTCCTCCTCACCTCTTTCTTTTTAATGAATAAGTATCGGTTTATACTCTTGTGTGTGCTCATCCTCAGTACATCGTATGCAGAATGCAGAGGTGGTAGAGGTGAGGGTAGAGGTTCACGAGGCGATAGTAGAGGCGGTATACGTGTTAGACGTGGAAGTTCCAGAGCTTCTATAATCGTTGGTATAGCCAGATCAGCTATAGGGTTTTATTTAGGACATAGAATTGGTCAGATGAATAGCGCCCACAAATCTGGTGGATCAATGCATCATTACGCATTCACACACTATTATCACCAAAATTACCCCGTATCAAATACTACGGTCACATTTAGAGAGTATACGGTTCCCTGCAACAATATAACATTTTGTCCTCCGAATTCTTATCCGTTGTGCATGTCTAACGACACAATTTATTGTATAGCATCGATGAATGAAATCTTTAAATGTGGATTGGATGCTACTGGGTTCCTTTGTATTAACACCACTTTATCTGTACCATGTTTAAACAACCAGGGTTCGGAGTGTAAAGATTCAACGACTGTCAAGAATGAAACTACTCAACTTCCATGTGTATCAGTGTTGCTTCTTCTTGGTAATTTTACTGAAGCTACCATACCGGTACCAACTAGAGTTTCATATCATAAAGGATATGTTGTAGAACCATATTGCCTGGTTGTTATTGCTGATCCAGTGATTGAAGAGGGTAATGATGGTATAATTATAGGAATTACAGTAGGATGCATTGTATTATTAGCTATGTTATTAATCTATGGTAGACGCAGGTACCAGATAATGAAGGAAAAGAAGAAAACCGCTAGGGAGCAGATTCCATTATAGTTTTTTAATCTAATTTATTTAAAATGACAAATTAAATGCAGCCTCTTCGTTGCTTTTAATGATGGTTAATATTTGAAGTAAATTCGTCAGTGTAAAGATGAATTTACGTTAGATTAGAATTAGAGATAGTGATGTCATTTTGCCAAAATATTATGGATGTCATTGGAAAGCTGCTGCTTAACACTAATTTTGACAGTCAACTGAAAAACGTACAAATTTACAATAATATAGATAATAATGTAGTTAAAACTTGTCTAACTTGTCAAACTGAGATGTTACGTCCCAATTTTTTAACATGCACTCTATAGTGATATCTGTTTTATGATTATATTAATTCTAGTTAGCTTATTGTTAAGTATATTATGTACATACATATATACATTTACTTATAAATACTTAAAATATATAAATATCTTAAATGTTTAGTAATGTTTCTTGTTAATGGTCTAATGGTCAAGAAAAAAAAAATCGTTCTTTGTCCTAAAGTTTATTATGCACAAAAACGAAAAGAAAATACCTTTTTTGGTATAAAGTTTGCTTTTGTGATAGTTATAGTAATAATACTCATTTTTGATTTTTTTTTTTACATTCGAAATTATCGTGAATTAACGACACTTAATCGTATGAACTAATATTGATATACCAAAAAAACTAATATCCAATCCATAGTTTAAGTATACTAACAAAAGATAAACAAAGAATTGTAGCACTATCTTCAACGGTCATGGCCTGTAAGAACATAACTTTGTGTCGGAAAACAAAACGTAACATTTGAGGCCATTGTTGAAGCGGAAAAAATCTTAATGCCACCTCTGTACATTAAGTTAAGGTTCATGAAACAATTTGTTAAAAAACTGGATGAAACTTCAGAAGCTTTTGGATACATGAAAATTTTTTTCCGAAGTTATCAGAAATAAAAGTTAAAGCTTGGATTTTTGTTGGTCCGCAAATTAGACAGATTTTCGCCGATGAAAAATTTCCAACGTTGCTGAATTGTACTCAAAAAGCGAGTTGGAACAGTTTCAAAGCAGTAGCTTCTGGATTTTTAGGAAATATCAAGGCTGAAAATTAGGAAAAGTTAGTTGCGGATATGCTAAAAAATGTTAAGGCCATGGGCTGCAGGATGTCATTAAAAGTATATATGCTACATGCTCATTTAGATAAATTTAAAAGCAACATGGCAGCGTATTCAGAAGAGCAAGGAGAGCGTTTTCATCAGGACATTATGAATTTCGAACAACGTTATCAAGGCCAATACAATGAAAACATGATGGGAGACTATATTTGGGGTTTATTGAGAGAAAGTACTCATGAACATAAAAGAAAGACTAGGTAAAAGCGTGAACTTATTCTGATAGTAAAACTTAATAAGAATAATAAACATATTTATTTGAATGGTTTCCATCTTCAATTAAAAATTAAAACCACAGATTTTGAAAAATATCGTTCAATCGGTCTCCTGAAGACAAAAGCAAACTTTTTCATGTCATATATTTTTATATTGAAATTTTATCCTTTAAAGTTTAGGACAAATTTTGTGTTGACCCGTCTTATATTCAAATAAAATTATGTAGAAACATGGACATGTGACGATCGGGAAGACCTTGCAGTCAATTAGCGAGCAGCAACGCCAAAAACCACTCACTATGAAGAAACCAAGTCAAAGAAATTCTTCGAAGCGATCACTGGGTGTCTGCGATACTTACCGAGGAAACTGGGATACAAAAAAGCACAATCTATTGAATTTTGAAGATTTGGACAAACACAATGTCTATGTACGCTTGGTGCCACACACACTGATAGACGACCAAAAAGATTGGAGGGTTCAGCATCGCAAAGATATGTTAAAAATGTCTCAAAAGAATCCGGCTAGCAAGTCTGTCATATCTACAATTCCGCGATGGTCGTGAAGACCCTACGGAAGGAATTTTAGGTTGTGAAAAAAAAACACAGAGAACAAAATACAGTAATGTAGTGTAAAATTTAAACTCTGAACTAATTGAATACTGTATATAGTTCAGCACTATGTAAAAGTATAAATACAGATGGACCATTATGAGACATGGGCCACGATGAGACATTGTAATATTTGTGGTTAGGTAGGGTATAGCCATCTATTAGTCGTGTGGTAAACTCTACTCCATGTGCTGATTTACTAATAAAGTTCCTTACGCCGTCAGACCAGGGAGTGGTATCTTAATAAGAAAAATTTGGCTCAACTTCTCATTGGTTCTTGTAATCAGTAAATTTAGTTCCTTGTGATGAGGTGACAGCGTTGTAAGCATTAAGCAACCTATCTTATCGGGAGTGGAGACAGTGTTCTATTTCGTTGATAAGATAGTGCGCCACCAACATCAGCACAACGAACTACAGGTGGCGGGACATTCGAAGGGATTACTTTATTAATATTGAAGCACATATCAGAAAATCAGGGTATAAATACAGTGGAATAATATATAAAAATACTTTATAAGAAACTGTTACAATAGGTTCGAGACAGTGCGAGAGATAAGTACATCCATACTATAAATATGTTACACTAATACAAAAAGTAATTTTAAAATAAATCTAATCTATTGTACTACTACCCGTTGTTGGATCGAGCTAAAACAATCAACTCTCTTAAAAGTCTCAGGGGAATAAAGATTCGGCAATTGACCTCAATAAATACCACAGTGCCCCTCCCCCCCCTCCCGCCCCGTAAATGTCCAAAATTTTATTTTCAATTAAGTATAACAAATTATGTAACTCGGTAACAATAAAAAGGAAAGAATACTACTACTACTACAATATTACAAAAGAAAAAGCAACAACAAACGCTTGATGCTAAAAATAGAAAAATAATATAATTCTTACAAAAGGAATCCTAACCTAAACTAGAACTACTTATTAGTAGTACCTATTACTATTGCTAATACTACTAATAAAACTATAAACTACTACTGCAATACTATAAAGAAAATACCACGTAAAATAAAACTAAAATAAACCAAAAGAAGATAAATAACAGTTACTACAAAAGCCAAACCAAGGGTGCTCACGCAATATAAACAAACAAGTGAAATATCAAATATGACGTTTTCCATGCCTTCCCGTTACGTCGATAATATAGGTTGCTAAATGCTTACGACGCTGTCACCTCAGCACAAGGAACTAAATTTAACATGTGATTACAAGATCCAATGAAAAGTCGAGCCAAATTTTTCTTATTATGATTCTACCCCTGCGTCAAACCACTCCAGTGTTGCCACTTCTACCGATTTTTCGGTAGATCTACCGATATTTCCTTCAATTTACCGATCTACCGAAATAACATTGAATTTTACCGAATTTTAAGCTTAGAAACATAATATTTTATGTTTTGATTGTTTTCAAGAAATTTAAGTTCGGAAATAAATTAAATGCGCCAGCTTCCGCTATCTATTAATAGTTAGAGATAAATTAATTTCAACACTGTGCAATTTTGTGGAAAATCTCCTATGCTTACCGCATTCATCCGCAAATTGCGAAAGAGTTTTTTCAAGCTACAACTTGTTGAAAACAAAAGTGAGAAATCGCCTAGAAACAACAACAATCTCTGCTTTGTTGTATACGAAACAGTACATGCAAAAAATGTATGCCATAATTTTCCAATTGGAAAAAATCTCATCTCAAAAATGACTAATGCTAATTTAAAAGTTCTTTTGAAAGATTTATGTTTAAATAAAAGTTGCTTTGTAAACAAAATTCTTTTATTGTGTTTTATTTTAAAAATCGTTTTATTTTCCACGGTATCGGAAATAAACTGTTAGCCAATTACCTACCAGTTCCAGTGAATAATACTAATTTTTAAAATCTACCGAAAATTGTCGAAATCTACCGATTTTTTACAAAGCATCTACCGAATTCGTTACAACCGACGGTGGCAACACTGGACCACTCTCAGTTGAGCTTGTATTGAAAAGTGGTTGTTGTGCTAAATTTTTTCGTGCGCTTTTTTATGATCCTTCGTGTGGAGGAAAAATTCAAGTATAAAGGTAAGGTATTCATACTTATTTTAAGTTTGGCGAATAAGCTTTGTTTTTGATGTAACACATTTATAAAAAAAATATATTCTACCAAATCAAATTTTTTGAAGGACGTATAAATGGACAACCATGAGACACATTCACGGGGCCACATTGATGGCCCACGTCTGCAGCAAGTAATTAATACTCTTAATTAGTGTATCCCAGATGTCCACAGGTCGCAAACGGATGAGTCAAAAAGATACATTTTTCGAAAAAAGTAGAGAAAGGCTGTTCTGCAAGTTTTGAATGGGGAAAATGGAATACGATTATCACTTCGAAAAACAGCCAAAGAAAATGGTCTATCATTTCAAACATTAGAGATGAGATATGTTAAAAAGGAAGTAAAAAAGACAGATGCTAATGAAACAATATCAATGAAGAGCGATTATAAGCACCGCTTAATTTTCAGTGACAACGAAGAAAAGAAGTTAGTTGATTACGTTATTAAATGCTCAAAAATGTCCTATGGGAAAACAACGAAGGATATACGCGTGCTGGCTTATGAAATGGCTAAAATTAATTCAGAAAGCATACCATTAAGCTGGGAAAACAATACATCAGTAGGCATTGACTGGTTGCAAAGATTTTTGGAAAGGCACAATAAAGAGTTAAGTGTGCATCAGTCAGTATTTTTTGAAAATCTTCAGAGCGTATATGGATGCTCCGAAACATTTCGTGACGGTACCCGTATACCTAATAATTCATAGTGAGGGGTGCTGCAAATATTTCAAATAAAGGGATTTCCAATTTCCTGTAGGTACGATTTTTTTAAAATTTAAATATAGCCATTATTGCATTCTGTTTATTGAAATAAATTTGTTTCTGAAAATCTTTAATTTAGTGTCCGAAGTACTCCGGAGTAGGTGTGCCATCTTATGATGGTGTATCAAGATGAGATGCCATACACTGCTTAGATAGATGAATATTCTTTTGGCTACAATTTTAATGGTAAAATTTTTAAATTAAAAGTTGATAATAACATATAATGTCGGAGTACGAAAACATGACGGCCGACTAGCTTTCGCTTTTTACCGAGAAACGTCAGGATTAAGAAATGACGTCAGGCATTCTCTAGGCGGCTCTATAGTTGCGAAAACTACAAGATGCAACGCCAATTCTTCGCAAACAATTCTTTATAGTAATATCTAAACAGTTGGTAGCGCTATTATCGATTTCACGCATAATATACGTAGTGAGATGCTGACTGTGAAGTAAACAAGTTCCGAACAGAACTGATGCCCACCGATGTAATACGAAGTATATATTCACACGATCAGTTACTGTTCGGAATTTCATCACAGCATTACGTTAGAAAAAATCAGTCCGCGTTGCTCTTTAATTTTCATCTAATTTCATTCCTCCTCTCCCCTTTCTTTTTAATGAATAAATATCGTTTTATACTCTTGTGTGTGCTCATCCTCAGTACATCGTATGTAGAATGCAGAGGCGGGAGAGGAGGTGGTGGAGGTAGAGGTGGTGGTAGAGGTGGGGGTAGAGGTTCACGAGGCGGTAAAGGTGGTAGACGTGGAAGTTTTAGTTCGAGAGGTTCTATAACCGCTGGTATAACCGGGTCAGCTATAGGATTTCATTTGGGACATGGAATCGGTAAGATGAATAGCATTCACAAATCTGGTGGATCAATGCATCATTACGCAGTCACACACCATTATCACAAAAATTACCCCGTATCAGATACTACGGTCATATTAAGAAAGTATACGGTTCCCTGCGAGAATATAACATTCTGTCCTCCGAATTCTTATCCGTTGTGTATGTATAACGGCACAGTTTATTGTATAGCATCGATGAACGAGATCTTTAAATGTGGATTGAATGCGACTGGCTTCTCCTGTATTAACACCACTTTATCTGCACCATGTTTAAACAACCAGGGTTCGGAGTGTAAAGATTCTACGACTGTCAAGAGCGAAACTACTCAACTTCCATGTGTATCAGACTTGCTTCTTGTTGGTAATTTTACTGAAGCTACCATACCGGTGTCAACTACAGTTTTCCATCATGAAGAATATGTTGTAGAAGCATATTGCCTCGTTGTTATTGCTGATCCAGTGATTGAAGAAGGTGATGATGGTACACTTCTAGGAATTGTATTAGGATTCATTATATTACTAGGTATGCTATTAAACTATTGTAGACGCAAGTACCAGATAATGAAGAACAAGAAGAAAACCGCTACCGAGCAGATTCCGTTATAGTTTTTAATTTAATTTACTTAAAATGACCAAGTAACGTCTTCGTACCTTGTATGCTACATTAGAGATAGTGATGTTATTGTGACAAGTCACCATAGATATACTAACTAGAGTTTTTCCAGTATAAAGGAACAGATGTTGAACAATAAGTATTTATTGTATTGTTGCTATTGCTGATCCGGTGGGTGAAGATGCTTGTATTAATGGTTAATATTTGAAGTAAATTCGTCAGTGTAAAGATGAATTTATTTTAAATTAGAGCTTGTGGCAAAATATTATGGATGCCATTGGAAAGCTGCTGCTTAACACTAATTTTGACAGTCAACTTACAAACGTACAAATTTACAATAACATAGACAATAATGTAGTTAAAAACTTGTCTAACTTGTCAAACTGAGATGTTACGTTTCAATTTTTTAACATGCACTCTACAATGAGACTGATATCAGATGTGTTCTAATTTTATATCTGTTTTATGATTATATTAATGTTAGTTAGCTTCTTGTTAAGTATATTATATACATATATACATTTACTTATAAATAAAATATATAAATATCTTAAATGTTTAGTAGTGTTTCTTTTTAATAGCCTAATTATATTCGAAGCTGTACACACGATTCCGAGACGGCCTTGAAGTCAAAAAAATCCTTCGAAGGGACCACTGGAGTACCAAATAAAATAGAACTTACATATCGCATCGTCCCTCCTCCATGACAAGAGCTCGGTGTACGAGGGGACGTCCAGAAGTTCGTAGGATGAAAGGGTTGTAAATAAAATGAAACAATAAATCTATTTTTCCTTTTCAATATAATCACCCTTAAGCACAATACATTAATTTATTAGATCTATGAATTAATTTTTCTAAACCATCATAAAAATATTTTTTATCTTTCGCCTCAAAATGGACCAAAATTGCCTCCTTTACCTCATTGTCGTAGGAAAACTTTCTTCCACGTAAGTCTTTTTTTAAATTGGGGAACAAATAAAAATCACTAGGTGCCAGGTCTGGACTGTAGGGTGGATGGACTATTGTCTTGCAAGAGCGACACACCCTTGGTCAATTTTCCTCGACGTTTTTCCTTGATGGCCTCCTTTAATTTTTCTAATATCGGTGCGTAATATTCTCCGGTTATGCTCCTTCCTCTTTCTTTGTAATCAATCAATAATATCCTCTCACAATCCCAAAACACAGTAGCCATCAACTTTCCAGCCGATTCTGACACTTGAATTTCTTTGGCGGTGGTGTCCCATTTTTATGCCATTGCCTGATCTCCTGTTTGGACTCAGGCTCAAAGTGATGAACCCATGTTTCATCTCCGGTAACAATCCGCTTCAAAATCTGTGCAGGTTCGTCTCCACACAGCTCCAAAAATTGTTTAGACAGAACCTTGGGGAACTTCCACATTTATTGTTTTTGACTCAGAGAAACCCACTCTACCATCCTCTACCATCAATCCCTACAAACCCCACATTCTCCATATCGCTCTAACTTATTCAACAACAGCTCATGATCAACCAGGTCAAATGCATGAGACAAATCAATCGTTAGGGAGGACACCATGAACTTATCCTCCAGCAACTCGTAAATCTGCTGCGAAACTTGAAACAACGCTTCTTTAATATGTAGATCGAGATTTTAGGTATCCATACAGATATTCAGCAAACAATGAATTGTGTTCAAAGTAATCGTATAAACGCGAGTACATCAACTTCGCAATCTTTAAAGCCGTAGAAAACGTGCCCTGGTCAAAGTATTGATCAACTTGATTTGTTGCAAATGTCTCAAACCTATCCGGCAAACACGTCAGCCATTATATCTGGTGCCAAACTTGGTGTTTCCAATACGAGCCGAAAACTAAACGTCAGAGTGCGGCATGGAAGTCACCAGAAGAGCCAAAAGGAAAAAATACGCTTTCAAACGAGCAAAGTCAAAACAATGCTAACCGTTTTCTTCAATTCTTAGAGAATTGTCCACAGTAAATTCGTCCAAGAAGCTCAGAAGGTGAACTCGGAATATTGAGAGCGAGGTAGTTGGTTTTTGTTACACGACAATACACCATCGCACAAAGCCATCACGATATGTGAATTCTTGACCAAAAAAGGCATCATTGTTATCGATCATCCATCGCATTCATCTAATTTAGTTTGGTGCGACTTCTATCGCTATTTCTCAAACTGAAATTGGCGATGAAAGGAAATAATTTCGATACCATCCCGGTTATCCAAAAGACTTCGGCCACCCTACTAAAGGCCACTCCAGCCGATGAGTATAAAAAATGTTTCCAAAAATGTGTTGAACGTTTCCTGCCCTGCTAAACGCTTTGTATTTTTTTTTAGATTAGTCACATTGGATCTGGGACAGACTGTGTATTATCTATTAAGGATAAAATTTAAATTGTAGTAAATCGTTTTTAGTAGGGTTTCCGACTTCTACACAGTTGGCACCACTGTTATTGATTTTACGCACGACGCATACCTAGCGACGGAGTAAGAACGTCCCGAACGCAACTGATGTCCACCGATGTACTACGAAGGATTTACTTACACGATCAGTTACTGTTCGGGATTTCGTCACAGCATTACGTTAGATACAGATCAGTGTGCGTTGTTGTTTAATTTTAATCTAATTTCATTAATCTTTTTTCTTCCTTTTTAATGAATAAATATTGCTTTATACTCTTGTGTGTGCTCATCCTCAGTACATCGTATATAGAATGTAAAGGTGGGAGAGGAGGTGGTGGTGGTAGAGGTGGTGGTAGGGGTAGAGGTAGAGGTTTACGCGGCGGTAAAGGTGGTAGAAGTGGAAGTATTATTTCGGCAAGCTCTAGGACCGCTGGTTTAACCGGGTCTGCTGTAGGAATTTATTTAGGAGCTAAAATTGGTCAGATGCATAGAATCCATAGCTCTGGCGGACCAAAACGATATTATACAGTTACACATTATTATCATGAAAATCGTTTCGTACCAAAAAATATAATCACATCTGTAAACGATACGGTTCCCTGCAAGAATATAACATTCTGTCCTCCGAAGTCTTCCTCTTTGTGCATTTCTAACGGCACAATTTACTGTATAGCGTCAATGAATGAAGTGTTTAATTGTAAAAAGAAAATGTACGGTTTCTCCTGTATTACCACTACTTTATCTGCACCTTGTTCAAATAGCCAGGATTTGGAATGTAAAGATTTCCTAGAAGTCAAAAATAAAACTACTCAGCTTCCATGCGTATCAACATTGTTTGTTACAAGAAATTTTACTCAAGCTACTATAAATGTATCAACTACAGTTATCCTGTTTAAAGAAACTGAGGCACAACAGTATTGCATCGTTGTTATTGCTGATCCAGTCGTTGAAGTCGATGATGATGATGCACTGCGTGAAGGAATTGCGTTTGGATGTTTTGTATTCTTGATAATAGTATCAATGTATGGCAGATGTCAGGAGGAGAAGACGCAGGAAAGGAGGGATGCATATCCTAACGAACCATAATAGTTTTCACATCAGGTTATTTTTAATATAAGTAGATGACAATATTATTGCCCTAAATTATTATGTATGTAATTGGAAAGTTGATATTTGACAATAATTTTGATAGTATATTGAACTTTAGTATCCTATTCGGACAAAAAATGATCAGTTGTCAAATGCTACTACTCTGAATTTATGATATATTTTAGACGAATTTTGCCAACAGTACAAATATTAGAAAACTATGCTGTTAAGTTTCAAACTTTAACAGTAAGACTGATATCAAATGTGTTCTAATTTTATACCTGTTTTATGATTATATTAATATTAGTTACTTTATTGTTAAATATATTATGTATACATGTTTATAAATAAAATATTTTTTTGTCAAATTATATTATTCCAATCAAAGTAAAATTAAGTACTAATGGGGGATATATGTTACAAACCTGAAATATTTTTAGGTTAGAATTACTTAAATGAATTGAATGAATTAATATTAATGACTTTTTCCCTGTCACATTTTTGACACATTTGACGACAGTGCTATAGTTTTAAATTGTACCTCAGGTTGCGACAGCTGTTTGGTTATTTATTCAACACGTTGAACAACTTTACAACGCAAAAAGTTAGTCATAATTGTCAACATAGATTATCACGTCCAGGTATATTTTCATGGTAGCCAATAGTTGAAAAAGAAATCTTCGTCGAAATTACAATCAAGCCAACACAAAAAAAGACCCTATAGTACTATGTGGCCTCAGTAGCCTTTGTACTTCAACAATTGGCCGCATTTTCACAAAGGCGCTGAAAAACGAAACTTTAAACATTTATGTCTCAATAAATAATAAAGATATAGCAAAATAAATAAATACGGGACGATTTTTTTTTATTCATCTATGTATTTGATTATATATAATTTGAAAAATGTTCCTGTTCCCCATTCATGTGATGCTAATATTGGAAATCTATATCTATCTATATCACAAAAATAAATACGAACAATATTGGGAGAAAAACTTTTACTATAACAAAAAAAGCAAATACAAATAATTTATCTTAGTTGCTACTAACTGTCGTGCCAGTGACACAACATTTCGAGGAAGTAATACGTCTGATGGTCGTTCATTGTAAAAGGATCTTCTAGAACCATTATGATATACTACTCAGTACCAGAAATACCAGAGCCCCATACAGAGTAAGTCCTGGGTGTTGATTAGCACTTGAATTACGGCCGTGAAAAGATGAACCATGCGTACCAAATGAATATACTCTTCTGGAGGAAGAACTAAGACGTATCCTTGACATGGATCCAAAGCTACTACCAGCTCGTCCAAATCCACATTCAACAGAACTGAATATCAACGAAAAAGCAATAATTGTAATTGTCGGATCACGTGGCCGTTTAAGAAAAAAATGTTGTTTCATAAAAAAAATGATTCTTTTTACAAAATGATTGTTATCTATTATTACTATTGCTAACAAAATGTTAAGTTTATCTTCCTCATTTATTGAGGTTCGACCAGATATTTGAATATCCAAAACATGCTCAACTCTGCTTCCCATACTTTGAGAGCGTGTTTGAGAACGTATTTTATCTCTGCCAATACTTGTGACTAACAATTAGCCTGATATAGCCTTTTTTCCAAACTAAGGGTGGGTTTACCAATGTGAGGACAAAAGTGTTAGTTAGGAAGCTGACAGATATTACTAACTGGCAGATAATCTCGCAGCTAACTTCTATTTAACACTCAACAAACGTTTCATTGTAATTATCTTACGAATAAAATTTTATCTGCAAGTTAATTTATTTATTCTCACATTGATAAACCCACCCTAAATGAAATTATAAAAATAATCAATGAATTAGGTAAGTGTGCCACGATGTCATCTATTGATAAAAGTTATAATTACGTTTATAATTTAAACAGTGTCTCAAATGACGTTCCAAACATACATACATGAATAAAGACAGAAAAAAAATCAGGAATTCGTAATTTTACAGGTTAAACCTTGGAGACAATGTTCAGAATCCATAAAACAAAACTTTGAAGTTTTCAAAATAATTAGAAACAAACTATAACATTCGGTTTTTAAAGAGGGGGCCAAATCAGATCAACGAAATCTTTCTCTCCATGATTGGAGGGTTAAACCTCTGGAGCAACGTTCAGAACAAGCTGGAAAAACCCTACATTTCAGTTTTTTAAAAGGATGGTTAAATAAGGTGGGTAAATAAGTATGCGTACATTTTTGATATTTTTTTTAACTATTCAAGTTTGATTTTGTAATCTTGGAAAATATATACAATAAGTAAAGCAACCTTAAATAACCTCCAAAATGGCGAAGAAACAAAATTTCGATTTTCAAAAATTATTTATGAAGAATGTTCTGAATAAGCTGGAAGAATCCATAATATTTTGATCGTTCAAACTAAAGTAAGGTTGGTAACCTAGCACAGATCTCAAAAGTTTGATTTTCAAACAATGATGGGAACAAATGGGAGCAAATTTCAGAATTTCTCTATTCTAAAAAGAATTAAAATTCTGGAATAATGTTCAGAACAATTAGGATAAGTTGGAATCTCAATTTTTCAATAGCCTTCCACCCCCTCCTTACTGTCGTTTCGTCTCATCTTCATCTTTCCTGAATTAATCAAGTTTGTTTGCTTAATCTTACAACTAGAACAAACTGGAACAACTATTAAATTTTAGTATCCCCAAAATGTTGATTTTCAGAAAATAAAACATCTATAATTTAATTTAATTTATTATACAAAAGTGAGGGTGGGAGTAGTCAATGGAGTAGAACAACCTGGAATAACTCATAAAGTTTAGAATTTCGGTAAAGAAAGGCTGATTAAAAAAACTCGTTAAAACCTATGCATGGTATTTGGGTAAAACCTTGGAACAGTGCAGAATACACCTACAAGAACTCTGAACATCTCTGAAAAGTTTCCTTTTCAAATTTTGACTGCAAACTTTCCAATTTCTTAACTACTTTTCAATATTACGCTCCAAAAACAGAGATAGTGCAGCATCAAAAATTGCAAAAATTAACCATCACGATTTCAATTTATTAAATAAAAGACAATCGGAGAGGAGAGGGGAGGAGAACCGGGCGGAGGCACCGGGTAAAATTCTATGTTTTTTCTATACTGTTTGAACTAGTCAGGTTTGATTTCGAAATCTTGAAGCAACATTTGGACCAACTAGAATAACCTGGAGCAATTCATAAAGTTTTAAATTTAAAAAAAAGAGAGCTGAGTAGAAAACTATTTGTGGTGGATCGCTAAAACATTGGAACAGTACAGAAACTGTGTCATGGAAAAGTCTTTAATATTTTATGAATTAAGGTCGATAAAATCTGATAAACTAACGCCACAAAATTTAGGAATAAGATCAAATAGATCTTTATGTTAATGTATAATATTTTGCTAAAGTATAGAAAATGTAAAATTTCGTCAATAATATTTTTTTAATGATACAGATGTCCCCTATTGCCCCATAAGAAGGGCTAAATGGAGACACACCATTATTTTACATTTTAAGTGAATGGATATCATTGTAGGTAAAGGAGGACAATGCAAAAGAGAATTATCATAAATTACTAAAAATTGAATCAGCTCTAATTTACTATGGGATTTATTTAATCATCAAGAAAGTGTATCTAAAGTATTTAAAGTAACCCATGAACCTTAAACAAGAAAGTTTGTAACCAAAATCAGCTCTAGCCATAATTAAATCAACTATTTGATTTTCTATATCTTTGTCTAACGCAGGTGGTCTACCTTGGCCTAATATTTGTAGAGATGTCTTTATCCCAGTAATTCTATGATTAATAACACTCCTGGGAACACCATAATGTGTTGCCGCTTCGCGATATGAACGATTACATTCATTACATCCCTGACACCGGCTTGAACGTCATCAATACTGTACGTCCTGGAGACGGTAATTTTAAAGTAAATCTATGATTTTTCTTGATTTTTATTGCCATATACAAGAACTCTAATCTATTTAACAGTACAGTAGACGAATTGGAACAAATGTTTTATAATAAACACATTTTGCTATAACTTGAGGTTTACGAGTCTTTTGTCGGAGATTCATAAAATATTTTTCAATAAACGTGAACAAATTAGTATAACCTTAAAAATTTTGTAGCAAAAAAGGGAAGTCTAGATGGTTTTTGCCATATCTTCTAAATTATTCGTTTTTGATTTTGTCCTCTTTAATTAATAAATTGTTTTTTTTTGTTTTTCTCTTTTCAGTTTTAATACAATTTGGCAATAATATGGAACAATATACAATAGATCTCTATCAACTATTACTAACTTTCAAAATTTAGGGCAACAATATGAAACAAACTCCTTTCTTTAAATTCTCAAAAAGAGGAGTGAGTGTGGAGCTCTCTGATTAGAAGCTTCAAACTTTGGAACCATGTCCAGATGAACTAGAATAACCTGAAACAATTCCCAAAGTTTAATTCTCGAACAACAATTTGTTAGAGGAAGGGGTGATAATCCTGAAACAACTTTAAAAATTTCGAAGAACGATAAGCTAACCCAAAAAAAGCGTTTCTAAATTTCTAATTTAAAATATATATAAATAAATATATAATATCGAACAATCCTGAAACAACATGGAACAAAGTTCAAAATTCGAAATAGATATATGGTAGGTAGCTAACTTCAGATAGGCCTGCAGCTATGTACCTACTTTCATTTGCAAGTAGCTCTCGTACTAAACGTTCTCGATAATGTGTGAGCACATCAGGTGAAGGTTTGATTCCGCTCAAGGAGAATTTACAAACAAAGCGCAACAATCAAATCGAATTTCCGTGTTTCATTATTATCAAGTTGAATACGATTTAAATGTATATATTTAAACACAATTATTTTTTCGAGAACAATTCGGTTTAATTCGGAATCGCAGATGAAAATAATTAAAATTAATTATTACAAAGAGCGTTGGAAACATCTTGAATGTTACATATATACATTTAAGTATATACATACATACATAACAAACAAAACATACGCGGAGACGAGATATCTGCATGATATTCTTAAGTGAATCATTCAACTATTACGATTAATAATTCCAGACTATTCTGCTTTAATAAATGCAAGCAGCGGCGGTTTAGGTCTCAGTGTAAGTACTTCCTTTGCTCCAAGTGGTTTGTTTTAAACGGCTAGATTATTTTGTGTACGGTATTTAGTCGGGTAAACCGAACATTACAAACAGAAGTGCTTCGTCGTATCGCAAATATGAATTCTCGGCGTACAAATTTACAATAATATAGATAATAATGTAGTTAAAACTTGTCTAACTTGTCAAACTGAGATGTTACGTCCCAATTTTTTAACATGCACTCTATAGTGATATCTGTTTTATGATTATATTAATTCTAGTTAGCTTATTGTTAAGTATATTATGTACATACATATATACATTTACTTATAAATACTTAAAATATATAAATATCTTAAATGTTTAGTAATGTTTCTTGTTAATGGTCTAATGGTCAAGAAAAAAAAATTCGTTCTTTGTCCTAAAGTTTATTATGCACAAAAACGAAAAAATTGGTATAAAGTTTGCTTTTGTGATAGTTATAGTAATAATACTCATTTTTGATTTTTTTTTTACATTCGAAATTATCGTGAATTAACGACACTTAATCGTATGAACTAATATTGATATACCAAAAAAACTAATATCCAATCCAATAGTTTAAGTATACTAACAAAAGATAAACAAAGAATTGTAGCACTATCTTCAACGGTCATGGCCTGTAAGAACATAACTTTGTGTCGGAAAACAAAACGTAACATTTGAGGCCATTGTTGAAGCGGAAAAATCTTAATGCCACCTCTGTACATTAAGTTAAGGTTCATGAAACAATTTGTTAAAAAACTGGATGAAACTTCAGAAGCTTTTGGATACATGAAAATTTTTTTCCGAAGTTATCAGAAATAAAAGTTAAAGCTTGGATTTTTGTTGGTCCGCAAATTAGACAGATTTTCGCCGATGAAAAATTTCCAACGTTGCTGAATTGTACTCAAAAAGCGAGTTGGAACAGTTTCAAAGCAGTAGCTTCTGGATTTTTAGGAAATATCAAGGCTGAAAATTAGGAAAAGTTAGTTGCGGATATGCTAAAAAATGTTAAGGCCATGGGCTGCAGGATGTCATTAAAAGTATATATGCTACATGCTCATTTAGATAAATTTAAAAGCAACATGGCAGCGTATTCAGAAGAGCAAGGAGAGCGTTTTCATCAGGACATTATGAATTTCGAACAACGTTATCAAGGCCAATACAATGAAAACATGATGGGAGACTATATTTGGGGTTTATTGAGAGAAAGTACTCATGAACATAAAAGAAAGACTAGGTAAAAGCGTGAACTTATTCTGATAGTAAAACTTAATAAAAATAATAAACATATTTATTTGAATGGTTTCCATCTTCAATTAAAAATTAAAACCACAGATTTTGAAAAATATCGTTCAATCGGTGTCCTGAAGACAAAAGCAAACTTTTTCATGTCATATATTTTTATATTGAAATTTTATCCTTTAAAGTTTAGGACAAATTTGGTGTTGACCCGTCTTATATTCAAATCGGAATAAAATTATGTAGAAACATGGACATGTGACGGTCGGGAACACCTTGCAGACAATTAGCGAGCAGCAACGCCAGAAACCACTCACTATGAAGAAACCAAGTCAAAGAAATTCTTCGAAGCGATCACTGGGTGTCTGCGATACTTACCGAGGAAACTGGGATACAAAAAAGCACAATCTATTGAATTTTGAAGATTTGGACAAACACAAGGTCTATGTACGCTTGGTGCCACACACTCTGATAGACGACCAAAAAGATTGGAGGGTTCAGCATCGCAAAGATATGTTAAAAATGTCTCAAAAGAATCCGGCTAGCAAGTCTGTCATATCTACAATTCCGCGATGGTCGTGAAGACCCTACGGAAGGAATTTTAGGTTGTGAAAAAAAAAACACAGAGAACAAAATACAGTAATGTAGTGTAAAATTTAAACTCTGAACTAATTGAATACTGTATATAGTTCAGCACTATGTAAAAGTATAAATACAGATGGACCATTATGAGACATGGGCCACGATGAGACATTGTAATATTTGTGGTTAGGTAGGGTATAGCCATCTATTAGTCGTGTGGTAAACTCTACTCCATGTGCTGATTTACTAATAAAGTTCCTTACGCCGTCAGACCAGGGAGTGGTATCTTAATAAGAAAAATTTGGCTCAACTTCTCATTGGTTCTTGTAATCAGTAAATTTAGTTCCTTGTGATGAGGTGACAGCGTTGTAAGCATTAAGCAACCTATCTTATCGGGAGTGGAGACAGTGTTCTATTTCGTTGATAAGATAGTGCGCCACCAACATCAGCACAACGAACTACAGGTGGCGGGACATTCGAAGGGATTACTTTATTAATATTGAAGCACATATCAGAAAATCAGGGTATAAATACAGTGGAATAATATATAAAAATACTTTATAAGAAACTGTTACAATAGGTTCGAGACAGTGCGAGAGATAAGTACATCCATACTATAAATATGTTACACTAATACAAAAAGTAATTTTAAAATAAATCTAATCTATTGTACTACTACCCGTTGTTGGATCGAGCTAAAACAATCAACTCTCTTAAAAGTCTCAGGGGAATAAAGATTCGGCAATTGACCTCAATAAATACCACAGTGCCCCTCCCCCCTCCCGCCCCGTAAATGTCCAAAATTTTATTTTCAATTAAGTATAACAAATTATGTAACTCGGTAACAATAAAAAGGAAAGAATACTACTACTACTACAATATTACAAAAGAAAAAGCAACAACAAACGCTTGATGCTAAAAATAGAAAAATAATATAATTCTTACAAAAGGAATCCTAACCTAAACTAGAACTACTTATTAGTAGTACCTATTACTATTGCTAATACTACTAATAAAACTATAAACTACTACTGCAATACTATAAAGAAAATACCACGTAAAATAAAACTAAAATAAACCAAAAGAAGATAAATAACAGTTACTACAAAAGCCAAACCAAGGGTGCTCACGCAATATAAACAAACAAGTGAAATATCAAATATGACGTTTTCCATGCCTTCCCGTTACGTCGATAATATAGGTTGCTAAATGCTTACGACGCTGTCACCTCAGCACAAGGAACTAAATTTAACATGTGATTACAAGATCCAATGAAAAGTCGAGCCAAATTTTTCTTATTATGATTCTACCCCTGCGTCAAACCACTCCAGTGTTGCCACTTCTACCGATTTTTCGGTAGATCTACCGATATTTCCTTCAATTTACCGATCTACCGAAATAACATTGAATTTTACCGAATTTTAAGCTTAGAAACATAATATTTTATGTTTTGATTGTTTTCAAGAAATTTAAGTTCGGAAATAAATTAAATGCGCCAGCTTCCGCTATCTATTAATAGTTAGAGATAAATTAATTTCAACACTGTGCAATTTTGTGGAAAATCTCCTATGCTTACCGCATTCATCCGCAAATTGCGAAAGAGTTTTTTCAAGCTACAACTTGTTGAAAACAAAAGTGAGAAATCGCCTAGAAACAACAACAATCTCTGCTTTGTTGTATACGAAACAGTACATGCAAAAAATGTATGCCATAATTTTCCAATTGGAAAAAATCTCATCTCAAAAATGACTAATGCTAATTTAAAAGTTCTTTTGAAAGATTTATGTTTAAATAAAAGTTGCTTTGTAAACAAAATTCTTTTATTGTGTTTTATTTTAAAAATCGTTTTATTTTCCACGGTATCGGAAATAAACTGTTAGCCAATTACCTAGGTACCAGTTCCAGTGAATAATACTAATTTTTAAAATCTACCGAAAATTGTCGAAATCTACCGATTTTTTACAAAGCATCTACCGAATTCGTTACAACCGACGGTGGCAACACTGGACCACTCTCAGTTGAGCTTGTATTGAAAGGGGGTGTTGTTGTGCTAAATTTTTTTCGTGCGCTTTTTTATGATCCTTCGTGTGGAGGAAAAATTCAAGTATAAAGGTAAGGTATTCATACTTATTTTAAGTTTGGCGAATAAGCTTTGTTTTTGATGTAACACATTTATAAAAAAAATATATTCTACCAAATCAAATTTTTTGAAGGACGTATAAATGGACAACCATGAGACACATTCACGGGGCCACATTGATGGCCCACGTCTGCAGCAAGTAATTAATACTCTTAATTAGTGTATCCCAGATGTCCACAGGTCGCAAACGGATGAGTCAAAAAGATACATTTTTCGAAAAAAGTAGAGAAAGGCTGTTCTGCAAGTTTTGAATGGGGAAAATGGAATACGATTATCACTTCGAAAAACAGCCAAAGAAAATGGTCTATCATTTCAAACATTAGAGAGATATGTTAAAAAGGAAGTAAAAAAGACAGATGCTAATGAAACAATATCAATGAAGAGCGATTATAAGCACCGCTTAATTTTCAGTGACAACGAAGAAAAGAAGTTAGTTGATTACGTTATTAAATGCTCAAAAATGTCCTATGGGAAAACAACGAAGGATACACGCGTGCTGGCTTATGAAATGGCTAAAATTAATTCAGAAAGCATACCATTAAGCTGGGAAAACAATACATCAGTAGGCATTGACTGGTTGCAAAGATTTTTGGAAAGGCACAATAAAGAGTTAAGTGTGCATCAGTCAGTATTTTTTGAAAATCTTCAGAGCGTATATGGATGCTCCGAAACATTTCGTGACGGTACCCGTATACCTAATAATTCATAGTGAGGGGTGCTGCAAATATTTCAAATAAAGGGATTTCCAATTTCCTGTAGGTACGATTTTTTTTAAATTTAAATATAGCCATTATTGCATTCTGTTTATTGAAATAAATTTGTTTCTGTAAATCTTTAATTTAGTGTCCGAAGTACTCCGGAGTAGGTGTGCCATCTTATGATGGTGTATCAAGATGAGATGCCATACACTGCTTAGATAGATGAATATTCTTTTGGCTACAATTTTAATGGTAAAATTTTTAAATTAAAAGTTGATAATAACATATAATGTCGGAGTACGAAAACATGACGGCCGACTAGCTTTCGCTTTTTACCGAGAAACGTCAGGATTAAGAAATGACGTCAGGCATTCTCTAGGCGGCTCTATAGTTGCGAAAACTACAAGATGCAACGCCAATTCTTCGCAAACAATTCTTTATAGTAATATCTAAACAGTTGGTAGCGCTATTATCGATTTCACGCATAATATACGTAGTGAGATGCTGACTGTGAAGTAAACAAGTTCCGAACAGAACTGATGCCCACCGATGTAATACGAAGTATATATTCACACGATCAGTTACTGTTCGGAATTTCATCACAGCATTACGTTAGAAAAAATCAGTCCGCGTTGCTCTTTAATTTTCATCTAATTTCATTCCTCCTCTCCCCTTTCTTTTTAATGAATAAATATCGTTTTATACTCTTGTGTGCGCTCATCCTCAGTACATCGTATGTAGAATGCAGAGGCGGGAGAGGAGGTGGTGGAGGTAGAGGTGGTGGTAGAGGTGGGGGTAGAGGTTCACGAGGCGGTAAAGGTGGTAGACGTGGAAGTTTTAGTTCGAGAGGTTCTATAACCGCTGGTATAACCGGCTCAGCTATAGGATTTCATTTGGGACATGGAATCGGTAAGATGAATAGCATTCACAAATCTGGTGGATCAATGCATCATTACGCAGTCACACACCATTATCACAAAAATTACCCCGTATCAGATACTACGGTCATATTAAGAAAGTATACGGTTCCCTGCGAGAATATAACATTCTGTCCTCCGAATTCTTATCCGTTGTGTATGTATAACGGCACAGTTTATTGTATAGCATCGATGAACGAGATCTTTAAATGTGGATTGAATGCGACTGGCTTCTCCTGTATTAACACCACTTTATCTGCACCATGTTTAAACAACCAGGTTTCGGAGTGTAAAGATTCTACGACTGTCAAGAGCGAAACTACTCAACTTCCATGTGTATCAGACTTGCTTCTTGTTGGTAATTTTACTGAAGCTACCATACCGGTGTCAACTACAGTTTTCCATCATGAAGAATATGTTGTAGAAGCATATTGCCTTGTTGTTATTGCTGATCCAGTGATTGAAGAAGGTGATGATGGTACACTTCTAGGAATTGTATTAGGATTCATTATATTACTAGGTATGCTATTAAACTATTTTAGACGCAAGTACCAGATAATGAAGAACAAGAAGAAAACCGCTACCGAGCAGATTCCGTTATAGTTTTTAATTTAATTTACTTAAAATGACCAAGTAACGTCTTCGTACCTTGTATGCTACATTAGAGATAGTGATGTTATTGTGACAAGTCACCATAGATATACTAACTAGAGTTTTTCCAGTATAAAGGAACAGATATTGAACAATAAGTATTGTATTGTTGCTATTGCTGAACCGGTGGGTGAAGATGCTTGTATTAATGGTTAATATTTGAAGTAAATTCGTCAGTGTAAAGATGAATTTATTTTAAATTAGAGCTTGTGGCAAAATATTATGGATGCCAATGGAAAGCTGCTGCTTAACACTAATTTTGACAGTCAACTTACAAACGTACTAATTTACAATAACATAGACAATAATGTAGTTAAAAACTTGTCTAACTCAGATGTTACGTTTCAATTTTTTAACATGCACTCTACAATGAGACTGATATCAGATGTGTTCTAATTTTATATCTGTTTTATGATTATATTAATGTTAGTTAGCTTCTTGTTAAGTATATTATATACATATATACATTTACTTATAAATAAAATATATAAATATCTTAAATGTTTAGTAGTGTTTCTTTTTAATAGCCTAATTATATTCGAAGCTGTACACACGATTCTGAGACGGCCTTGAAGTCAAAAAAATCCTTCGAAGGGACCACTGGAGTACCAAATAAAATAGAACTTACATATCGCATCGTCCCTCCTCCATGACAAGAGCTCGGTGTACGAGGGGACGTCCAGAAGTTCGTAGGATGAAAGGGTTGTAAATAAAATGAAACAATAAATCTATTTTTCCTTTTCAATATAATCACCCTTAAGCACAATACATTAATTTATTAGATCTATGAATTAATTTTTCTAAACCATCATAAAATTATTTTTTATCTTTCGCCTCAAAATGGACCAAACTTGCCTCCTTTACCTCATTGTCGTAGGAAAACTTTCTTCCACGTAAGTCTTTTTTTAAATTGGGGAACAAATAAAAATCACTAGGTGGCAGGTCTGGACTGTAGGGTGGATGGACTATTGTCTTGCAAAAGCAACACACCCTTGGTCAATTTTCCTCGACGTTTTTTCCTTGATGGCCTCCTTTAATTTTTCTAATATCGGTGCGTAATATTCTCCGGTTATGCTCCTTCCTCTTTCTTTGTAATCAATCAATAATATCCTCTCACAATCCCAAAACACAGTAGCCATCAACTTTCCAGCCGATTCTGACACTTGAATTTCTTTGGCGGTGGTGTCCCATTTTTATGCCATTGCATGGTCTTCTGTTTGGACTCAGGCTCAAAGTGATGAACCCATGTTTCATCTCCGGTAACAATCCGCTTCAAAATCTGTGCAGGTTCGTCTCCACACAGCTCCAAAAATTGTTTAGACAGAACCTTGGGGAACTTCCACATTTATTGTTTTTGACTCAGAGAAACCCACTCTACCATCCTCTACCATCAATCCCTACAAACCCCACATTCTCCATATCGCTCTAACTTATTCAACAATAGCTCATGATCAACCAGGTCAAATGCATGAGACAAATCAATCGTTAGGGAGGACACCATGAACTTATCCTCCAGCAACTCGTAAATCTGCTGCGAAACTTGAAACAACGCTTCTTTAATATGTAGATCGAGATTTTAGGTATCTATACAGACATTCAGCAAACAATGAATTGTGTTCAAAGTAATCGTATAAACGCGAGTACATCAACTTCGCAATCTTTAAAGCCGTAGAAAACGTGCCCTGGTCAAAGTATTGATCAACTTGATTTGTTGCAAATGTCTCAAACCTATCCGGCAAACACGTCAGCCATTATATCTGGTGACAATACTTGGTGTTTCCAATACGAGCCGAAAACTAAACGTCAGAGTGCGGCATGGAAGTCACCAGAAGAGCCAAAAGGGAAAAAATACGCTTTCAAACGAGCAAAGTCAAAACAATGTGCTAACCGTTTTCTTCAATTCTTAGAGAATTGTCCACAGTAAATTCGTCCAAGAAGCTCAGAAGGTGAACTCGGAATATTGAGAGCGAGGTAGTTGGTTTTTGTTACACGACAATACACCATCGCACAAAGCCATCACGATATGTGAATTCTTGACCAAAAAAGGCATCATTGTTATCGATCATCCATCGCATTCATCTAATTTAGTTTGGTGCGACTTCTATCGCTATTTCTCAAACTGAAATTGGCGATGAAAGGAAATAATTTCGATACCATCCCGGTTATCCAAAAGACTTCGGCCACCCTACTAAAGGCCACTCCAGCCGATGAGTATAAAAAATGTTTCCAAAAATGTGTTGAACGTTTCCTGCCCTGCTAAACGCTTTGTATTTTTTTTTAGATTAGTCGCATTGGATCTGGGACAGACTGTGTATTATCTATTAAGGATAAAATTTAAATTGTAGTAAATCGTTTTTAGTAGGGTTTCCGACTTCTACACAGTTGGCACCACTGTTATTGATTTTACGCACGACGCATACCTAGCGACGGAGTAAGAACGTCCCGAACGCAACTGATGTCCACCGATGTACTACGAAGAATTTACTTACACGATCAGTTACTGTTCGGGATTTCGTCACAGCATTACGTTAGATACAGATCAGTGTGCGTTGTTGTTTAATTTTAATCTAATTTCATTAATCTTTTTCTTCCTTTTTAATGAATAAATATTGCTTTATACTCTTGTGTGTGCTCATCCTCAGTACATCGTATATAGAATGTAAAGGTGGGAGAGGAGGTGGTGGTGGTAGAGGTGGTGGTAGGGGTAGAGGTAGAGGTTTACGCGGCGGTAAAGGTGGTAGAAGTGGAAGTATTATTTCGGCAAGCTCTAGGACCGCTGGTTTAACCGGGTCTGCTGTAGGAATTTATTTAGGAGCTAAAATTGGTCAGATGCATAGAATCCATAGCTCTGGCGGACCAAAACGATATTATACAGTTACACATTATTATCATGAAAATCGTTTCGTACCAAAAAATATAATCACATCTGTAAACGATACGGTTCCCTGCAAGAATATAACATTCTGTCCTCCGAAGTCTTCCTCTTTGTGCATTTCTAACGGCACAATTTACTGTATAGCGTCAATGAATGAAGTGTTTAATTGTAAAAAGAAAATGTACGGTTTCTCCTGTATTACCACTACTTTATCTGCACCTTGTTCAAATAGCCAGGATTTGGAATGTAAAGATTTCCTAGAAGTCAAAAATAAAACTACTCAGCTTCCATGCGTATCAACATTGTTTGTTACAAGAAATTTTACTCAAGCTACTATAAATGTATCAACTACAGTTATCCTGTTTAAAGAAACTGAGGCACAACAGTATTGCATCGTTGTTATTGCTGATCCAGTCGTTGAAGTCGATGATGATGATGCACTGCGTGAAGGAATTGCGTTTGGATGTTTTGTATTCTTGATAATAGTATCAATGTATGGCAGATGTCAGGAGGAGAAGACGCAGGAAAGGAGGGATGCATATCCTAACGAACCATAATAGTTTTCACATCAGGTTATTTTTAATATAAGTAGATGACAATATTATTGCCCTAAATTATTATGTATGTAATTGGAAAGTTGATATTTGACAATAATTTTGATAGTATATTGAACTTTAGTATCCTATTCGGACAAAAAATGATCAGTTGTCAAATGCTACTACTCTGAATTTATGATATATTTTAGACGAATTTTGCCAACAGTACAAATATTAGAAAACTATGCTGTTAAGTTTCAAACTTTAACAGTAAGACTGATATCAAATGTGTTCTAATTTTATACCTGTTTTATGATTATATTAATATTAGTTACTTTATTGTTAAATATATTATGTATACATGTTTATAAATAAAATATTTTTTTGTCAAATTATATTATTCCAATCAAAGTAAAATTAAGTACTAATGGGGGATATATGTTACAAACCTGAAATATTTTTAGGTTAGAATTACTTAAATGAATTGAATGAATTAATATTAATGACTTTTTCCCTGTCACATTTTTGACACATTTGACGACAGTGCTATAGTTTTAAATTGTACCTCAGGTTGCGACAGCTGTTTGGTTATTTATTCAACACGTTGAACAACTTTACAACGCAAAAAGTTAGTCATAATTGTCAACATAGATTATCACGTCCAGGTATATTTTCATGGTAGCCAATAGTTGAAAAAGAAATCTTCGTCGAAATTACAATCAAGCCAACACAAAAAAAGACCCTATAGTACTATGTGGCCTCAGTAGCCTTTGTACTTCAACAATTGGCCGCATTTTCACAAAGGCGCTGAAAAACGAAACTTTAAACATTTATGTCTCAATAAATAATAAAGATATAGCAAAATAAATAAATACGGGACGATTTTTTTTTATTCATCTATGTATTTGATTATATATAATTTGAAAAATGTTCCTGTTCCCCATTCATGTGATGCTAATATTGGAAATCTATATCTATCTATATCACAAAAATAAATACGAACAATATTGGGAGAAAAACTTTTACTATAACAAAAAAAGCAAATACAAATAATTTATCTTAGTTGCTACTAACTGTCGTGCCAGTGACACAACATTTCGAGGAAGTAATACGTCTGATGGTCGTTCATTGTAAAAGGATCTTCTAGAACCATTATGATATACTACTCAGTACCAGAAATACCAGAGCCCCATACAGAGTAAGTCCTGGGTGTTGATTAGCACTTGAATTACGGCCGTGAAAAGATGAACCATGCGTACCAAATGAATATACTCTTCTGGAGGAAGAACTAAGACGTATCCTTGACATGGATCCAAAGCTACTACCAGCTCGTCCAAATCCACATTCAACAGAACTGAATATCAACGAAAAAGCAATAATTGTAATTGTCGGATCACGTGGCCGTTTAAGAAAAAATGTTGTTTCATAAAAAAAATGATTCTTTTTACAAAATGATTGTTATCTATTATTACTATTGCTAACAAAATGTTAAGTTTATCTTCCTCATTTATTGAGGTTCGACCAGATATTTGAATATCCAAAACATGCTCAACTCTGCTTCCCATACTTTGAGAGCGTGTTTGAGAACGTATTTTATCTCTGCCAATACTTGTGACTAACAATTAGCCTGATATAGCCTTTTTTCCAAACTAAGGGTGGGTTTACCAATGTGAGGACAAAAGTGTTAGTTAGGAAGCTGACAGATATTACTAACTGGCAGATAATCTCGCAGCTAACTTCTATTTAACACTCAACAAACGTTTCATTGTAATTATCTTACGAATAAAATTTTATCTGCAAGTTAATTTATTTATTCTCACATTGATAAACCCACCCTAAATGAAATTATAAAAATAATCAATGAATTAGGTAAGTGTGCCACGATGTCATCTATTGATAAAAGTTATAATTACGTTTATAATTTAAACAGTGTCTCAAATGACGTTCCAAACATACATACATGAATAAAGACAGAAAAAAAATCAGGAATTCGTAATTTTACAGGTTAAACCTTGGAGACAATGTTCAGAATCCATAAAACAAAACTTTGAAGTTTTCAAAATAATTAGAAACAAACTATAACATTCGGTTTTTAAAGAGGGGGCCAAATCAGATCAACGAAATCTTTCTCTCCATGATTGGAGGGTTAAACCTCTGGAGCAACGTTCAGAACAAGCTGGAAAAACCCTACATTTCAGTTTTTTAAAAGGATGGTTAAATAAGGTGGGTAAATAAGTATGCGTACATTTTTGATATTTTTTTTAACTATTCAAGTTTGATTTTGTAATCTTGGAAAATATATACAATAAGTAAAGCAACCTTAAATAACCTCCAAAATGGCGAAGAAACAAAATTTCGATTTTCAAAAAATTATTTATGAAGAATGTTCTGAATAAGCTGGAAGAATCCATAATATTTTGATCGTTCAAACTAAAGTAAGGTTGGTAACCTAGCACAGATCTCAAAAGTTTGATTTTCAAACAATGATGGGAACAAATGGGAGCAAATTTCAGAATTTCTCTATTCTAAAAAGAATTAAAATTCTGGAATAATGTTCAGAACAATTAGGATAAGTTGGAATCTCAATTTTTCAATAGCCTTCCACCCCTCCTTACTGTCGTTTCGTCTCATCTTCATCTTTCCTGAATTAATCAAGTTTGTTTGCTTAATCTTACAACTAGAACAAACTGGAACAACTATTAAATTTTAGTATCCCCAAAATGTTGATTTTCAGAAAATAAAACATCTATAATTTAATTTAATTTATTATACAAAAGTGAGGGTGGGAGTAGTCAATGGAGTAGAACAACCTGGAATAACTCATAAAGTTTAGAATTTCGGTAAAGAAAGGCTGATTAAAAAACTCGTTAAAACCTATGCATGGTATTTGGGTAAAACCTTGGAACAGTGCAGAATACACCTACAAGAACTCTGAACATCTCTGAAAAGTTTCCTTTTCAAATTTTGACTGCAAACTTTCCAATTTCTTAACTACTTTTCAATATTACGCTCCAAAAACAGAGATAGTGCAGCATCAAAAATTGCAAAAATTAACCATCACGATTTCAATTTATTAAATAAAAGACAATCGGAGAGGAGAGGGGGAGGGGAGAACCGGGCGGAGGCACCGGGTAAAATTCTATGTTTTTTCTATACTGTTTGAACTAGTCAGGTTTGATTTCGAAATCTTGAAGCAACATTTGGACCAACTAGAATAACCTGGAGCAATTCATAAAGTTTTAAATTTAAAAAAAAGAGAGGCTGAGTAGAAAACTATTTGTGGTGGATCGCTAAAACATTGGAACAGTACAGAAACTGTGTCATGGAAAAGTCTTTAATATTTTATGAATTAAGGTCGATAAAATCTGATAAACTAACGCCACAAAATTTAGGAATAAGATCAAATAGATCTTTATGTTAATGTATAATATTTTGCTAAAGTATAGAAAATGTAAAATTTCGTCAATAATATTTTTTTTAATGATACAGATGTCCCCTATTGCCCCATAAGAAGGGCTAAATGGAGACACACCATTATTTTACATTTTAAGTGAATGGATATCATTGTAGGTAAAGAAGGACAAAGCAAAAGAGAATTATCATAAATTACTAAAAATTGAATCAGCTCTAATTTACTATGGGATTTATTTAATCATCAAGAAAGTGTATCTAAAGTATTTAAAGTAACCCATGAACCTTAAACAAGAAAGTTTGTAACCAAAATCAGCTCTAGCCATAATTAAATCAACTATTTGATTTTCTATATCTTTGTCTAACGCAGGTGGTCTACCTTGGCCTAATATTTGTAGAGATGTCTTTATCCCAGTAATTCTATGATTAATAACACTCCTGGGAACACCATAATGTGTTGCCGCGTCGCGATATGAACGATTATGGTTCATTACATCCCTGACACCGGCTTGAACGTCATCAATACTGTACGTCCTGGAGACGGTAATTTTAAAGTAAATCTATGATTTTTCTTGATTTTTATTGCCATATACAAGAACTCTAATCTATTTAACAGTACAGTAGACGAATTGGAACAAATGTTTTATAATAAACACATTTTGCTATAACTTGAGGTTTACGAGTCTTTTGTCGGAGATTCATAAAATATTTTTCAATAAACGTGAACAAATTAGTATAACCTTAAAAATTTTTGAAGCAAAAAAGGGAAGTCTAGATGGTTTTTGCCATATCTTCTAAATTATTCGTTTTTGATTTTGTCCTCTTCAATTAATAAATTGTTTTTTTTTGTTTTTCTCTTTTCAGTTTTAATACAATTTGGCAATAATATGGAACAATGTACAATAGATCTCTATCAACTATTACTAACTTTCAAAATTTAGGGCAACAATATGAAACAAACTCCTTTCTTTAAATTCTCAAAAAGAGGAGTGAGTGTGGAGCCTTCTGATTAGAAGCTTCAAACTTTGGAACCATGTCCAGATGAACTAGAATAACCTGAAACAATTCCCAAAGTTTAATTCTCGAACAACAATTTGTTGGAGGAAGGGGTGATAATCCTGAAACAACTTTAAAAATTTCGAAGAACGATAAGCTAACCCAAAAAAAGCGTTTCTAATTTAAAATATTGTTTTGCAAATAAATATATAATATCGAACAATCCTGAAACAACATGGAACAAAGTTCAAAATTCGAAATAGATATATGGTAGGTAGCTAACTTCAGATAGGCCTGCAGCTATGTAGTTTCATTTGCAAGTAGCTCTCGTACTAAACGTTCTAGATAATGTGTGAGCACATCAGGTGAAGGTTTGATTCCGCTCAAGGGAGAATTTACAAACAAAGCGCAACAATCAAATCGAATTTCCGTGTTTCATTATTATCAAGTTGAATACGATTTAAATGTATATATTTAAACACAATTATTTTTTCGAGAACAATTCGGTTTAATTCGGAATCGTAGATGAAAATAATTAAAATTAATTATTACAAAGAGCGTTGGAAACATCTTGAATGTTACATATATATATTTAAGTATATACATACATACATAACAAACAAAACATACGCGGAGACGAGATATCTGCATGATATTCTTAAGTGAATCATTCAACTATTACGATTAATAATTCCAGACTATTCTGCTTTAATAAATGCAAGCAGCGGCGGTTTAGGTCTCAGTGTAAGTACTTCCTTTGCTCCAAGTGGTTTGTTTTAAACGGTTAGATTATTTTGTGTACGGTATTTAGTCGGGTTAACTGAACATTACAAACAGAAGTGCTTCGTCGTATCGCAAATATGAATTCTCGGCAATCCCGAGGGATTTTGTTAGTGTTCCTGCTAATTAATTTGGATGTCTTCCTAGTTGATGGAAGGAAGAGCATCGGTAGTTCACGCAGGGGAGGATCTTCGAATTCCAGGTCATACCGCGTTGTACCAACGAGTAAAACTCATGTAAACACGCAAACTGGTTATAACACGTATAGTAGTAATAGTTATAACTCTCAAAGGAAAGCTAGTAACGTGGGTACCACCCCACGATATGTTATGCATACCCAACCAACTATTAGACATCATCAAGCAGTTACACAAGCAACTCCCAAATATTATCCTCATGCAACGCAGAAACCAGTTCACCAACAACAATCGGTGTATACTCAAAAACCGGTTTACCAACAACCTGTTTATACTCAAAGACCAGTTTATCACCAACCTGTTTATACTCAAAAACCAGTTTATCCCCAACAAAGTTCTTATCCGAAACAACCTTATCACCAGCAAAATTATCCGAGTCAACATCAACCAACGTATGGTGGAAGTTATTCAGGAGGGAATAATTATTACAATCCAGGATATGGTGGATATTACAAGAAGAAGGATCATAGCGTGAGGAATTCGGTTTTGGCTGGATTAGGTGGATCAGCTTTAGGAATGTATTTAGGATATAAACTAGGCGGATTGACAAACAGTATGAACACCCCTTACGGAGGTTATGGTGGATATGGTGCTCCTGGTGCTTATTCAGGAGGAGGAGGTATGCCACAATATTCAGTTGTACATCATTACCATCACGGTGATAAGCCCATCGTGCAAAACGCTGTGGTTGAACAAAATGTCATCACTCCTTGCTCAAATGTTCAAATGTGTATGCCTAATACTACACCCCTATGCATGACTAACGGAACGATATTTTGCGTAACACCTATCGCACAAACTAGTTCTTGCGTTACGAATTCCACGAATCTTCCATGTATAACCGCTAATATTACAGCCCCTTGTTTGAACGCAACAGACGAAGCTTGCAATAATACTCAATTGACGACGCAGAATTTGGAAATACCTTGCGTGAGCAGTATCAATGTTTACGGTGATTTTACCACGAATAAGCTTTCAGTTCAAAGCTCAGCTAGTGCTAATGGTGGGCAGGACACCCTAACTAATCAAGGAATTAATAATAAATATTGTGTGACGGTTATAGCGGAACCTTTAATTGAACCAAAGAATCTATCCAATGCTGAGTACATGAAATATTTGCTGGATAATCCTTACGCTAACGAAGAAGCTGACGCGAAAACTGGGAATATTATGAACTCTATTGGTGCTTTTATGTTATTTTAAATTAATTATTATAATGTTTGCTTATGTAGATTCGTAGTAATTAATTCAGTGTTACTTAAATAAGTAAAATGTAAAAGTTACTAAAAAATACCACGCATTATAGCTCTTAATATATTCCAGAAAATCCAAGAATGTATCGAATAAAAAAGAGCGGTAATTATAACAATTAAACCTAGTTAACGAGGACTTCCAAACGAGACCGTTTTTGACGTAGAGGTTGTAAGGTCAATATGAAGTTTAATTAGTTCTAGCCTACAAATTGTATGTATAAAGTTCTTCATGTAGAATTGCAGTCATAAAATGTGATATTGTTTAAGAATATGACCAGTTTCGTATATGTAGTTATCAGGAACTAATGATGTGTAATATTAGTTTAGTACAGCTTTCTGTTTCTGTTCTGTTTTATTTAATGTTCCATTTAATGTTTGTATTGAAGGAAATAAAGTAATAAATGAATCGATTCTATTAGAATAAATTATGACTTATAACTAATTTAAATATCTATGAATTTCATAAGATTTGGATGTTTATCTTTCTGAGTTTATTTAAATTAATTTATTCGAGAACCCGTATGTTTTAAGATAAAACTTTTTAATAATAACTGAAATAAATTGAAATTTACAACTGTTAAATAATATTAAAACATAATAGCGATACCGATACTTCAAAAAAATAAATTTTTCTATCGCATCTTCGTTGGAAAAAAGAATCTGGTGAATAAGGGGGATGTTCGAATAATTCTAACCCTAAATCACAAATTGTTTGCGAAGCAACATGCGATTTGTACACAGGGCATTGTCATGCAAAAACAAAATATCTTTGGACAATTCTGCGTCTCCTTTCCACAATTCCAGAAAATCAATCACGATTATTCCATGGCAATCCCAAAAACTGAATCAAGAACGTTGCTTTGTTTCTGGGACGTAGAAATGTACCCAATTGTTGTTTTGTTGCATCCATAGTAACAATAGAGCTTAAGAAGTCTGCATCATTGTTAAACCGAGTGGAGATCAAACGTAATGCTTTCACCCTTGCACGTTTCTGACCAACATTCAGACATTCAGGGAACCATTTTGCAGACATTTTTCTCACGACCAACTCGATATGAACTATATGATGGACGTGTTCATATAAAAAATCCAGTGCCTCAGATATTTGTTTTAGCCCAATTCGTCGATGGTCTGACAAAATCACGTCATGAAAATATCATGTCTGTTTAACATTTTCGGGGACGGGCACCACAGAAACTGGCCTTCCCGATCGGTGTTCATTTCATGAAATTTTACCACTTTTAAAGCTTGCAATCGAATTTTTCACGGTAGCATATAAAGGGCATTAATCGCCTGGTTTTTCATTTCGTAATATATATTGCGTGACGAAACCATAGGAATACAACTTTGGCGCCTAATCGTTCAGTTTTGTTTCGTACGAATGGTGGCGGTGAGACCTCCTCCTGTGTCGAATCATCGATTCGCACAAGGGCCGAGAAGTTTGCATTGAAACATGAGCAAGATGGGTACGAAGGTCCAGATTTTACAGATGGATTGTGAAGGAGGATCTATCGTGTGGGAATAACGAGGTTGCCGTCCTCAGTGACAGGAATCAATGTGTACAATCAGGGCAGACAGAATGCAATTCCCAACAGCACAAGGTCATTGCCGGAGATAGCCTGGAAGCTTATTACAAGGGCAGAAGTATCCACTGGGCTTCTTTTCCTGAATCAAACATTGTTTTGGCGCGAAATGTGCTCCACAAGCAAGTGTCCTCTAAGACATTGCTTTTCGTTGAATCTGAAGCTAAAGTCGGCTATTATTTGGAGAAAACATTTTGAAGGACGAACTTCTTCTCTGATCTCTCTCGGTACTTTGGTTCGTTCAAGGCACAGATCCTGCAGTAGTGATGCGAAGATTCTCTTTGTTTATCCAGGGTGATAAATGATCTGCGTCGTGTCCAAATCTAAAGCCTCTGGACTACATATAATTCATGAATGAATTACATATATTGCATTTGTTAGGTGGGGAACCTCAAAGTATCTATACTCATACTGGTTATATTTTGAATGTAAAATTTTTCATACATATATATGATTATATTATTTGTAGTATTTGTTACTGTTTTGGTATTTAAATTTGTAGGACATTATTTATTTTAATTGTCTTTTTTTAAATGGTTAGTATCTAGTTAATTATTTTGTCGTTTAAAGTAGAACATGTTCTAGATATGCTTGCGTCATTAACAAACAACGCAAATAACAGTGACAGCAATATCAAGACCTTGCGAAACATCCAATACTGGTAGTACTCTGATGTAATAGCGAACAATTTCTAGAATGCCACGTTTATCAACTAGATTCTACATAAGTTTTAATAAAAAAGTGAGATGAAATTGAGGTTTGTTCATCTTCTTATAGCAAGTAAATAACACCTTGGAAACAGGAGCTGAACGTCATAATATTTTGCTTTTGGATCGAAATAGCTTGTTATTATCTGATTTTCCCTTCCATTATATCTGATCTATTTAATACATGTATATTAAAAGGGCAGATATAGACAGTAAACAACAACATGTTGATGATACCCATCTCAAAATCCATTAAATAAAAGCAAAATGGAGCATCATGTTATAGTACTCTCATTTTGTTTTTGTTCGTTGTATCATCTTTTATACTTAGGTAAGATGTGTCATAACAATCTGTCAGCTACATATTATTATTATCTCAGGTAGATATTTTAACATCACCCATATCGTGCGTTCAAAGTTAGGGCGAGAGACACAGCGAAGGAATCTATATATTTATCAAGGAGCTTTACCCTACCCACAAATATTTCTCCTCGATATATATTTTAACTCGTTGATGTCGATTCTCCATCTACAAATCCTGTCTATATCGTTTTGCAGCCTTCTATATATCTCTGAATCATATATGTAGGTATACAGGGTGCTTAATTAATTATGGGAAATATTGGAGATACTACGTGTCAAACAATGACCATTGACCAAAAATAGCCTTATTCAAAATCGAGTTGAAGGTCTTCAAAGTTTCAGAAAAAAAAATCGTTTTTCCATATGTTGTTTAAATAGGAAGTATTGAAGAATAAATGAAAAATTGTCCTAAAATGACAATTCCGCTAGTGACGTGTGGCCTTGAGTGTTGGCCTACCCGGATTTTTGCTGATTAGACTATTTTTAGCCACAGATCCTCCCGAACTTTCTCGTTTTTCTCGAAAACCAAGCATAATACGAAGTTTCTACAAGGGGACCTTATTTCTGGCATTTTAACTGGTTTATTAGGTAATGCGAATTTCGTGCTTGTAAATCAAGAAACAAGAAAGTTCTATTGATGTTGACACAAGGGGATATTTTTTTCCTTTCCTGTAATTTTACTAATTTCGGAAAATTCCACCATAATATTAAATCGTCATGCCAAATTGTATTTTCATCATACAAGTAGATTAGTTTAAAGATGGAAAAAATGATTTTTTTTCTGGAACTTTGAAGACCTTCATCTCCAAAACGGTGCGATTTTGAATAAGGCTATTTTTGGTCAATGGTGAAAATATTTTCCATAATTAATGAAGCACCCTGTCTATAGTTGTGTTATCCTCACAGATAGTTAAATGCACTTCAGGAACTTCTCCCAGATCTGTCGTGACGACTGAAAAAAGCTCCAGCCTAAATAGGGAATCTTGTAAGACACCAAGCAGAATAGAATAAACAGATGACGTTCATTCCTAATAGTGCACGAGGAAGGTTCTATCATAGAGGCACGATCATTTAGAAAATCAATCTTCTATGTCAAATAGAGTCAAAAAAAGCGTTAAGGAACACTGATCTCATCGTTATTTTTCTCCTCTGAAGCGTTTGAGACCACTTCAATAATCCGAAATAGCTAAACGTTTGTAGACAAGTTCTCTGTGAAATCAAATTTGCTCTCCTTGACCGGTGTTATGAATTCAGCACTCTTTGTTCAGTTTATGAGGCTCAGTCAATTGTTCTCCGTGGCTAGATAAAGGACCGCATTACAGCGACAAAAAGGTTAATGGACAAACAGCCCAACCTTAGAGAAAAGGAAACCTCAGAAAGCTACTTTTGATAGGTAGGAGATGAGAAAAATGGGGTGGTAGTTTTGTGGAACTGATTTGTTACCAGAAGTCTGCAAAGCAGCCCCGTTCAAACACGTATTTGATAAGTTTAACAAGCCTTGTTTGGCAAATCGTCTGGTAAATTCTTTAACGCTCGATGCTTGATTGAATTAATAAGAGAAAAGGAAGACCTCAGAGAGCTACTTCTGATATGCAAGAGATGAGAGAAATGGGGTGGTAGTTTTGTGGAACTGATTTGTTACCAGCAGTTTGCAAAGTAGCCTAGTTCAAACACGTATTTGATAAGTTTAACAAGCCTTGTTTAGCAAATTGTCTAGTAAATTCTTTAACGCTCAATGCTTGATTGAATTAATAAGAGAAAAGGAAGACCTCAGAGAGCTACTTTTGATAGGCAAGAGATGAGAGAAATGGGGTGGCAGTTTTGTGGAACTGATTTGTTACCAGAAGTTTGCAAAGTAGCCTCGTTCAAACAAGTATTTGATTCAACAAGCCTTGTTCAGCAAACCGTCTGGTAAATTTTCTAACGCTCGATGCTTGATTGAATTAATAAGAGAAAGGAAGACCTCAGAGAGCTACTTTTGATAGACAAGAGATGAGAGAAATGGGGTGGTAGTTTTGTGGAACTGATTTGTTACCAGAAGTCTGCAAAGTAGCCTCGTTCAAACACGTATTTTATTCAACAAGCCTTGCTCAGCAAACCGTCTGGTAAATTCTTTAACGCTCGATGCTTGACTGAATTAATAAGAGAAAAGGAAGACCTCAGAGAGCTACTTTTGATAGGCAAGAGATGAGAGAAATGGGGTGGTAGTTTTGTGGAACTGATTTGTTACCAGAAGTCTGCAAAGTAGCCTCGTTCAAACACGTATTTTATTCAACAAGCCTTGTTCAGCAAACCGTCTGGTAAATTCTTTAACGCTCGATGCTTGACTGAATTAATAAGAGAAAAGGAATACCTCAGAGAGCTACTTTTGATAGGCAAGAGATGAGAGAAATGGGGTGGTCGTTTTGTGGAACTGATTTGTTACCAGAAGTCTGCAAAATAGCCTCGTTCAAACAAGTATTTGATTCAACAAGCCTTGTTCAGCAAACCGTCTGGTAAATTCTTTAACGCTCGATGCTTGATTGAATTAATGAGAGTCCAAATTTCGTCCCAGTGCTAGGAACGAAATTAGAAGGAGTAGAAGGAATCGCTTGTAAATTTCAGAAGTTTTCAGCCGTTCTATCAATCCCATTTTGTAGTCATTCTAGATATCATCATTACGGCACGACTCGTGAACTTGTTGTAAATGGTTAGCCAAAACTTGGGCCTTATCGTTCTGAACATGTATTGGCTGAATAGCAAAACACTTATACATTTCATACAAATTTTGAAAGCCTCGGCTATGTGTCATTATTTTATCTGACGATGTTCTCTGAGGAGCTGTCTTAGTTATCTCGAAAACGTGTTTGAAGCAGCCTGTTATTCTGCATTTGCGTTTATCGATCTTACCACCAATTCGTTTTAGAGGTTTTAAAAGAAGTTGTATTCTGAGATGCTTTGGAATAGTGCTGAATGACGATGGCGTCTCTAATATTCCTTGTGTTGAGTAACATATCGATACATGTTTGTCATTATGGTCAAATAGTGATGAAATAAAATGTAGGATGAAGGAGGAAGTTGACAACAAAATTGCCTTCATGGATGTCTTACATTCATCAATGCACTGACTTTCTTCTTATCGCAGTTTCTTCTAAAGAATACATTAATTTCTTGATAACTGGATAAGATTTGACATTTTCTGTTTAACTACCTATCGAAATGTAATTTTTGTTGGTACCATGATCATTTTCTGGGGGTCAAAACTAACACCTTCTTTTCTATCTCTATTCTTTTATTATAAAATTGATGACTATTCAAGCAACACACAATTTTTAGTATGTATACTTTATTTTCACTCTCTATTCTATTTCTAACACTATCTTCAGTGACAACAACATATATATTCAGCTTATCCAATAATGCCATTTAAAAAGAAAGTACGATCATCCCTTTTTGCGTTTTCTTACGTTTTATTTTTCGTATTCAACGGGTACCATAAACATTTTCTTAAAAGCCAGAAATAAAGTGCCTGCTTACAAAGCAATTTTCATAATACTTCCCATATCTTATCCCTTTCATAATATATGCCTGTCTGCATTTCGTAAAATACTAAGGGATAATTTTAATATAAAAACACAATTTCCCGTGTAAAAACACCGAGATACAAGATACCTAACACAATCGCCGGTTCTGTCAACGGCGGAAATATGCATATACGTATTATGTAATGTATGTATATAAGGTTAAACAATATTGTGAAGAGGTAGACAGTAACCCGACGCTGACGTCATTGAGCACCGAGAATTTACGTCAGAGGTATAGCGAGAAAGCTTGTTGTGTTTTTCTCTAAGCCGGAAATAACTCAGCTGTATATTCCAAACAAACATATCGTGCATACATATATTTATATATGAACGATGACCTATACTAATATTGAATGAACGGTGTAAACAAGAACGTTATCGAATCAAGTTTGAACGTATGCAAAAATGTGGTTATTCTGGTATTTCAGAAATGTCCACCGTTTATTAGTAGGTATGAGTATTGGTGCAATTGTATACATATTGATTGAATCCGGTTTATAGAAATCCTCCTGTAAATATTCCTAATAAGATAATCTGCTATTTAGTACATTTGTGCATACTTAAGTAAAAAAATATGATGGATTTTATATACAATTATGCAACCAAATAAGCTGTAGTTAATATTTAATTTATACCAGCTTCCGTTTTGATTATTCAACCAAATTTACACATCTATTTATAGTTGTATGTATACCATTTGCCATGATATTCACAAGTGCTGCATCTATATCTTGCAATAACAATGAATTGCATAGTTATGCCAACAAAATAAATAAATAAATCTTCTATTTCTATTTTTTTGTTTCTTCCTTTATTCCTTCCCATTAAAAACCTCGTTTTTTGGCTTCTTCTCTTACTTCCTCTTCCCATGTTTTCCTAGGTCTTCCTCTTGGCATTTTACCTGTTGTTTTTGTTTCATGTACTCTTCTTGGAAGTCTTCCCTCTGGCATTCGACAAAAATGTCCGAATCATCTTAGCTGGTTTTCTCCTATTTTGTCGTTGGCGGGCTCTATTCGTAGTTGTTTCATTTCTTATTTTGTCTCTTCTTGTTTTGTTCTTAATCTTCCTGAGGAATCTCATCTCCATTGCGTTTATTCTTGATTTCTGTTTTTCTGTCAACGTCCACGTTTCGCTAATGTATCTTATTGTGGGTCTGACTATTTTCTTTACTACCTCGGCTTTTATTTCCTCGTCAATGTCTCTTTTACTTACGAATGTCGTTTTCATTGTGTTGAATATTTTTCCTTCTTTTTTCATTCGTTCGTTTATTTCACTGTCTATTTTTCCATTTTTCTCTATGATCGTTCCCAAATATTTATGATTTCCCACTTGTTTTACGCTTTGTCCGTTTATTTTAATGTCGTGTGCTTTGTTTCCTTTTGATATAATCATACTTTTTGTCTTATTTATATTTATTTTCATATTTTTCTTATTTAGTTCGTTTTGTAGTGTTCTGCTATTTTTGTTTCTTCCATTTTTCATTTTCCCAGTCTTAGTATCTTCATTTCCGTCTTTGCTTCCTTTATTGCGTCATCAGTCACTGCCGCAAACAGTAATGGGCTCAGCACATTTCCTTGTTTAACACCCAGTTCCGTTTTAAATTTTCCTGATATTTCGTTATTTTTTCTTACGTAGTTCGTGTCCTCTTTGTACATTTCCTTTAGTATATCAATTGTTTCTCTGTCTATCCCTCTTTCTTATAGAGTTTTCCAAATGTCGTCTCTTTTTATTCTGTCGAACGTTTTTTTGTTTCCTCTATTGTATTTTCTATGGTTACTCTTATCCTGTTCTCCAAAATTCTTGTTAATATTTTTCTCTTGTTGTACTTAAGAGGGTGATTCCTCTATAATTCTTGCAATCTCTTTTGTCTCCATTTTTATATATCGATAGTATTATAACTGTTTTCCAATCATTCGGTATTTTCTTTGTTCTTGTTGCTGTATTTAATATTTCAAGTAATTTCTCCGATCCTTCCTTTCCTAGATATTTAATCATTTCTGTTGTTATCTCATCTTTTCCGGGGGCTTTTCCCATTTTTAATTTAGCTATTGCTTCTTGTAATTCTTCTTCTGTGATTTGTTCTATTTCCTGTTTGTTCATATCTCCTTGATCTTCCTAATCTATTTTGTCACTTCCATTTTTGATTCTCCCCCTATTTTGTAATTCTTCAAAGTATTGTTTACATCTCTCTTTTATTTTGTCTTCTTCGGTTGTTACTGCTCCCGTTTTGTCTTTTATATTCTGCATTGTATAGTCTTTTTTATTTCGCAGTTGTTTTAGCGTTCCATAAAATAGTTTCTGACCTTCCCTGAAATTCTTGTTCCTTTTTTCTCTAAATTTTTTCCATGATTCCTTTTTTGCTTCTTTAATTGTTATTTTTGCTTCTCCTTTGTTTGTATTCTTCATATTCGTCTTGTCTCCTTGTATTTATGTACTTTTACCATGCTTTTTTTTCTTCTTTATAATTTTTTGCAGGTCTAATAAATTTAAAATGTTAAAATTAAACATCTTATAAAGAAACGGTAATACATACGTTGTTTCGTTTAAAATTTTGCTGAACAGATATTTTCTTGAAAAATGACTAACAAATAACGTAAATATGACATATGCTTGCTGTGTGTGATGAGTCTAAAGTTAATCTTCTTATGATCACATTTAGACTACTATTTTCCAGACAATTTAGGTGAAGCGAATCAGGAACAACAAGGTGAAATGCTTTACTAAGATATTATTAGGATTAGATATGTCGAAAAGGTATCAAAGGAGATAAAATGTACCTAACTGTGATAATTGATTATTGTTGTTTGTTGAAGAGTAGACTGCGGTCCCAACAGCGTGATCTATGACTTTAAACAAAGACTGTAATTACGTCTGACTATCTTTAATCGGTACATAAGACTAATATGGGCAAAAAGATGGTGAATAAGAAAGAATTTGGGGCGATAGAGGGAATCATTTTTGGTAACTCTGACGAAATAAATAATATCGTGCCACCGAAGAAAACAATAATTTATTAGTGTAGACTATGTATGTAAATGTTTTTGATTGTAACTTTAGCTACTTCTACATACTGACAATCATTATTTAACATTTTATTGTAACCAAAGTTTATAATCCCGAAATGATACTGCAATATAAACGAAAATAAATAAGCGATTTTTAAGCTCTTCCGAATTATTTATTGGCGTTGAATAAATGGAATTTTTTTATGTTGGCCACACAAAAAAATCGCATATGTTTAATTGCAATAGTTTTTCAACAAAAAATTGAAGACCACAATCTTATAATCTGTGAATTTACATGTCTAGACAGATAAAACTAAGCCTTAAACGAAAAAAAAAACATGTTAAGGATATCCTCATGTTTCAGATTATTTTGGAACCATTGACAAAATTCCATTCGTCTTTGATATGCCACTTAAAGAAGCTCATCAAAACATTGCAGCTTTTATGCTTAATAGTGTAAACTTTTCTTTAGAATGAGTTGGCATGTGGCATAAACCAGGTTTGTTTGTTGACCCATTGCTGAAATGGATGTTTTTGGATTTTCATCCATAATATGTTGAATGGCTTCAATATTTGTAGCTGTACGTTTAAATGGCCGCCCACTAGTATTTTGCCCGACGTTACCAGTCTCCTTGGATAATTATAAAGATCTTGTCAAAAAATTGTAAAAGCGATAACCAATAAAATGTCAAGGAATGAATGTCATTATGTGACTCCAATTATAATTTTTATCGATATGCTTTATGATCAAAATCTACAACGCTTCAAACTAACTCTTCGTGAGGACCTAGTCGAAAAAACTCATTACTTTCGGCCAAATTGTAACCTCGTAGGAATTGTTTCTTCCTACCTAAGGGATGGATTTTGTTTTGCTAAACAGGAAAGTGGTTTGGTACTGGTTTTATTTTTAATTTTTATGGTCGACTGATCAGAAACAGGTGCTCAATTAAACGCAATTAAGAAGAAGGATTGTAACTTTACTGGACATTATTAACATGTGGATTAAGAAGGAAACATTTTAAATTCAGATCATAATGAAACTTCGTAGGCAAGTAGATTAGGCTGACTCTTGAAAGTGAAAAGTTTTTGTTTGTATTGAAATTTATTTTCAAAGGGTGTAAAACCTGTAAAAAAAGGCTAAAGCACAGAGAATCACTCTGTAAAGTTATCAATGGCTAATTTGATGGATTGAATGCTTTACAATGAAAAACAGTTGCTTGTCAAACCATTTTTATAGATGGGTCTAACCTCAATGTAAATACACGAGAGACACACGAATTGAAAATAGTGGATTACTAACAATTTTTGTTGATTTATTTTCTACATCATTGTATGGTATATGATTATTTTAGTCGTTACTGTAATGTACTAATGAAATATTGCTTAGATTTAAATGATTGACGTAATATAGCCTATGACATAAGAGATTATAAAATAAAGATAAACACGTTATAGGTCAATACAAATATACAACTAGTATTTACATTAATACATTCCAAATTCTTTTCAACATTTTGTAACAAGTATATAATCGCAAAAGCTTATATAATATTGTAACAACAATGGTTTCAAATTGGGTGAAATTTAGTTTGTTTGCGTTTATAACAATCATATTGTGTATTGCTGTTTGTGAATGTCAGACTCCCGATACTAAAACAAACTCCGAACTAGATGTACAAGACGTTTCAGGAGATCGTGTGGTAATTCGTACTACAAGAGATTCTTCAAGATATAAACTTTTCAGACCTAGAAAGTATAAACCGCCACCTATGCCACACCGTACAAGAATCACATCTCGTTTATCAAGACATCGTTCTCGGGTTCGTACAACTCCGAAACCTACTAAACCATATACTAAACCGCCTAAAGTGAAGTATCAGAAAGAAAGATACGCCGTTTTATTTGGAGGTTTAACTGGTAGTACTTTTGGGATTATATCTAGGATATCAAATTGGTAAAATTAATTGGGAAGCTGATATGCCCGCCTATAGCGTCCGACATTATTGGCATTCAAAAGGGTATCCGCTGAGTAAAAGTAGTATCATTGAAGCTGATAGCATCACCGAATGTAACAAGAATGTTTCGTTGTGTGTTCCTCAATCGATGGAAATGTGCTTATCGAGTGGTAAAATATATTGTGTTACCAGTGAGTTTCAAACACAACCTTGTATAAACTCTACTATAGGAGCATGTTTAAACACAACGGTACAAGAGAAATGTAGTAATACATCGGGTGTTGATTGTCTTCCAATAGGTTATAGAAATGTAAATCTATCTATTCCATGTTTGAAGTATACTAGGGTTAAATACACCGGTAATACAACTAAATACAACGAACGTTTCTATTATCCAAGTAATTACACCGTTAAGACACCTGATAATAATAATACTTGTAAGTGCAATAACACTCAATTGACACCTATTAAAATAGATGTTACGTGCGCTAAAATAAACGTGAGTGAATCTCAGAAAATTTTCTGTAGTGGTTTAAATCTAACGAATCTAAATCTAATAACAATAAATTCAACTTTGAATAGCACTAACTCGAAGAAATTTTCATGTTTGCCGCAAAATATAAATGGAAGTGTTGGTGATATTTTTGAAGCTCAATCTAATTCATCAGCATTAGCTAGATGTGAGTTCGAAGATGGTAGTACTGGTGTAAATATGAGATGCGGAAATATTGCAAATGTATACAATAGCAATGTATCGTTTCCTGCTGAAACTAATGTTGCCGTTTTTCATTGCTCAATGGAAAATGCAACTAGTTTTAATCAAACTTGTCAATGTAATAGTACTGTGACTCAGGCGGAAACTGCTGTGTACACCATAAGATATTGTGTATCAATTTCTGCTTATCCAATGAGGTTATATAATAACACAGAATATCTACTTCATTTAGACAAGTTTCCTGAATTAAAGCAGGAAACTAGAAATACTGTTAATAATATGCTGACAGCAATGGCTCGTTACATATTGGAATAGTTTTGTAATAGAAATCACTTTTTGTTTGTATTCAATATATTAAATATTCGAATAAATTAAAGAGATGTGGTTAAAGATAGCTTTTTGTACTCTTATTTATATTATCTAATAACCTTCTTTTAAAAGTGTGGTGAAATACGGATTGTAAATATCATAAATCATTATTAAGTATATAGTCAAAATCATCTTTGACACAAGGAAACATTACTAAAAAATTACTAAAACTGACCCCACATTAAAATATTAAAAATTAAACAATAACCTCATTAAACACTGGGAAGCTAACACATTCATTTCTAAAGAGACAGCCCAACAATTAAAAATCAATAATGCACACTCACCAAATATACATATACGGTTTGCCAAAACTACATAAACAAAACAACCCCTTACGACCCATAGTCTCTCGTATTCAAAGCCCATTTTACAAATTATCAAAATACCTCGCAAATTCAATTTCCAAAATCATAAAACAAAATGAATTTCATATTAAAGATTCCTTTCATTTCAAAAGTTTCATCGATAAGATAACCGTTCCAAATAATCATAAAATAATTTTATTAGATATACAATCTATTTACAGAAACATTCCAATAGATGTGGCAATCAAAGCAATAATCAAACATTGGGAAGAACTACAACATGAATTCATTAAAACCACTGAAATAACACTCAATAACACATACTTTCAATATAATAACCAATTCTTTAAACAAACATATTACTGTGCCATGGGATTACCAGTATCTAGTGCAATTATACAATTAGCACTGGAAGAACTTGAAAAAGAAACGATAACTACGAGGGAGCGTTTTTATATTCGCGGAATGGGGGATAAGGGGTGGAATTAAAAAAACCAAATTATTTTTCTTTTTCAATATATTCACCTGCAAGACGAATACATTTTTCACATCTTTCAATTAATTTATTTATACCCTCATAAAAAAATGATTTCTCTTTATCTGCAAAATACGCCGAAACTGCCTCCTTGACTTCATCATCGGCAGTAAATTTTTTACCCCGCAGCTCTTTTTTCATTTTCGGAAACAGGTAATAATCACTCGAGGCCAGGTCTGAACTGTAGGGTGGGTGATTCACAGTTTCGAAGACCACCTTATGCAGCGCTGCTAACACAACGCGGCTCTTGTGGACGGGCGCGTTGTCGTGCAAAAGCAGCACAACTTTCGTCAATTTTCCCCGTCTTTTCTCTTTAATGGCTTCTTTTAGTCGCTCTAATATTGAAGCGTAATATTCTCCGGTTATAGAAACACCTTTATCTTTATAATCAATCAACAATATTCCTTCCGAGTCCCAAAATACCGTTGCTATGAGTTTCCCAGCTGATTGTGACACTTTAAATTTCTTGGGAGGTGCTGTGTCTTTTATGCCACTGCATGGAGTCTTGTTTGGACTCAGGTTCATAATGATGAACCCAAGTTTCGTCTCCAGTAACAATTCGACTCAATACACCATCCTTGTCTTCATTACAGAGGTTCAAAGATGCACGCGAACACTCTACGCGCTGTTGTTTTTGCGGCGGCGTGAGCATTCTAGGCACCCATCTTGCGCTGACCTTAGACATGCCGAGATGATCGTGTAGGATTTTAAAAATTGTTGTATCGGATACTCCAACCATTTCTGCGAGTTGTTTCTTCTCGAGCATCTTCGAGTACAATTTTTTCAACTTTTTGGATAAGTGCTGGCGTGGTCACCTCAATGCTCCTGCCCGGCCTCGGGTCGTCTTCAAGGGATTCCCTTCCTTGTTTAAATAAACTATGGCACTTGTACACCATGGTTTTTCCTGGACAAGAATCGCCGTAAACCAATGACATCTCATTCATTATGGTCGCGACTGATTTTCCTTGCCTGGTAAGGAACTTTATAACGGCACGATATTCGATTTTTCCATATTTCACTTTTTCACTCCTTATTATGTATTATATAAGACCCCCAAAAGACGACACTGACACATAGGCACAAACGAATAAATACTTTTAAGTTAAATCAAGAATCATACATACTATATGTTCTTGAAACACGCAATGCAACTAACATTAATCATTTAAAAAATGCCGAAATTTAAGAACAGCATGTAAATTGCAAATATCTAATTAATAAAATGTAGGTATTAGAAATAAATTTAAGGTAAGTTCATAATAAATATAAAAAGTATAAATAAGGAATTGGAAAAACTTTAAATAATTAATAGCACCAGGAATATACATACTTACTAATGTTAACTTGGATTTAGTTTTTATCTGAAGAAGACAATATATATATCGTAGAAACGTAATTTTTTTTATTTTAATTAATCGACAACGCCGCTAGTATCTAAGACACAACCCCTTAAAATATATAAATAAATACAGTTACGATTAAGAAAATAGGACGGCTTTTTGTTAATGAAAAATATAATTTGCAAGCTCAAACAGGATCTAGGACTCCAAAACAACTCCATGCTGTGGACGATAATTAAAGAAAGATAACAAAAAGCAACTTCTTTTCCGACAAGATGTTTTGGTACATTTTCGTTTGTAACAAATAAGGTTTGTGGGGACAACTTTTTAAATGTTGCTAAGAGAATTGTATAGAACAGGCGGTGCCAAATTAAAAAAAATACATTGAGGTGTCGGACGACAAAATATTAGCTACTTTAGGGCCAGAATCTGAACCACGTCTAAATAAATTGGACTCAAGTACTGAATACTGCTAAATTGAGTCATCTTCTAGTGGTACGAATAAGAATCTTGTGTACAAAATAAATGTTTTCAGTTATTTATAAAGTTTCTTCTCAAAAATATTATTCGGCAAGTCGTAAGGAAAATGAAAGTATTGGAAATAACTTCCAAAATAAATCTGGTACAATATTAGCCCTTAAGTTCTACTTCTTTTACTTTCGATATTATTATATTGCCACTGATATAATGTTTCCAAATTCATTTCATGATGCCACCAAAAGAAAAAAATTAACTTAATGGTAGGTAATTTTAATAATGATTATTAAACAATTATTATATTGTTGGGAATTATCACAGTGGTAACAGAAATACTACCAAATAAGGATTCACTGTCAAAGGTGCTGAATCTTTCATCTATTGAAGAAGCACATCCGCATGTAGAGAGAACAAAAGGGATCAATACCAATTTTGTGCCTTTTCAAAAAGGAAATAAAAATTGCCTAGACTTTAACGAATCGTAGATTTAAAAGGAAAAGTTTTATAGATCAAATAGACATTTTCCTGGTAGAAATGGCAATGGCATTAGGAAATCCACTTATCCGATCAAAGTCTGGTTTAATTTTGCGCTCTTCATCGTTTTTCTCCTGCATTTTAATAAATTGAGGCCTGTAGCGTTGCAAGGGCTTAAAATCCCTTCGTTGCTGTTCTATAGACCGTAGTCTTATACACACCACCATCATTCCCTATTACGATTTAGAACGAGTCTGCAAAATATTATATGTAGAAATCTTATTTTTAAACTTTACCTCTTGCACAAAGAGGTAGATTTATTCAAATTTATTCGGTAGCTGAAACTAAATGGTGTTCACTTCTAAATTTTTTACTATTTCTGTGGCCTCTTCACCTGATGCACTAGACGTAAAATCCATTACCATTAATCCATCTCAATAACAATAACAAAGTTTTTTAAATTGAATTATAAGCAGAAAACGTTTTCTTAACCTTCCAGTGGTATGGTGGTCTTGTGGAGCATTTTTAGTGTAGGCGGTCTCAGACTCCGCATTTTTTTATAGTCAAAATCTTGTTTTTTATACCAACTGTTTACAATAGATAATAGAGGTCTTTACTAACCAAAATACATTTTTGTAGAGAAAAAACTTTTCATTTGATTATGAAAAGACAAAAAAAAATTATTACATATTTTTTGAAAGTGAATAATAATAATATTGGTATTACATAAATAATTTTAGATTTACTTCAAAGTAATACACAAACTATTTTTTGTACCTTACATTATTCAGAAATAGCAACAAATGTTTTCAATTTTCTTGGGTTAAAATTTACGCAGTTTAAACAAATAGCAAGAATGAAGTAAGAAAATCTAGTTTTTCTATTTTTGTTTCTGTAGCAGTATGAACATCTTCTACAACCGACATTAGTATTAATTTCTTCAGAAATTTGACATATATCTTGCACTCTCATTCTTATTCTTCTTGGAATATTAGTTATATTTTCTCTTATTTCCAAATGTGGTCTAATTAAACCTTGTGATAGTTCACGAAGAAAATTTCTTCTTAACATGTCAGTATCAGGATTATTGGCACAGAATACTACTTGATAATTGTATTTCTTGCCCAGTTATAGGTAACAATTAATTTATCAACAGTATCCCCACCTCCTTTGGTGTTGTTGTAACCTGTTATAATTGTTGGTTTTTGTAAACTTCCAGTGCTGTCAATTTCATCGTCATGGTGCAATGTGGACAATAAAAGCACATTTTTTGTCTCTTTTGGGTATGTAAGACACTAGTGTACATTCTTCAAAAATCCAAACATACTGGACCGAGTTGGTCTCTTGAAGGGTTTAGAAAAGTCCAATGGTAATTCTTTTTTATGTTTCCTAATGGTTCCAATGGTGGTGAGTTCATGGTTCTTTAGAAGCGTTTGGAAAAGTGACACTGACGTGAACCAATTATCCATCGTCACATTTTTTCCAGTACCAAAAATATGTTGACATAATTTCATAACCACAACTGTTGGTTTATTAGAAACCTTGTACGGCCCATCTGGCATTCTAGCCATTTTAGCATCACAGAGAGCTAATATTTTCAGTCCATATTTGTTGAGTTTAGAGGGAATATACTGGCGAAGGCTACATTACCCTCCGAACCCAGCAAGCATTTCATCAACTGTAACCTGTTCTGACAAACGGTAGCCTTTTCGACAATACTTCACAAATAAATCAAAAATTTCTCGGATTGAGGCAAGTTTGTCCATTTCTTTCTCTTGCAAGCCTAGTCGCTCTATTGTGGAAACGAATACATCTCAACAAAAATCTAAATCTTTGAAGACTCATTGTCAGATGAAATGTTTCGACACCATAGCCATCTGTTCTCCAAATATCTTCTGTATTTTGTCTGTTACTTTTATAAATTCCAGCCATATACAATAAACCAATCAGCGTACGAATTTCTGTATGACTGGTTGGAATTTGGAATGTACTCATTAGTGTAATTTACAATGATAGTTATAATTACGTCATCGAAAAAATAATTCTAAATATCTAATGGAGTTTTTCTTTATCTTGTTTCTAAGAAAAGAAGCGTTTACCAGGCCCGTCGGTAAACGCTTCTTTTCTTGCCTTGCTCAAATATTTTGTTTTTGTGGCGGATGCTTTTTCCAAAAAGAACTGTTGTCTTTGCCTACAAGATGCTAATAAAAAGCAATTTATTGTTGACATAAATAATACATACCTATAAATGATAAAGAAGAACTGGCAGTTGATTTGACAGCGTCATTGTCAGAGATAGGACTGATTACTATATAGACTGATACTTTCCTGGTGGGGCAACCTCGCCATCACTCATAACCTCTTCCAATAATCGTTGAAGCCGTGCTTGTTCAGCTTCATAGGAAGCCATAACTGTTACCAGATGATTCTAGTCCAATTTAAAAATAAATTTATAGGAAAAAGGGGTTGGCGCGATCTCACAGACCAGGTCACACTACTGGAAGGTTAACTTATTATGTACTTAGAAATGTCAAGCATTGCCAAACACAGTAAACTAAAAGATGCATCTAAGACGCGTTTATGGTATAATTAAAAGAATGACGCACAAGAAATGTTTATTTTCCTTGTAAGAGAAATTGTCTTAGATCATAGTTTAATTATTAGGAATTCTGTGTCAGTATTTACTACAGATCTTTGAGAAACAAGCTGTATATGAAGGTGTTTTATTCCATTCTATACATACAGTTTTTGCCATTAATGCTCCAGGATTGTTATCAATTTCATATTTATTAATAAATTACTGTAGTGTATTAAGGAGCCATTTCTTGGACTCAAATTATTGATGTAATGAAACGCATTACGTAAATAAACGATTATAAAATAAAGATAAAGACGTCGTAGGTCAATACAAACACAAAGATACGATTTAACTTGACACATTTTCAATTCTCTTCAACATATTGTAACATGTACTTAATCGCACTAGATTATATATTATTGTAATAATAATGGTTTCAAACTGTCTAAAATTTAGTTTGCTTGCCTCGATAATAATTGTGTTGTGTACTATTTATTGTGAATGCCAGAATTTTGATACTACAACAAACTCTGAGTTAGACGTAGGAGATGTTTCGGGTGGTCCTGAGATAATTCGCGCTGGAAAAGGTTCCCCAAGATATCAAACTACTGTAACTAGTAGGTATAGGCCAACAACTGGACATGCTACATCTCGGCCAACACACACAACCACTACAAGAACTACAACAACAACTCGTGCTGTTTGGACTCGTCTAACTACAACTACTAAACAACCCAGAACTAAACCACCAAAACCTAAATTAAATTTTTCTAAACAAAGATACGCGGCATTATTTGGAGGCCTAACAGGTAGTGCATTGGGATCATATTTAGGACATGAAATTGCTCAAATTGATTGGGAAGCTGATATGCCGGCTTACACCGTCCGTCATTATTGGCATCGAAAAGGTTATCCGATAGGCAATAGTACCATCGTTGAAGCTAGTAGTATCGTCGAATGTCCCATGAATGTTTCGTTCTGTGTTCCTAATTCGATAGCAATGTGCTTATCGAGTGGTAAAATATATTGCGTTACCAGTGAGTTTGAAACACAACCCTGTGGAAACTCCAGTGTAGGAGCTTGCTTGCCCACACAGGTACACGTAAAATGTAGCAATAGATGGGGTTTCAATTGCTTTCTAACAGGTTATAAAGATGTTGATATATCAATTCCTTGTTTGAAGTATACCCGAGTTAGATACAAAGGTCGTACAACTAAATACAACGAAGATTTTTATTTTCCAAGTAATTACACCGTTAAGACACCAGATAATAATAATACTTGTAAGTGCAATAACACTCAATTGACACCTATTAAAATAGATGTAACATGCGCTAAAATAAACGTGAGTGAATCTGAGAAAACTTTCTGCAGTGGTTTAAATCTAACTAATCTAATTCTAATAACAATAAATTCAGCTTTGAATAACGCTAACTCGAAGAAAGTTTCTTGTACGCCGCAAAATATAATTGGAAATATTGGTGATATTTTTGCAGCTCAATCTAAATCAACACTGGCTAGATGTGAGTCCGAAGATGGTAGTAATGGAGTAAATATGAGATGTGAAATATTGCAAATTTATACAATAGCGATGTTTCGTTTCCTGCTAACACTAATGTTGCTGTTTTTCGATGCGCGATGGAAAATGCAATTAATTCTAATCAATCTTGTCAATGTAATAGTAGTAAGCCAGCTACGCAGGAAAGTCCGCTCAAGCTCCTGTATACACTGTAAGATATTGCGTAGCAATTTCGCTTATCCGATGAGATTATATAATAACAAAGATTATCTACTTCATTTAAATAAATTTCCTGAATTAAAACAGGAAAGTAGAAATACTGCTGATAATATATTGGCAACAATGGGACGCTACTTATTGTTCTAGTTTTGTAATGTATCACTTCGTTTGTATTCTACATTTGATATTCGAATAAATTTAAGAAATGTGCTTATTGTAGTATTTTGTACTCTTATTTATATTATCTAATCACCTTATTTGTATATCAATATCATTATGCGCAGGATTAAGTATGAAACACAAGATTTATGAGTGGATAGGCGCTATAATAAGCAAGTATTTTTATTTATATATAATATTTTATATAATTACAATAAAACTTAAAAATATGATCCATTTATATTCAAAGATCCGCGTTTAAATCATTATAAAGTGTAGTCAAAATCATCTTTGACACAAGAAAAATTACAACAAAATTAGAACAGATTTTAATTCTATAGTTAGATCTGATAACTTCAAATACTGTTTCTCAAACGGCCATTTCACAAATGATCTGGGTAACACAAAATGTTAATTGCTTACTGACAAGTCATTTAATGTAATATTTCAATGTTGATGACATTTGCAAAACAACTGAATTTTGTTTATGAAATAACAGCCACCTTGGCAAATTTGAAAAATCATCAATAACTCTGTTATTATTGACTTTAGGATAAAAGTTCATAGGAAAGTTTTTGTTCAGAATTAAATTTTCGTCGACCGTGAGAACTGTATACTGGGTGTCCCATTTAAAAAATTTTCATTTTTCACAATTTCACGTGACCCAGTACGTCAATTATTTTTTTAATGCCATTGTAATTTGCTTGAAAAACTACACTAGTTTGCTTATTTAACCAACTTTGTAGCTCCAATAATAACAAAGTTAGCAATAGTGCCGACTTGGTTTGAAGACCCTGTATACTATAGTAATAAATTACCTCTTGCACAAAGAGGTAGATTTATTGAAATTTATTCGGCAGCTGAAACTAAATTGTGTTCACTTCTAAATTTTGTAAAGAATTGGGGTTTCACCAAATCGGTTCTGTGTGGCCTCTTCACCTGATGCACTAGACGCAAAATCCATTACCATTAAACCATCTCAATAATAATAACAAAGTTTTTTAAATTGAATTATAAGAAGAAAACGTTTTTCTTAACCTTCCAGTGGTATGGTGGTCTTGTGGAGCATTTTTAGTGTAGGCGGTCTCAGACTCCGCATTTTTTTATAGTCAAAATCTTGTTTTTTATACCAACTGTTTACAATAGATAATAGGGTCTTTACTAACCAAAATACATTTTTGTAGAGAAAAAACTTTTTATTAGATTATGAAAAGACAAAAAGAAAATTATTACATATTATTTGAAAGTGAATAATAATAATATTGGTATTACATAAATAATTTTAGATTTAGGTACTTCAAAGTAATACACAAACTATTTTTGTACCTTACATTATTCAGAAATAGCAACAAATGTTTTCAATTTTCTTGGGTTAAAATTTACGCAGTTTAAACAAATAGCAAGAATGAAGTAAGAAAATCTAGTTTTTCTATTTTTGTTTCTGTAGCAGTATGAACATCTTCTACAACCGACATTAGTAGTATTAATTTCTTCAGAAATTTGACATATATCTTGCACTCTCATTCTTATTCTTCTTGGAATATTAGTTATATTTTCTCTTATTTCCAAATGTGGTCTAATTAAACCTTTGTGATAGTTCACGAAGAAAATTTCTTCTTAACATGTCAGTATCAGGATTATTGGCACAGAATACTACTTGATAATTGTATTTCTTGCACAGTTATAGGTAACACTTAATTTATCAACAGTATCCCCACCTCCTTTGGTGTTGTTGTAATCTGTTATAATTGTTGGTTTTTGTAAAACTTCCAGTGCTGTCAATTTCATCGTCATGGTGCAATGTGGACAATAAAAGCATATTTTTTGTCTCTTTTGGGTATGTAAGACACTACTGTACATTCTTCAAAAATCCAAACATACTGGTCCGAGTTGGTCTCTTGAAGGGTTTAGAAAAGTCCAATGGTAATTCTTTTTTATGTTTCCTAATGGTTCCAATGGTGGTGAGTTCATGGTTCTTTAGAAGCGTTTGGAAAAGTGACACTGACGTGAACCAATTATCCATCGTCACATTTTTTCCAGTACCAAAAATATGTTGACATAATTTCATAACCACAACTGTTGGTTTATTAGAAACCTTGTACGGCCCATCTGGCATTCTAGCCATTTTAGCATCACAGAGAGCTAATATTTTCAGTCCATATTTGTTGAGTTTAGAGGGAATATACTGGCGAAGGCTACATTACCCTCCGAACCCAGCAAGCATTTCATCAACTGTAACCTGTTCTGACAAACGGTAGCCTTTTCGACAATACTTCACAAATAAATCAAAAATTTCTCGGATTGAGGCAAGTTTGTCCATTTCTTTCTCTTGCAAGCCTAGTCGCTCTATTGTGGAAAACGAATACATCTCAACAAAATCTAAATCTTTGAAGACTCATTGTCAGATGAAATGTTTCGACACCATAGCCATCTGTTCTCCAAATATCTTCTGTATTTTGTCTGTTACTTTTATAAATTCCAGCCATATACAATAAACCAATCAGCGTACGAATTTCTGTATGACTGGTTGGAATTTGGAATGTACTCATTAGTGTAATTTACAATGATAGTTATAATTACGTCATCGAAAAAATAATTCTAAATATCTAATGGAGTTTTTCTTTATCTTGTTTCTAAGAAAAGAAGCGTTTACCAGGCCCGTCGGTAAACGCTTCTTTTCTTGCCTTGCTCAAATATTTTGTTTTTGTGGCGGATGCTTTTTTCCAAAAAGAACTGTTGTCTTTGCCTACAAGATGCTAATAAAAAGCAATTTATTGTTGACATAAATAATACATACCTATAAATGATAAAGAAGAACTGGCAGTTGATTTGACAGCGTCATTGTCAGAGATAGGACTGATTACTATATAGACTGATACTTTCCTGGTGGGGCAACCTCGCCATCACTCATAACCTCTTCCAATAATCGTTGAAGCCGTGCTTGTTCAGCTTCATAGGAAGCCATAACTGTTACCAGATGATTCTAGTCCAATTTAAAAATAAATTTATAGGAAAAAAGGGGTTGGCGCGATCTCACAGACCAGGTCACACTACTGGAAGGTTAACTTATTATGTACTTAGAAATGTCAAGCATTGCCAAACACAGTAAACTAAAAGATGCATCTAAGACGCGTTTATGGTATAATTAAAAGAATGACGCACAAGAAATGTTTATTTTCCTTGTAAGAGAAATTGTCTTAGATCATAGTTTAATTATTAGGAATTCTGTGTCAGTATTTACTACAGATCTTTGAGAAACAAGCTGTATATGAAGGTGTTTTATTCCATTCTATACATACAGTTTTTGCCATTAATGCTCCAGGATTGTTATCAATTTCATATTTATTAATAAATTACTGTAGTGTATTAAGGAGCCATTTCTTGGACTCAAATTATTGATGTAATGAAACGCATTACGTAAATAAACGATTATAAAATAAAGATAAAGACGTCGTAGGTCAATACAAACACAAAGATACGATTTAACTTGACACATTTTCAATTCTCTTCAACATATTGTAACATGTACTTAATCGCACTAGATTATATATTATTGTAATAATAATGGTTTCAAACTGTCTAAAATTTAGTTTGTTTGCCTCGATAATAATTGTGTTGTGTACTATTTATTGTGAATGCCAGAATTTTGATACTACAACAAACTCTGAGTTAGACGTAGGAGATGTTTCGGGTGGTCCTGAGATAATTCGCGCTGGAAAAGGTTCCCAAGATATCAAACTACTGTAACTAGTAGGTATAGGCCAACAACTGGACATGCTACATCTCGTCCAACACACACAACCACTACAAGAACTACAACAACAACTCGTGCTGTTTGGACTCGTCTAACTACAACTACTAAACAACCCAGAACTAAACCACCAAAACCTAAATTAAATTTTTCTAAACAAAGATACGCGGCATTATTTGGAGGCCTAACAGGTAGTGCATTGGGATCATATTTAGGACATGAAATTGCTCAAATTGATTGGGAAGCTGATATGCCGGCTTACACCGTCCGTCATTATTGGCATCGAAAAGGTTATCCGATAGGCAATAGTACCATCGTTGAAGCTAGTAGTATCGTCGAATGTCCCATGAATGTTTCGTTCTGTGTTCCTAATTCGATAGCAATGTGCTTATCGAGTGGTAAAATATATTGCGTTACCAGTGAGTTTGAAACACAACCCTGTGGAAACTCCAGTGTAGGAGCTTGCTTGCCCACACAGGTACACGTAAAATGTAGCAATAGATGGGGTTTCAATTGCTTTCTAACAGGTTATAAAGATGTTGATATATCAATTCCTTGTTTGAAGTATACCAGAGTTAGATACAAAGGTCGTACAACTAAATACAACGAAGATTTTTATTTTCCAAGTAATTACACCGTTAAGACACCAGATAATAATAATACTTGTAAGTGCAATAACACTCAATTGACACCTATTAAAATAGATGTAACATGCGCTAAAATAAACGTGAGTGAATCTGAGAAAACTTTCTGCAGTGGTTTAAATCTAACTAATCTAATTCTAATAACAATAAATTCAGCTTTGAATAACGCTAACTCGAAGAAAGTTTCTTGTACGCCGCAAAATATAATTGGAAATATTGGTGATATTTTTGCAGCTCAATCTAAATCAACACTGGCTAGATGTGAGTCCGAAGATGGTAGTAATGGAGTAAATATGAGATGTGGAAATATTGCAAATTTATACAATAGCGATGTTTCGTTTCCTGCTAACACTAATGTTGCTGTTTTTCGATGCGCGATGGAAAATGCAATTAATTCTAATCAATCTTGTCAATGTAATAGTAGTAAGCCAGCTACGCAGGAAAGTCCGGCTCAAGCTCCTGTATACACTGTAAGATATTGCGTAGCAATTTCTGCTTATCCGATGAGATTATATAATAACAAAGATTATCTACTTCATTTAAATAAATTTCCTGAATTAAAACAGGAAAGTAGAAATACTGCTGATAATATATTGGCAACAATGGGACGCTACTTATTGTTCTAGTTTTGTAATGTATCACTTCGTTTGTATTCTACATTTGATATTCGAATAAATTTAAGAAATGTGCTTATTGTAGTATTTTGTACTCTTATTTATATTATCTAATCACCTTATTTGTATATCAATATCATTATGCGCAGGATTAAGTATGAAACACAAGATTTATGAGTGGATAGGCGCTATAATAAGCAAGTATTTTTATTTATATATAATATTTTATATAATTACAATAAAACTTAAAAAATATGATCCATTTATATTCAAAGATCCGCGTTTAAATCATTATAAAGTGTAGTCAAAATCATCTTTGACACAAGAAAAATTACAACAAAATTAGAACAGATTTTAATTCTATAGTTATAGATTCGATAACTTCAAATACTGTTTCTCAAACGGCCATTTCACAAATGATCTGGGTATCGGTTCTATAAATTGAAAGCAACGGGTCCAGGGTTCACAGAGCAAAGACGACTACATCTTCCGCGTATTTCACGCTTATTGTTAGTCGTATCAAATCCAGATTATATTCAGAGTGAAAATATGATTCGGAACCAACAAACAGGATGCAATAGTATTGATGACTAGGTTTCATTTGAATCTAATGAAATATGTATAAGTTAATAAATGAAAAACAATAGAAGCGTTTACAGAATTTTCTATATTTAAAAAAAAATACTGTTTTAATATATCAAGGCTAATCCCCAACTCACTATTACCAGAGATAAAAGTAATAAAACCGTTATTATGAATAACAACGATTACGAAACAAAAATGTACAACTTACTTAATAACCGTGAAATACGAGGGAGCGTTTTTATATTCGCGGAATTTTTCTTTTTCAATATATTCACCTGCAAGACGGATACATTTTTCACATCTCCCAATTAATTTATTTATACCCTCATAAAAAAATGATTTCTCTTTATCTGCAAAATACGCCGAAACTGCCTCCTTGACTTCATCATCGGCAGTAAATTTTTTACCCCGCAGCTCTTTTTTCATTTTCGGAAACAGGTAATAATCACTCGAGGCCAGGTCTGAACTGTAGGGTGGGTGATTCACAATTTCGAAGCCCACCTTATGCAGCGCTGCTTACGCAACGCGGCTCTTGTGGACGGGCGCGTTGTCGTGCAAAAGCAGCACACCTTTCGTCAATTTTCCCCGTCTTTTCTCTTTAATGGCTTCTTTTAGTCGCTCTAATATTGATGCGTAATATTCTCCGGTTATAGAAACACCTTTATCTTTATAATCCCAAGTTCTTTATGAACCCAAGTTTCGTCTCCAGTAACAATTCCCAGCTCAATGTGACCATCCTTGTCTTCATTACAGAGGTCCAAAAATGCACGCCACTCATGGAGCTGTTGTTTTTGCGGCGGCGTGATGAACCCAAGTTCTCGGCACCCAGCTTTCGCTGACTTTAGACATACCGAGATAATCGTGTAGGATTTTAAAAAATTGTTGTATCGGATACTTCAACCATTTCTGCGAGTTGTTTCTTCTTTAGTTGAGCAGCTTCGAGTACAATTTTTTCAACTTTTTGGATAGGTGCTGGTGGTCACCTCAATGCTCCTCCCCGGCCTCGGGTCGTCTTCAAGGGATTCCCTTCCTTGTTTAAATAAACTCTGCTACTTGTACACTATGGTTTTTCCTGGACAAGAGTCGTCGTAAACATCTCATTCATTATGGTCGCGACCGATTTTCCTTGCCTGGTACGGAATTTTATAACGGCACGATATTCGATTTTTTCCATATTTCACTTTTCACTCCTGATTATGTTACTTGGTTGACGATAGCTCAAAGACTAACTGTCTAATACTGCGTTGGTTGTCCGCCTCTTCTTGAAAGGTCCTCTTCTTCGAGTTCCACTTCCTTCATGGATGTCTTTCTGGTGGTTCTCGGGTTCCTGGGTTGTTGTGGCTTCTCGGAGTCTTCTGGATGAATCTCCCACGCTGTTGGTATCTGAAACTAACGAAACAGAGGTATTATTTTATGAATAAATCATCACCGCGTCACATTTTTCGACTACTCATCGCTGGGTTAGCTAACTGTCTAATAACAATGAAACTTCGTATTTATACTAATTATGAGTCACTGCACAGGCCACGCCCCCAATGCGCCTAATCACCCTCCTACAACCCGCTCATTTGGGAAGCTAACACATTCATTTCTAAAGATACAGCCCAACAATTAAAAATCAATAAACACACTCACCAAAAATATACGGCTTGTTAAAACTACATAAGCAAAACATTCCCTTAAGACCCAGAGTCTCTTGTATTCAAAGCCCATTTTTACAAATTATCAAAATACGTCGAAAATTCAATTTCCAAAATCATAAAACAAAATGAATTTCATATTAAAGATTCCTTTCATTTTAAAAGTTTCATCGATAAGATAACCGTTCCAAATAATCATAAAATAATTTCATTAGATGTAACATCTATGTACAGAAACATTCTAATAGATCTGGCAATCAAAGCAATAACCAAACATTGGGAAGAACTACAACACGAATTCATTAAAGCCACTGAAATAACACTCAATAACACATACTTCCAATACGATAATCAATTCTTTAAATAAACATATGACTGTGCCATGGGATCACCAGTATTTAGTGCAATTGTTCGATTAGAACTTGAAAAAGAAACGATAACTAAATTAAATTTTAAACCAATATTCTTTAAATGTTATGTAGTCGACTGTATCTCATGCATTCCCATAACTAAAATCAATTATATGCTAAGACAAATCAGAAAATTAACTTCCTAGACATGCCATTAATAATATAATTGTACCATATTGATATGACCTTGATAATAAGATCAAATAATAAAATCCTAACAAAACTATACCATTAACCTACAGCTTCTGACAGATACTTATATTATAATTCCAACCAATCAAACAACAAAAGAACAAAAGAAACATAATCACAGCTCTTGCAGATAGAACAATAAAACTAACAAGCGCAAAATGTAAACCAGAAGTAATTACTCACACCAAAAAGATACTACAACAAAACAATTACCCCCTTCAATACATAACGATATATGTATTTAATAAAAGATTACATAATTATTACAACAATACCACTTAAATAAGAGACTCAAACCAAAATATAAGATACATACCCATTCTTTACGTAAGACAATTATCAGAAAAACTAAACAAAATGCTTAAACCACATAATATAACAATTGCCCACAAAAACAGTAATAACCTGAACTCATTATTCACCAATACCAAAGATAAAATACCCCACAATAAACAAACACATCTCGTTTATAAAATAGGCCAGACAAAACAATATTTAAATGAACGTATTAACGGACACAAATTTTCGAAAAACACCACAGCATTAAAAAAGCATGAAAACCAAACAAAACATTCTTTTAACTACTTATAAAGAAACCTCAATAATAACAAAAGAAACAAACAACAAAGCTAGAAACGTATTAGAAAGCATCCACATACAAAAAAATAAAAACTCAATAAATAACAGAACAGACATTGCAAACTTATCATCCATTTATTATTCCATAATATAAGACCTCCCAAGAGACGACTCTGACACATAGCCACAAACGAATAAATACTTTTAAGTTAAAGTAAGAAAAATTGTAAAAAAATAGATACATACAATAAGATCTTTAGATTGACTAGAAAATAAGAATCATAAATATTATATCTTCTTCAAACATGCAAAGCAACTAATATTAATCATTTAAAAAATGCCGGAATTTAAGAACAAAGTGTAAATTTCAAATATCTAGTTAATAAAATGTATTTGACGTATATTTAAGGTAAGCCCATAGTAAACATAAATAGTATAAATAAGGAATTGGAAAAACAAATTAAATAAAATTAATAGTACCAGGAATATGCCTACTAATGTTAATTTGTATTTAGTTTTTGTTTTTATCTGAAGAAGACAATATATATATTGTAGAAACGTAATTTTTATTTTATTATTTTAATTAATCGACAATGCCGCTAGTAAACGAGACACTAAGACCCTTAAAATATATAAATAAATACAGCTACGATTGAGAAAATAGGACGGCTTTTTGTGAATGAAAAATATAATTTTCAAGCTGAAACAGGATCTAGGACTCCAAAACAACTCCATGCTTTGTACGATAAAGAAAAATAACAAAAAGCATTTTCGTGTGTAATAAATAAGGTTTGTGGCGACAGCTTTTTAAATATTGCAGAGAGAATTTTATAGAACAGGCGGTTGCAAATTAAAAAAATACGGTGAGGTGTCGGACGACAAAATATTAGCTACTTTAAGGACAGAATTTGAATCACGTTTAAATAAATTTGATTCAAGTACTGAATACTGCTAAGATGAGTCATATTCCAATGGTACGAATAAGCATCTTGTGTACAAATGTTTTTCAGTTATTTGTTTAAAGTTTCTTCTCAAAAATGTTATAATTCGATAAGTCGTAAGGAAAATGAAAGTATTGAAAATAACTTCACAAATAAACCTGATTTAATATCAATCCTCAAGTTCAACTTCTTTTACTGGTATGAATATGAAAGCCATTTTGATATCCATTTAGTTATTTGGTATTATTATATTGCAGCTGATATAATGTTTCCAAATTCAATTCACGATGCCACAAAAGAAAAAGATTAATTTAATTTTTTAATAATGATTATTAAAAAATTATTTTGTTAGGAACTATCACAGTGGTCACAGAAATACTACCAAATAAGGATTCACTGCCAAAGGAGCTGAAGCTTTCATCTATTGAAGAAGAACATCCACATGTAAAGAGAATAAAATATCAGTAAAAATTTTGGGCCTCTTCAAAAAGGAAATAAAAATTGTCTACACTCCAACGAAACGTAGTTTTAAAAGGAAAAATTTTATAGATCAAATAGATGATGAATTGTTAACAAACAAGATAGAAAAAGAAATTAATCAAAAATATTAAGCCAATGGCATTAGGAAATCCACTTATCCGATGAAAGTCTGGTTTAATTTCGCGTTCTTTATCGTTTTTCTCCTGCATTTTAATAAATTGAGGCCTGTAGCGTTGCAAGGGCTTAAAATCCCTTATTTGCTGTTCTATAGACTGTAGTCTTATGCACATCACTATCATCCCCTATTACGATTAAGAACGAGTCTGCAAAATATGTCCAAACTTTATTTTTTAAACTTATATATTTTAGTAATAAATTACCTTTTGCACAAAGAGGTATAGTTGTTCAAATTTTGTAAAGAGTTGGGGTTTCACCAAATCGGTTACTATTTCTGTGGCTCTTTCATCTGATGCACTAGACGTAAAATCCATTACCATTAATCCATCTCATTAACAATAACAAAGTTTTTAAATTGAATTATAAGCAGAAAACGTTTTTCTTATTAACCTTCCAGTGGTGTGGTGCGGTGCATTCTTAGTGTAGGCGGTCTCAGAGTCCGCATTTTTTTTCATCCAAATTTTAACCACATACAGATAGCAATATATCATCTGCAAATAAATGGCACACCATTGTTAACACAGTTCCTATTGGATGTGGTACTGCCAATTTTAGTACACTGATATCTGTTACTTAAGTAACTTCTGAACCATTTAATCACTTCGCCACCAACACCATGGTACTCGAACTTTTTTTTTGGTTCTTAAAATATCTCTATCTATAGTTTCAATATTCCTCTTGAAATCCAAAAACATTACCACCATTGCATCACCGACATCCACGGATTCCTTCCATTGTGCTAAAACCAACTGCAAGGCTGATTCACATGAATGTTCTTCTCTGAAGCTAGATTGAGTTTCCAATTAGATCTTGTTTAAATGGTGTTCGGATAATTGTTGTTTCACGTGAATTTCCATAATTTTTTCGCATAATGGCAACATGTTTATGGGATGATATTCTTCCACTTTATTCGTATTGATTACCTTAGGTACAGCTATAACAGTTGACACTCTCCATCTATCAGGAACTGAACATTCTTGGAACGACTTATTAATAATATTTGCCAATAATTGTCGCATAGTATCACCTACGAAATAGGTCTTCTTTATATTCTTTATAAACTTTATTATATCTTCATTTGTAATCGGTTTCAACTTAAGCAAGGGAACTATGTCTTCTTTGATATCTATCTTAATGGTTTTTCTTTCATAACCAGGTAGCTAACATAAATAATTCCTCTCGTATATTTAGACTGTTTAGTTTATTCGATGTAGTATTTGTTACAGTCGAAGTTATTTCGATTACGTTGAAATTATTTATATAAGCTACTGAATAATATCCACTGATTAAGTTTTACCGTGAACCATTTAGATATGCTTCTATTAATTTTGTTGCGTTTGTTTATATTTAATGATTTTTGGCGATAGCCTAGTATAGCTTGTAGAATCTACTTTCTTGGAATGTCACCATGTGACCTTGCGCATTATCATTACTAAGAAAGAAATGGGAGCAACAACGTTATCAAAGCGATACTAGAAGGTTTGCATTAAAACATAATATCGTTATTTGCTCATGATATCCTGACTGGCTAACATTCGAGATGTTTTGCAAATTATTAATACTTTACTGTTGCATTTACGTTATTTTCGGCTATGTTACATCAGATGTAAGTATATGATTAATTAATTACCTATTTATTTACAAAAAATTGATTTTAAATTCTATTTTTCAAGCTATTACAACTGGTAAAAAGAGATACAGATAAGGTTAGGCAAAACTATCACGTGAGAGTGTTAAAATACTTTTCCGGCCGTTATAAATCGTTACCGTATGTAGAAAATACGGAGGAACCTACAACTACCGAAGCAACAACGACAATGGAACCGTTCATAAGACCAACAAGTACTCTACCGCCGGATCAACTCGATATGGACATTTTCGGCGGTTATTTTACCTCAATTTTAGGCCATTCTTTAGCGTATCGTTTCAACGTTACCTCAAAGATACATTCAACCCCACCGTACGCTATGCTTCATCATTATTTCCACAAAGGTGTCACACCACCCAATGGAGCTTTCATAGGAGAAGCTAACATTGTACCATGCACTAACGTTGTCAATTTCTGTCCGCCGAACAGCAAACAGATATGCTTAAGGAACGAGACTATATATTGCGCAACAGCAATGTCCTCAACTGTACATCGTCCAATCAACGGTGTGAATAGGGATTGTCTTTATACAAGCGTGAAAGTCAATTGTGGAACTGAAGGGTTGAAATCTTGCGAGAAAGCGATTTCGTTGCATATTCCTTGTTATGCGATAATTACTATGGTGGCTGGGGATGAATGTGCGAAGAAAAAGATATTTAAGGGTAGATATTGTATTTTGGTTGTGGCGCATCCCTTACCGAAACTTAGTAATGAGCAGTTTATAAATTATTTGAATGAAAATGAAGGTGGGCAGAGGATGTCAAATTTTCAATTTAATAATTTAGGAAATGTAGTTTTAAAGCAAATAGTTTTATAAATGTAAGATAATAATAAATAAATTTATTTCAAATTGAAGTACCAGCTATTATTTATTTAACTAGTGCTTAATTAATCACGACACCATCTTATAAACCAGTCCCATCATCTAAGCCAGCGGTTTGGCGAGCAAAAGTTGCATTTGCTAGGAAATGTTTTTGAAACTAGATAGACAAAGTAGTATAACAAGTGTTGGTGCTCAGTACCATATCCAATCAACAATCAAAATTGTACAGAATCAAATAAGGTACAACTACATGTGGTGAACAAAAGTGGACTTAAAATAGAGCCTCGAGGAACACCTTAATCTCTAGTGTTCCTCGAGGGATCCAGAGACATCGTCGAAAGGTATTTCCAAGGTTAAATTGACTTGAAAACTAACTATAACAGTTAGATTAGTGCTTCTTTAGGCTTTTTGCTGAAAATTCCTGTAAGAAAGTTTAAAATTAAAAACATTTTGGAATTCGTGAAAGGAACAAAATATCAAAAAACTGTTTTTTTTTAATTTATTGTAGTGAGTGCGGTGGTCTTCCAAACTGTATTGCTTATCGAGACAACCAACTGCAGCTTTAGCTGTATAAATTATAATTCTGTGTAATGTGTTTCCATGGTTTTGTTAAAGAGTAGAGTTACAGAGAGGGCGCACTAGAGCCATTATGAATGGATGCGTAAAATAATTCTTATGACCTCGGTAGAGTGATTTTATTGGGAACACCGAAAGTTGCACACCAAATTTTGATTGGCTAGTATTAATGAACGGTTTTCAGAGTTAGTTTAGCCAACACGCAATTTGCAAAGTCACTAAACTGAGAAGGTTTGGAAATATTAGAATTTGATGCAATTAAAACTTTAAAATATGTGAACTCAACTAAAATAAACCAAAAATCCGCATAAAACTTTGATAAATTCGTGTGTTCAATGCATGTATTGACAGCGTGGGTTCATTGGACTCTTGTCAAAAAAGATTGTTTTAGCGCTAATAGCTAAGTGCACTCTCTTGTTACTCTTTGGTTTTGTTACAACTTTACTCCCTCCCTCTCACCCCTCACTCCCCCCAATAATTAACGTTGCGCTGTATTTATGTACCAACAGTAAATGGTACAATCGAAGTACAAATCTCGCATGACGTTGGCACAAGTGTCATTGGCAAGATTTGAACACAAGGCAATAAATACTGCTCCACTTTTGGACAGCCGCTTATCCCTCTGCGGCTATCGTGCTCTTAAAGTGGCGTCAAGTAAAGCGTAAAGTATCAGACTAACAGTAATCGTCACAACGATTAGCTGCTGGCTTACTTGCATTAAACAGGACTCAGCGCTCGGGGCAGTAACATGCCTATTAACAGGACACGGCTGTCTAAGAGGCCACCTGCACCAGATGGAGATCTATAAAGATGAACCCCCTATGCAGACTCTTCAATGAGCAGGAGAAAACAGTCTCTCATATCATCTTCGAATGCTTAGCACTAAGTCAACGTACGGTTGCCCTGCCTTGATAGTATGAGTCAATCAATAAATCAACTGTAATCGTTCTATTCAAATTGAGCAAACTCGTGTGTCAAGAATCGACCATTCTGAGGAGTATCCATTCATTTTTCATAGGCATATCAATCATGTTCACCTACCTCTCTTCCTCTTTAGACTTTCCATCCCATCTGACTGGTTAAGACAAGGGCTTGAAGTCATAATTTGTGTGATTAGAGAATCAGCCAGTCCAAGTTCGTTGAATATTTTGTTAATCAGTGGATGAGTTTGTCACTTGCAAGAGTATCAATAAATCTCTGCTTGTAAATTAATTTTCGAAATAAATGCGGTGGATTTTTAGGTTTGTAGCAGCCCCTCTTGCTCGCAAAATCAAATTTTGAGTTCTAACGTCAAACAACAGTAATCGTTCTTGAGCAAACTCGTGTGTCAGGACTTGATTATTCTGAAGAGTATCCACCTATTTTTCATGGGCATATCAATCATGTTCATCTACCTCTCTTCCTCTTTAGGCTTTCCATCTCATCTGATTGGTTAAGACACGGGCTTCAAGTCATAATTTGTGTGATTAGAGAATCAGCCAGTCCAAGTTCGTTGAATATTTTGTTAATCAGTGGATGAGAATCTTGTCACTTGCAAGAGCATCAATAAATCTCTGCTTGTAAATTCATTTAGGAAATAAATGCGGTGGATTTTTAGGTTTGTAGCAGCCCCTCTTGCTCGCAAAATCAAATTTTGAGTTCTAACGTCAAACAACAGTAATCGTTCTTGAGCAAACTCGTGTGTCAGGACTTGATTATTCTGAAGAGTATCCACCTATTTTTCATGGGCATATCAATCATGTTCATCTACCTCTCTTCCTCTTTAGGCTTTCCATCTCATCTGATTGGTTAAGACAAGGGCTTGAAGTCATAATTTGTGTGATTAGAGGATCAGCCAGTCCAAGTTCGTTGAATATTTTGTTAATCAGTGGATCACAATCTTGTCACTTGCAAGACCATTAATAAATCTCTGCTTGTAAATTAATTTTCGAAATAAATGCGGTGGATTTTTAGGTTTGTAGCAGCCCCTCTTGCTCGCAAAATCAAATTTTGAGTTTTGACGTCAAACAACAGTAATCGTTCTTGAGCAAACTCGTGTGTCAGGACTTGATTATTCTGAAGAGTATCCACCTATTTTTCATGGGCATATCAATCATGTTCACCTACCTCTCTTCCTCTTCATACTATCCATCCCATCTGACTGGTTAAGACAAGGGCTTGAAGTCATAATTTGTGTGATTAGAGGATCAGCCAGTCCAAGTTCGTTGAATATTTTGTTAATCAGTAGATGAGAATCTTGTCACTTGCAAGAGCATCAATAAATCTCTGCTTGTAAATTAATTTTCGAAATAAATACAGTGGATTTTTAGGTTTGTAGCAGCCCCTCTTGCTCGCAAAATCAAATTTTGAGTTTTGACGACGTAAAGTGAGTTGTTAAGTATTACAGTTTATGTCAAATTTGAAACAATAACCATTGGAGACACATAACGTCGATTAATTCCATCAACTAATGTCTAGCAAACCATTTCATGCATTTGATCAGTTCGTAAAACTTTGGTGAAGACCTGAACTGTTGTCAGATTCTTTATCTTATTCTTGAACTGGTTTTATTCTTTCTTGAACTGTTGTCAAGTTTCTACCCAAGCGTTTGCTTTAGCTTGTGTTAGTGTTAAAAGATTCTGGTTGTGGAGATTAACAGAAGATAAAATATTTTGTTTCTTTCTTAATTCTAAACTAACTAAATTTGATGCTTTAAAAATACTATTAGGAACGAAACGTAGATGAAATCTCAATTCCTAGAACCACAACATCTTCTGTAATGTATTGTTTGAACATTCAACAGCTATTCTTGCCACAATATAACACAACATCCCCCATAAAACAATTTTCTACTGAAGATTTTTTATGAAAACCTTAAATGAAGAATGAAAGAGCCGCTTAGTAAAAACGGAGCCGTAATTTCAAATCAAATGATTTGATGCCTTCGAAAATTGGATTTAAAATCTGCTTCGTTCCTTCCTAAGTTTCTACTGTATATATTCCATATTTACAAAGTAATAAACAATTATCTTTATATCTGAAGTCGGAAGCAGTCAATTCGATATATGTATATATGATCCACCAACAGTACTTGCATATTTTGAATTGAAAGCATAAACATCAAACAGACATATAAAGAAGTCAAGGCCAATTTGATAAGAATGACGACATGTAATAACCTCGTCTTTTGGCTGTTCAAAACTCTCATTTTTGTTGGATTACACATTGCAAACGGAGACTGTAGGCATTTAAAAATAAATTTTGATCAACCCTTAGTACTATACGATTTAAAATAGGTAAGAGGAATATAGAGCTTTATATGGAGGTTTATCAAACAGCGATTGAAGAAGATATCTCAGCTAACAGATAAATAAAATCGATTCTGGATTAAATCTACCAGCTTATAGGATATATCATTATCGGCATTCAAATGCATACAAACCAGTAACTACCGTAGATGGGACGGTTGTGACGATTTTAGGAACGAATTGTGTTATTTCTTTTATAAGAGAAATCTGCGTTGAAAGCTGGAAATCCTAGAGTTTTGTATAGGACGCCACCTAGTAGATTTAATCAGCAATTCTATATTCCAGATTTTGATAGATTCAATGATACCTAATACTAATTTCCATTCTGTTGCACGGCTTAAAGTTTGTTAATGATAAAAAGCACTTTATTATAATTTTATTGCGCTAATATTCATAACAAGTTAGTTTATGACATCACATTCTAGGACGCGTATAAAAGAATTATTGTACTGCATTATAACTATAAATAGAAAGACATACTTCCAAGCCAATACAATAAAATCTTCGCAACAATTGGGGCGTGACTTTTATATCGGCACATACGTGAATATTGATAAAATTAGAAACGTGTGTGCACTTTAATTTATCTAATACAGCCATTTCTTCCACTAGACTATGCAGAAAAATTGAAACCGTTAGTTTAGACGCCATAATACCGTCATTCATCATCTTTTTCTAGCGTCCAACAACTCCGTAGGAATTCGGTTGTCTCTTTTTCATATCTTTATCATTATTAATATTCAGAGATCAATAAATATGTCGAAAGGGATCTAGTGGGTGAACTGAAATGATGCGTCAACCTCGCTTCAGTCATCCAGTTCGATAGTGCTATCTTTCTCCGTTTCTAACGCGAGATTAATGAGTCGAATCGGAAGCGTTCTGTGTGCGACATCTGTGTGCTGATAAATTGGATTACAGTTGGTGTTGAAATCGTATTATTATACTCACAGTTGAACTGCAGTATAATACCGAAATGTTCGGTAAATTGCAGTTAGATCCACAAGTTTGTTTAATATTATCGACTGATATTGTAAAAGATCTTTGCCATCTATACAAGGTGGGTTGAGACACTTCAAGATAATCCTTGGAAACTATAACAAGCTTAGAGTAAAAATCAGAACTAAATAGAAAAAGATTACGCATCCTCACAGGTTTTCAGGTACTGAAAGATCGGGGTGGAAAGATCTCTATCATTCCTCAAAATTTAGCATGACGATTTGGGTTTGAAGAAGGTGTCTGCACAATGGATACCCAGATTGCTTACACCTGAACAAAAACTGTACAGAAAAGAAGTTTCTCAAGAAAATTTGGCCGAATTGGAGAGGGACAAAACATTTTTATCTCGAATTATCACCGGGGATGAGACTTGGGTACATCAATGGGACCCTCCTACTAAACAAGAATCCATGCAGTGGATTTATAAGGGCTCTCCACCACCAAAAAAAGGCCAAGACACAATGTTATGGAAAAAAACTGATGGCAACTGTTTTCTGGGATGTTGGAGGAGTTTTGCTTATTGAATATATGCCAAGAGGGTCTACCATAAATGGAGAGGCCTACGGAAACACAATTAAAAATTTAGAAACTGCTCTAGAGGAAAAACGCTCGCATTGTTATCCACAAAAAACTTGTTACTACACGACAATTGCCTGGTTTATCTCAAGGAAAAGCGTTTGGTGTCTGATGAACAACTCAAAGAAGCTGAAAATATTTTTTTTGTTTTGTTTTTTTCCATGGCTGGATAGATACCTAACATAAAAATACGCCCTCGTACATAGACACATTTAAGGGGTGTATTATTTGAGATGTTCACAAACATTGGTTAGCCACAACTTTATAATTTTAACAAACAAGGAAATTTATCACAAGCCATATAGTTCGACTCAAACTTACGAAACAATATAAAAATCACGAAGAAGTTTCTAAACCAGTAATATCTACTTAGAGAAGCACGATGATAACTCCGTAATTCATACGTATTCGTTGCGGGAACGAGGTTGCCAACATCTCACACCACACCCCGTACAGTTTCTGAGCGTTTGAACTTTTGCTTTCATTTTGGCGGTTTCGTTGCACCTTTCGCAAGGAGTCGGAGATATCCCGACGAAATCGATGACATCGGCGCCAGATGGTTTCTCATCTCTCTTTTCACCACTGCGTCTGCTACTGTACGCTACGTGCTTTTTATCTTGAGAAAATACCGGACATTAATGCGTCTGGAAATGTCATTGTCTCATTGAATAAAAACGCCGTTCAAACAAATTAAATTGAAGCGTGTTAGAAAGTTACTTCTATGTACCTAATATTAAACTTTTTTAAAGATAATAATGACCCTTTCTGCTTTATTTAATGGTGTCTAATGTAAGTTTTCTTTCGTTATTTCAATTTCCTTAAAAGCAAACTTTGTAATCTCTCTAAGTCGGTATATTAAAAGACTAATCGCGAAATTTCATCCATCCGACAGCGCTGTCTAATTTTTCTTCTTCAACATTCTAAATTCTTGAGGTACTTTTAAAGGTGTCAACGATGCGGAACCGCCGCGCAGCAGGGGAGATAATACGTCTTACTTTTTCCACGACCCTTTTCTTTACCTCTGACACAGGAATTACTCTTCAGGAACAATTTTAGCACAAATTTAAAGTTTGTTAAAATGTCATTCAACTAATAAATATTTTACATTCTTTTAAAGATATATTTTTGAAACTAATAATCCGTACTAGCACAATATAATAAAAATATGTACATTATAGAAAATCGGTTAACAGTTCCAATATGAATGTTACTTTGGCATTCTGGGGCCGTTCATTAATATAAAGGAGATATAAATTAGATTGAGACTGACCCATTGAGGCTCTCATAAACATCAACCTCTCTAATTGGTTGATAGTCCCCCGGAGGGGTATGTGGTGTCAGAGGAACTATGCCATTAGAGCACCCACTCAAACAGAGTCAAGACATGATTGTCTACAAACTGATCAAGGCCTTTCGTATTTTGCGTGATATGTTATTATCCTCCACGCTTCAAGAGCCTTTAGATTCTCCTTGCTTAACATCTCTTATTATATGTATTCCACTCAATGCTCATTCTTCTAGCTTCTAGCCTTCTCTTGGTTCTAAACTCTATCGATGACAATAAATGAACGTCTTACAATTATGTCGTTCCAGTCATTATGATAAAGTTTTTGCAATTAAATTGGTGGCTGCGGTAGCCTCAAATTTCCTTGGCTATCAAAATAAACGGAAACTACATCTATTCGGTGTTGGATATAATAAGTGATGACATTCTATTTCATGAAATATATATGGTCAAAGGCTAAAACATTTAAAATATATTCAGAATAAAAAGAACCTTTAATATTTCAATTTTGCAAAAACAGTTGGCGGAGGGTGGTTGATTTTCTCGCTATATTTCTTCAACTAATCAGGTATTGATTTTCGAAACTTAGAACAACATTTAAAATATTTAGAACATAATTCATACATCTGAGTCCTACTTGAAGTTGAAAATTTCTCTTATTCTATTGAATTGCCTTGTGAGACAGTCTACAGTTAGTAAGATTAAGTCTAAATTCTGAGCTTCAAACAAAGAGAGAGAATCTGACTAACATAAGAAGAATAAGAATAAGAACAGTTTCAATATTTTTTTACCATCCTATGGCCATTAATTAATACAAAAGAGATACATGTAAAAAAATAATTTAACCTAAAAATACACCAACATCCAATGCCGGCAATTCGGAAATAATGATGCCCAAATCATCAATAATTAGAACAGTTCCAATATGAATGCTTTTTTCAGCATTCTATAACCGTTAATTAGTTCAAAAGGGATATACGACAGATTGAGATGGTCCCTTTGAGACTCTCGTGGACGTCAACCTCTCCAGTTAGTTGATAGACCTCCATAGTTGTATGCGGTGTCGGGAACTATGTCATTAGAGCGCCCACTCAAACAGTGTCTGAGTGTCAAATAAAGGGAGAGAATCTAACGATCACAAGAACTGTATATAGAGGTAGAGCTCGCACTAAGTAATATCTCATAGCATCAATTCAAAATTTAACTTACAATTAACATTCGATGAAATATACAGGGTGTTCAATTTAAAAAATAGCGAAGGCGTGGACTTAATTTAGAACACCTGTATACAATATTAAGGTCTGTATTATACATTTTATTCCTTCACCTGCAGACAATTACGGTCATATAAGTGGATGTATGTAGACGACTCCTTTTGTACAGGCTTATAGTTGTTGTAAATCGGAATACTGTCAAGTAAATGCGAACGTGAACTGACCCAAATCGAAGTCGTTCAAGTGACAGTTTAGAATAACGTTATAATTAAGCCTGTCAGAATCCGTATGGTTCGCACGCATCTACCTTAAAAGGATGACAAACACAGCTTGGCGAAATTTATGTAAGCTGCACGAAACAGCAGTTATAAATAATATTTTATTTCGCCGGCACTTATTGCTGTATCCTGTTTTGAATTCTTCGGTTTTGCAAAGAGTTAAAGTACGTGAAGGTATGCGAATAAAACAAATGTAAAAATAGAAATTTGATAATATGGATTTAGATCAAATGTTCGGTTTAAAATTTTCGCTATACGGTGCTTATGCTGCTGAGCTTTTTTTTGATGTGTAACGTTAACTGTAAAATTATGTATGTATAGGAATAGGGGGCGGGAGGGAAGGGGCAGTATTGTAGTGTTTAATTGTCAGGGTTTTATGCATAACAAGAATTCTACTCTACAATAACTGTGTGACACATAGGAACCGTTCGTAATGAGTTTTGGTGAAAATGCATGTTGATGAGGGATTAACGTTAGCAGAAATTACCATTGATGGATATTCAGTAGTCAAAGCAACAACAGATAGTAGAAGAACTGGAGGAGTGCTGGTATTCAACAATACAAATTATATCGTAAATAAGATACACATCGACAAGTACATATATATGGCTTATTTGTCTTGAGATTATGCTGGATGGCCACAAATATATGCTAAATGTTATTTACCACCCTCCTCATACAATGGATAACGCGTTTATCAAATACCTAGAGGACAAGGTGTTTAGTATGATGGATTTTAATGGAAGTACCTATCTTAATTATGGGAAATAATTCGATTTGACGTGTAACCTTGTTCAACTCAACTGTTTTTGACGAGACCAAAAGGGTGTGGTAGACCTGAAGACGTCTGCTCCATCCCACAGACTCGAGCAATCTTAATCTTAAGAGTATTATGATGATGAGAAGCCACTAGACAGTAGAATATTCTTCAGTCCGAAGAGGTACTAAAGATTTAAAAAATTGTGGTAAACTGATGGTCTTTTTTTTTAATCTGGTGGGTGCTTAGTTGCAGTGACTCCGTGAACTGTATCGCTTGTCTGGCTATCACTGCAACTATCGCGGTGTAGTTTTTGTGTGTGTATGTTGTGTTCAATTGGCTTTGTGACAGCATCATATCGCCTTTTATGATGCCGCGCTGTTAATCACTTTGCTCCCAAAAGCGAATGGCAAGTCGATCCGGGATTAAACTCTCTGAAAAAATGTCACCGTCCCTCCAGAGAATTGAACCCCGGCGCCTATCGTCCTCTCACAACAATAGTCAGCCGCCTAACCACTGCGGCCATCTACCCGTTGATCAATCAACAATCAAAATACACAACAATTGATTGCGAGTTAATCCTATCATACCCTCCAAGGCGAAACACATTTTCATAAGAAAGCATTTGAAATAGAAATTGTCTACCTAATAAATGAAGACCTGGTTATCGACAAATGTTGCAAATGGGTCAAACATTAGAATTTTGTCATTCAGCAAGAATTTGTACTTAACTCGAAATACAGTGAAACTTCCCTTCGCGGACACCCCTCTTACACGGACACCTCCCTTAAACGGACAGTTTCTCATGGTTCCGACCGGCTCTCATATAATTCCCATTGTATTAACTCTTTCTTGGACGGACACGAGAAAATGTTCTCTTAAACGTACAAAAAATAAAATAAAAAGAAACGCCTTATCTTGGTTTTTTATCGAGAGTATTACTATTGCATTTCTCAATCGCGCCGCGCGCCAATTTCGATGGGACTTCCCTGAGTAAACTGGGGATTTACCGACTTTAATCTTTCGGTACAAACGCAGCACTATGTCGCGCATTTCTGCCTGGCCTGAATTAAGGACTTCCCCAAGTTGGTCGGGATTTACCGTTTTTATACTTTGGGTGCACGCTTTCGATTGAATCTGCATTCAATATTAGTCTGACGTCTCTATGGAAAAGCCACAGTGGGCGACACATTCATTGTATAAATGGCTCCAAACACAACACACTTGGCGAAATTTATGTAAGCTGCACGAAACAGCAGTTATAAATAATATTTTATTTCGCCGGCACTTATTGCTGTATCCTGTTTTGAATTCTTCGGTTTTGCAAAGAGTTAAAGTACGTGAAGGTATGCGAATAAAACAAATGTAAAAATAGAAATTTGATAATATGGGTTCGTACGAAACAGCAGGAATACTGGGGAGCCTCACCTGGTATAGTACATGACAAAACCTTTTTAGGGAACCCATGCAGGAAAAGAGCTAGAGAACTACTACATCTTAGTAGGAAACAGCTCTGCATCGTAACGGGACTAATGACCGGATATGCTGCGGTGAAAGAACACCTACACAGAATCGGAGTGTTTGACGGGGACACAAAGTGTAGGCTTTGTGGGATAGAACCGGAGACAGCCGATCACATACTGCGCGACTGCGAGGCACTAGATCGCAGAAGGCAGAATCTGTTTGGGATAACGAAAGGAGACCCAGAGATATACCTTACCCACTCGGTTAGGGACCTGTACAGGTTAGTGGGGGGGCTACCGTGCTAGAGTGGGTGACTTGAACAAACAGATGTGGCACAATAAGCCTGATAGCTGCGGTGTCTACTGGTGACTATAGGTCGGACGGGTCTGGAAAAAAAAAAGGCGGCTAAACCCAGAGCTTTTAAAAACATTAAAACATAAATAACCTGTCTGTAACTTGGAAATACAATAAGAATGCTTGGATGACAGGACAAATTACGACAGAGTGGTTGCAAGACCTAGATTGGAAAATGGCTAAAGTAAAAGGCAACATTTTGTTATTTTTAGACAATGCAGGATCTCATCCGAAAGACGTTCGCTTAAATAATATAAAAATATTATCTTTCCCCTCAAGTCAATACTCAAACATCTGCTAATAACCATTGAAACTGCTGGTACAGCTTTTGAGTTAATAAAGAAAATTACACCACTGGATGCAGTTTATTTGGCAAAAACCGCTTGGGACCAAGTAACCAAAGAGACAGTTCAAAATTGCTTCCGCAAAGCAGGATTTAATCATGCAAATATGCAAAGTGAAGACCAGTTAACTGAGGCTGATACATCTGGCCTAGAAGATGATTTGCCTCTTAGTGTACTTTCAGATATCCTCAAAAATAAGAATTTATTGAAATTGACGGATAATGAAAACCTTAATGATTTTTTGAGCGCAGATGAAGATTTGTATATTGAAGATCTAGATTTAGAACAAGAAATTGCAAATCCAGTTGAAATACAAGAACTTTCGGAAGACTCTGATGTCGATGGGGTTCCAGTGCCTACAGAAGCTATCCCAAATTATGGTCAAGCTGTTACCATGACCAAGCAGCTCAAAAGTTTTGTCGATAATCACGGAGATACGGAGTCTTTGGAGCTTCTTTCTAAATTAGAAATACGATTTCAAGACGCCATTTTAATGAAAAAGAGAAGACAAACAACAATATATGAATTTTTGCGTCCTTAAAGTGACTATTCATTTCACTACATCTATGTATCTATGTACATACATATTATATTATACTTTGTATATATCTAAAGGAAATAAACTTTTTTTTCTTAAGTTTAAGTTTCTTATTTATTTTAAAAACATTTATATACATATACGATTTAAATGTCCCAGTTTCTTTAATATATTCATTTTTCGTTAAAACACGATTTTTGTTGTATCTACTACATATTTCTTTTATGTGGACACCCCTTCTGAACGCACATCTTCAGTTGGTCCCGTTGGTGTCCGCTCAAGGGAGATTTCACTGTATATGTCTATGTTAAACATTTGTTATTATTTTGCTTCAAAGGAAGATTATTTATTCAAAGTAGACTTTTAGACTCGCTTTGTTTTGCGTGCAAATTAATATAAAAATACCTTAAAATTAAAATAAAATTATATTCTATTCAGTTCCGGTGAAATGTGTATTGCAAATGATGTCCGTGATGATCTTTTTCAAGTTCACGCATCGGCAAACAATTTTCACGGCTTCAAAAGAAATCCATATTTTATTATGCAGCACGCGCTCGGGACATTATCACTTTTTTTGATGTATAGACGTGTTACATCGTCCATGCCCGTCGTGTATCGATACATTATTTATTAGTTTTTGTTTGAATTTAAAGCTTTCATAAATTCAGGTCGACGCATTTATAGGATTTGTATATTTTCGTTAGCTATGAAGCGCCTTAACATAAACAGGACACACGAACGGCGATCTTGGTCGCGGTTTCAGCGGTTTAGTCGGACGAACATCACGCCGCACACACAGACGACGACGTTATCCTTGCCCCATTAAAAAGCGTCCACGATTCGCACGATCTTTTCGCCGCACATTTCGCTTTTTGTTTGGTGCGTGTGCGATCCTTCAGATAAGCTCTCGTTCCACGATTGTGTCGCCGCCGGTTCAACAATGGTGTGTCCGCGTTTACTGTGATCTCCGATGTGCTTAACTTACTTTTATGGTGACATTTAGTGCCGTGCTATGTTTTGGTGTCTTCATAGTAAGTTATACGTTTTGATGTCGTGTGTCTCTCTCTCGCCGTTTAATTGTATGATGTCGTGTTCACCCGTTCTTGTATAATGATATTTTTGATGTGAAATTCGTCGTTTTTTTTTGCAAGAGGATTGTTTTATTGATTTGGTAATGACCTTGCAAAATTAATTTGTAGTTACACATGATGTTTAAGTCAGTAAAGTTTTGATTGCGACACATTTAAATTTTACTAATACTTTTTATAGATTGATTTAGGATCAAGTTTGACGTGAACAAAATTGCCTTTTAGAAAATAAATTGAAACGTGTTTGTCTTCTGAAAAGCTCGAAGAAGTTGTTAGCTTCTATTTGCTCTTTGTTGCTAACTGCTCTGTAATTTAGTTTTTAATTATTACTATCTAATTACTGTGTCTTTTTAATAAATGTATATTATTTAATAAACTAATATATGTAATTGTTTGCTTTATGGTTTTATAAACATACCCCTATCTCAAATGTGCATCATAAGATTGTATTTAAAAGTTGCTTCTTATTTTAAACAGCAGTATAGTCGTAAAATCCATAAAAATATTTCTCTATCTTGAAAAACTCTTTTCTTACCAGATTCATCTTCCTTGTTACAATTTTTCTTCTTTGGTCAACCTTTTCGGAAAGTTACATTGATCGTACAAAAATATTTTTATACAAAACGTTTTGTCTGCCATTTTCAACGCACACATAGACCGATTATGAAAAAGGTTTTATTTATTTATTCTGTCAGCAAAATTAGCTTTCAACGTTTAGTCCTTACATATCGGCAACAAATTGGAAATCAGCTTACCAGATTAAGACATCTAGCAGGACTGACAATCCACGAATTGTCCGAGCTAGATCAGTATCTGGTGTTACCATTCTCTATTGTGTAATGGTTGGAATTAGACCATTATCGCAGGCATTAGACAATTAAGGTTCAGTGATGAGTTGCGATCAAATTAAATTTTGCATTTGCAATCGCTGATCAGATCGGATAGATCGAAACCACGTGGTCTACTTCGAATCACTTTAATCCACTGAACACCAAACAAGTTTTAACTAAAACACCGACGCGTTTCAACAGCAATGCTGTCATTATCAAGGCGATAATAAAACTAAATTAAAATAAAATCTACAAAAACAGGTAACCAAAATGTTATGCACGGTCAAACCGATACGCATCATGAATTTCCGATTAACGAAAACAATGACGAATGCGGTATAGGTCCATTGTCACAGTTCATTACACATGACTTATTTTTATATATTTCTAAACTTTCGAAAACATTTAGAAACTTACAATTGTTTATTTGTCTAATTAATTTAACATTCGTATGATCGATGTTGTGATCTGTTTCAAAAATGTGTTGGGCAACGCTCGATTTCTCAATTCTATTAAATCTAAGATTAGCCATATGCTCTTTGAATCTAGTTGAGACTGCTCTCCTGGTTTGCCCAATATATTTTTGATTACAATCTTTACAATTGATTTCGTAAATACCTGACTTTTCTAGAGGTTGTATTTTATCTTTAGGGTTACCGATGAGACTTTGTAAACTAGTCCCAGAACTGTAAACTATTCAGAGATCTAGCTCTTTGAAGATTTTACTCAAACCTTTAGTGATAAAGGGAGCGTAAGGGAGGGTCACAACGGGTGAAGCTTTAACATCCTCTCGAAAAGTCGTAGATTCTTTCACAGTTTTCTTACAATTAAACTTCCTAATTAATTTATAGATATGCTGAGGCTAGAAACCACTACACTTGGCCGCATCTTTTATAATTTTAAGCTCTTTCTCATACCTCGCCTTGTTCAAGGGCAAAGTGAGAAGTCTGTGGACCAAAAAATTCAGACTTGCAATTTTGTGTTGAAGACAATGATGGGAATCTGAAGGAATGTAGCGAAGTGTACTGGTTTCCTTTCTATACACGTCAAATAACGACGCCTGCAAACATACTATTTCAAAAAATGTGAAATCCTCAGAAATCCGAAAACATTAAAATCTTTAAAACTTTGCGGGAAAAATATTGTTTTTATTTGAAAGCTGACAAAGGGAACAAGGTTGTTATTTTGGATAAAGAGGACTACTTTAATCGGCCTTCCTAAGCGATATTTCCTGTTAAGACCTCTGCTGTAGCTCTTATTCTGGATGTGTTCTGATGTGTTTTTCTATTCTGTTTCATCAATGTCCAGATTGAAGACACATGAAAGGAATATCGTAGTTTCAGATTGTAGTCATTGTATTCATATACATTTGTTCTGCCCTTTCGTTCAGTTTCCGGAAACTTACTCGTATATAGAACACCTCATTTTTTACATTTTATTGGAAGACCCTAAAGCATTACTGTATGTTTAAATAAGTATTCGTTTAATTGTCTTTGTTACATGGAGACTTTACTTAATTATATGCAGCGTTTCTTCGATTACTTGGGTTGCTAGTTACTAACTAAAGTAGCCTCTATTTTTAAGCAAGTCATCAGACGTCATGGTAACTTCTCAAAATCCATCAATAGTTAATCTAATCTTAGATTAGACTAGGTAGGGGTTGTGTAGGCAACGCTGCTTCTATTCATTGCGACCTGTACGATCTATTGCGAGCACCCTTAATCTTTTAATCCAAATTGATCTCCAGACTTCTGAAGAATGTTAGTCAATTCTACGTTCGAAGTGGTGGCGTCTCTACTGGGCCATACTTTACCCATCTTCTTCAGGTAATACCCGAAGAGAGGGCTGTGGCCAGTGAGTGAAGCCGTCATGGTCTCTTTTGTTGAGCTCCAGCGGAGATTTAGCCCTGATGGCTGAAAAAGTAATAAACTTTTTTTGATTGTTCTAGTTTTAGGGTCTTAGCTCAGTACAAGATTTTTTTGACTCTCATCTAATAAATCGGACCGGAATAATCGTTGCCCTCACACCTCCAATGACCTGGTTACCCATAGAAAACACTACAATGCATAGCAACATGTAATCGAGGACCAAGAATATATATAAGAATATATTGTTCTTGCTTTTTACTTTTACCAAGGCAATAAAAAATATTCTTTCACGAAACAAAACATTTGGTAAATGTGAAAGCAATATTAACTTAGATTATTGAAAGTTTTTGTTCAAACTGGTGAAGCTCATTCAAATGCTTCCAAAGCTCAACGCATCTATCGAGAGAGATACCCATTAAGGCAAGTTCCTAATGTTAGGACATTTATTGACGTAGATGGTTGCTTTAAAAAACCAAAATATGATTCTGGGGTTAAGAGAACTAGTCGTACTGTTGCAAATGAAGAAGCTATTTTGCAAATAGTAGAAGATAATCCTAGAATAGGCACCAGAAGAATAAGTACAGCGTGAATCTGTTAGGAAAGTCCTCGAAGAACAACTGCTTCATCCTTTTTCTTTCGAAAAAATCCATCACCTATTGGAACAGGATTTACAATTTTGGTGTTTACAATTTTGCGAATGAATGCAAAGTAAAGGGCAAAACTTTCTGCCATTAATTTTGTTTACCGATGAGGCAGGATTCAGTCGCGATGGCATTTTGAATATTCACATGGAGGGATAAAAACTCTCATCAGAACGTAATATGGAATCACCAGTGTGGGGTTTCCTTTAACCCGTGGACAGGTATAAACGGCAATTATCTAATTGGTCCATTTCGAATGCCCAGACGATTGACAGGCGAACTCTATCGAAATTTTAGGAAAATGAATTGAATACTTTATTAGAAGATGTTCTAACTTGAAAACAAAAAGCAATCGGACATGTGTGTATAGGAAATTTTATGTTATTTCTTCTATGTCACTCTGTATATACAAATATAGATGGCATGATTGCAGCATGCGCGCATGCGTGTTAAAAAACACTTAGCGGGATCTTATTTTCGCTAGTCAGTCGTTCTTACCACTACGGCTATCGAGCTACTCATTTTAACGAGAAAATATTTTGTCCTGGGGAATTTGTCAATATAAAAATGGGGTGCCACAAGAATCTGATTTAGAACACATACATTAATTAATTGATAATTAAAAAATACCATTTAATAGAATATTTTATAGAACAACATACTATTGATATATTATTAAATCGTATTGTGTTGAACATATTAATTACATGGTGTTGAAGCAGAGACAGCGGAAACGATAAACCTAACCCTATCTACACAATTTGCAGCTGCGGTAGTTACACGTTCGCCAAACACACACAGACGTCCTGCAATAATTATTAACGTCCATTAACCGTTAAATTAAGCTCGCCCGTACATTTACTCCGGTTTAACAACCTATCGCCTCCGAATAATTAGCAGTAAAGATCTCTACACACATCTCCTTTGAATTTTAACTGTCATTCCATTTATCTACTCATTATTAATTCACCAATCGGAACGGATACAATGAAATAAATCGCTTTCGAATGGTGGTTAGACGGAATTTATATCCTAAATATAAGGTTGGGTGTTTATAACGTGGATTTGCAGTTACTTTGCACATGATGTTATCGACAGCTTAAAAGTGTGTAGAATGTATATTAAATAGACACGTGCAGTAATTAAAATCCACAAATTAAAAAAATAATAATTATTAACAAATTCTCAGGGTTCCCGGTCAACTAGCTCTCTCAGGGGTCGTTCACGAGTAGCACTGGTGAAATTGTTTACACTCTGAGTAAACAAGAAAAAAAATTAAATTAAATCACCACTCTCAATAAGAAAAATGCTTAATACAATTTAATCAGCCGTTTTTATTAAATTATTACAATATATTAATTAATTTCTTATACCTTAAAAATAAATTGTAATTTATATAATAAAGTATTCACAATTACAATATAATTTTCTTATAATTTAAATATTTAATGATATAAATTTTAATTTATACCGCCCTCTAAGTGTCAATTACTTAAACAAACCAACAACCAAAAAAAAATCTACATTACCGATCGGTCTATATTAACTATATAATATTCAAGGTCATTGACCCAATTAATAAACGTGGCCTTCGTGTTTATTATATTAATTACGCCTTATCCAATTTATTTCAACCAGACCTATATGTTATTAATTATTGAAGCTAGTATCCATTAGATGAAATTAAATACTAGTAAAAGTAACAGAATTAAAAAGGTAAAATGGATTAAATATTCTAACCTTAAATTTCAGAATCTAATTATCTCAATCGGGAATTTCAGCCTTGGGAACGGAAAGATAACAGGATAAAGGGATCGATTGGCCAATCCTAGGGTATAGAAAATAAAATAAACATATTAAAATCTCATTCAAAATATGAAAATTTCGGATACCAATCCTACAATATCGGCGTTTTTTTTTTAAGGAAGAAATCAACAACAAGCTATCTCGACGACTAAGAACATACTGCCGTTATTCAAATTTTTCTCCAAAAATGATGTGGGATCAGAGTTTTTTATTGGTGGAAATGAGGACAATAATTATTACTGACATCTTGAAGAAAAAAAAATTATTAATGAACCAATTTTCATTCCTTTTACTTTTTAGTTAGTTTTCAACTAAAGAAATTGACAACATTATTAAATTATACTTTTTCAGAAACCTACTTTGGCCAAATATTTTACAATAATTCCAAGTATTTAGAAAATTTACAAACTTAATCTCGATAACATTCTTCGGGTGCGTATTTTTTTATTTAACATAATTTTCTGTAGTATTCTAACAGTAGTGCCTAAAATTATTTCTCTTAATTTTGAAAATTATTATCTAAAATTTTTTTCCTTCGTAATGAACTTAATTTACATAATTTCTGACATATGACAAAGAATAGTTTTAGTAATAATTATCTGAATAATAAAAATTTTCCATGCTTTCCAATCTGGTTTAATCTGTCTGCTGCCCGGGCTCTTGCTACAATCCAACCCTCCTAGTCAAATTGCCCCGAACAATAGCTAGATCTCACCGAGATCTTCCAGCTGATCAAAAATACTTAATTCTACCTAACCCCTTGTACAAGTATTCTTTTAATTACCCTCTTTTTTTTTTTTTTAATAAAATAAAATAGTCTTTAAGTTGTCTCTATACATTTTCCCCCTTACTGAATTGAAATTAAAAGTGCAGCTTTTAATTTTAAATCTAAATTATACGTGGTAATCGAAAATAGCATTCGCGTGATATCGGCCTTTAATTAAATTTGTGGTTGGATCCATTATTTCATAGGTGTTTGAATTTAATACTCGATGAATGATAAAAGGTCCTGTATATGGTTTTATAAATTTGGCTACTTGTCGTTTTTGCTTATCTGTTACTTGCAAAGCTTTTATAATTACTTGGTCACCTTCTTGAAATATCTTCGTTTTATTTATCTTCTCCCTCTGTTTTCTTTGCCATTTTTCAGCCTTTGTTTTTAATTTTTCTCTTAATTCATTTAAGTCGATGTTAGGAACTTCATCCTTTAGTTTCCAGGGTCTATCTGGCATTTGGCCTGTCATGATTATGATTGGAATGCTTCCTACTTCAGTATTGGGTGTATGATTGATGGTGTGTTCTATTTTGTTTATCTTGCGTGCCCATTTGTGATGATCTTCTTCCAGTTCTATGCGCAAATACTTTATTATTTCCTTTATTACCCTTTCACAAGGATTCGCTCTTGGGTTTCTGATTGTTGTGAAATACGGTTTAATTCCATTTCGTTCCATGTATTCCCTGTATCTATCGTTGTTAAAATAAGTAGCATTATCTGACAAAATTTTGATTGGTGTTCCCAATATTGTTATGTAATCATGGATACAAGTTAATACAGTTTCGGTGTCAGTTCTTTGTGTTGGATACAATTTTACAAATTTTGAAAAGACGTCATATATAATAAAAAGATGTTTATAACCCTGACTACTAGTTGGTAATGTAGCTAGAAAATCGATAGTTACTAGTTCTAGTTTGTCTCGTGTAACTATGCTCAATGGTTCGTTCTGGTTAATAAAATTTTTATGTTTAGCAAGCTGGCATAGATGGCATTCACGAATTAGTTGTTTGATAATCCTGTAATCGTTGATGCAATGGAATTCTTCCCTGAATATAAGCCAAGTTTTCCTGCTTCCTATGTGCTGATATTCCAAGTGAATGATGTTACTGATTTCTCTGCAACCTTGGATGTTTACCGCGTATACACCTCTATCTTCTAGTTTCTTTTTTATTAAGCCTTCTTGTAGAAAATATCCCTTGATGTTGTTCTGATATGTTAATTGTTGTTTTAATTCTAGCAGCTGTTCCGAATTTTGCAACGTTTGTAGGTGTGAGTGAGAAAATATTCCTCTTCGTTGTAAGATCAGATGAGCAATTAATACATCAGGTTTGCTTCTATCTTGATTTTTTCTGCTAAGTACATCTGCAGCAATCATCATTTTTCCTGGCCTGTATTTTATCTCAAAGTCATATTCAGATAAGAGTAGGCTCCATCGGTAAATAATTCCATTATTGCACTTATGCTCCATTATCGTAGTAAGGGCTATATGATCCGTTTCAATAGTAAATTTTTTTCCTAATAAGTAATAACGAAATTGGTTGACACTAAAAATTAAAGCTAACATCTCCTTTTCAGATACGCTGAAGCGAATTTCATTTGGCCTTAAAGAACGGAAATAAATCTTATAGGTACTTCTACATGGTCTTGTACTTGAACTAATTCTGCAGCAATAACATATTTAGAAGCATCACATCTTACAATAAACGGTATATCGAAATTAGGATGATAATTTAAAATATGGTCTGCAAAAACATTTTTCAGATCATTAAAAGTGAACTGAAGATGTTCATTCCAATGCCATTTAACATTCTTTTTCAATAAAGTTAACAAAGGTAAGGTTTTCGTAGTATAAGAAGGAATAAAACGTCTATAGTAATTTAGAAGTCCTAGAAATGATCTAAGATCCTTCAATCTTCGTGGTTGTGGAAAATTACGAATTTCTTGTACACGTGTTTCGTCTATAGTAACACCTTGATCCGTGATTACGTAACCTAAGTAATTGACTGCATTCTTGAAAAATTCGCATTTGCCTAAATTTAGTTTCAACCCAGATTCACGTAAATTAGTTAAAATAATATTTAAATGTTTAATATGGTCAAGATAACTATTTGAAAAAATCAGAATATCATCGAAATAAAAAATGCAAAAGTCTTCAAATTTATTTAATACTCTGTGGAGAAATCTAATAAGTGCGGACGGTGATGTTTTCACGCCAAATGGTGCGACAGTGAATTGAAAAACATTTCCATTTATACTAAAGGCGCAAAATTTTTTGGAATCTTCTGTAAGTTTAATTAACCAGAAAGCAGCTTTCAAATCTAATTTGCTGAATATTTTTCCACCATGGCATTTAGATAAGAGCACGTCTATATTCAGAGGAGCTTCGTATCCTGGTTTGATCCTTTTATTAAGTTCTCTGGCATCTAGACATAATCTTAAACTATCATCGGATTTCTTGACTATAACAATAGGATTTATAAAATAGGATTCTGATCTCTCGATAATACCTTGTTCAATCAAGTTTTGTATTTCAAAATCTACCTGTTCTTGATAATGATGAGGGATAGGATATGTTTTGCATTTTAGAGGAGTTACATCATCAACTTCAAGCTTATGTTCAAAATTCTTTGCGAATACTGGTTCTTCGTTGAATAATAGCTGGTTTCTCCATAATACGTCCATCAATTCTCTTTCTATATCCTGATCTTCTAAATTTAAACTTTTAACAACATCTTCTATATAATTCTTATTAAAATTCGAGTATTCTGACTCTCTTATAACATTCAAATTACCTTCATTTTTATTATAATCATCTAACTTGTAAGAATCGTCTTCTTTACCTTCAATACTGCATATCTTAGGCGATTCTACAATAACACCATTCTTATGTCCTTCTTTCATTATCTCTTCTTTCCCTACCAGTTCTATTTCTTCGTTTTCGATAATTACTTTTCCAGTATCGAAATTTAATTTTAAATTTAGTTTCCTTATATTATCTATTCCCATAATGCAATCAAATTTCATGTTGTTAAACACATAAAATCCTAAAATATGAGTTTGCGTTCCTATCTTCATTGGTAAAATAAGTTTTTGTTGTATGGATCCTATCTTCTTAGAGTTAGTGGCAATTATGTCGATTTGAGATGATCTGATACTATGTTCCGCAATGATATTGGCGTTGAGACAATCTTCTTTGATTAGCGAGATTTCCGCAGCGGTATCGAGTAGACACGTAAGTTTAATAGATTTTATTTCGATGATAATAAATGGGAAACTGTTTTTGAATTCGGTAACGCAGTTAGTATCTTCGATGTCTATGAATTCTAGAGGGTGGCGGTAAAATTTACTAAGACTATTAATAATAATTGAACGGAAACTTAAAACTAATCTTGTGGATGTGTTCTCAGTTACATCCTTGACGTTCCTGGCGTCGGATTTTCGTGAAATGAAGTTTTTTTTTGTTCTGTGCTGCACGAATCACGAGATTGCGAACGTTGATTGGGAGTGGGACTGCGTGATCGAGTTTGAATATTATTTACTTGTATATTTCTACTATCTCTTCTGTTATAAAAATTATTGTTACCGTTGTTATTTTCATTGGAATGGCCGCTTGAACGTCGTTGACTGTTGTCTGAGTGATAGTTGCGATCGTTGTTGTCTGAGTGATAGTTGCGATTGTTATATCCAGTATTACGACTGTTTGATTGATATTGGTTTTGAGAACGTGAAGAATAGTTATTGTTTGGCGCATTATTTGGACGAAATTTCTGTTGATTGGAATAATCACGGTTGTATCCATTGTTTGAGTTCGTGTTTCGATTATAACTAAAATAATTTTGGCGAGTATTGTAGTTTGAACTGTTTGATTGTGATCCGCAGTGTGTATGGTTTTGTGACGAATGGTTTGTAGGTGTGCTGTGTGATTGAATTCGTTGATTTCTTTGAGCTTCGGTCACTTCATCAAGCTTTCTCAGGAATTCCATAAGTTCGTCGAGGTTCTGGATGTCTTGACATACCACAGATGTAGGATCAGTAATAATAAAGTGTCGTAGTATACTTTGGACTATTTCTCGTTCTGTCATTCCAGTGAGGTGTTTACATTTGTTATATGTATCGCAAGCATAGGTTTCTCTCTTCAGTGGTCCTTCGCGATATCTTCCTGTCATCAACTGGATTTTCGTTCGGTCCTGCTGGTCTTGACTCCAATATTGTTTTCGGAAAGCGTTCTCGAATTCTTCTACGGTAGTGATGTGTTCGCTTATGGACTCGTACCACTCAAGTGCTCGTTCTTCTAAGGATATGCGAATCATATTTAGAGCTATGTCTGGATTAGTGATATTGTTTGCTAATCGACATATATTTCTGAGATAAGTCATAGGATGTAGCTTATCTCGATAACCTTTAAATTTTGGCCACATTTCTGGTTTGAGATACAATTTAGTGAGAGTGCCTTCGATTGGTACTACGGTCATATCTTGCTTCTTTAACTTCTCCATCTCTCTTCTCAATTGCTGTCTGGCTTGCGCTTCATTATCCGTTATGCGTTCGATTAATTTTTGAAGATCTTGTGTTTCTTTACTGAAGGTTTCTTTGGTCTCCTTTGTTAAATATTCGACGTTGTCAATTCGATGGTGTGCTTGTTCAACTTTCTGGTGTGTGTGAATGAGTTGTGGTTGTAGATCTTCTTTCAAGTCGTCTACCGTCTTCTTGGACTTCTCTTGGACATCTTGTATGTTGGTGTGCATGTTTTGTTGTAATTTTTGTATGTGAGTTGTTAAGTCTTGTGTGTTATTATTTATTCGGTCATCAAGTTGTGTGATTTGGTTGGTATGTGCTTCTTGTATGTTGTGAATGGTATCTAAGCGTTGGTGAGTGACGGCTTGTTCAGTTTTCAGCTCTGTGAGTTGTTCATACAAATGAGTTCGAATATTTTGAACTTCTGTATCAATAACATCTAATTTTTGAGTTACTCCGCTTTGTATATCCGCAATTTGATTTAAAATATGTTTTTCGCTTTTAGATAGATCTGCTTTTAATTCTGCTTGATTTGTTTTTAATTCTTTAGCTAAATCTGCTTGATTTGTTTTTAATTTGTTAGCTAAATCTGTGAATAATCGTTCGAGTTCGCTAAGTTGCAAAGTACTCGGTTCTCCCGCTGATAAACTTCGTTTTGGTCTAGGCATTTTTTTTTTATATAGAACTTAGCAACACAAATAAAATTACTTAAAAACCTTATTGAATTCGTAAAAATTCGCCCTTACTTTTCTGTTTTAGGTTTTGGTTACACTACTTTTTTTACAAGAAGTGAAATGAGAGAAAGAAAATCAAACACGCAGATACTTGTACTCGGTTCACAGTTCTAATACATCTGAGAAATTTTTGAGCTTATTGAGAGTTGTGCTATCTCGTTGAAGAGTGCCCCACGTTTGGACGTCACTAAATAAATAGACACGTGCAGTAATTAAAATCCACAAATTAAAAAAATAATAATTATTAACAAATTCTCAGGGTTCCCGGTCAACTAGCTCTCTCAGGGGTCGTTCACGAGTAGCACTGGTGAAATTGTTTACACTCTGAGTAAACAAGAAAAAAAATTAAATTAAATCACCACTCTCAATAAGAAAAATGCTTAATACAATTTAATCAGCCGTTTTTATTAAATTATTACAATATATTAATTAATTTCTTATACCTTAAAAATAAATTGTAATTTATATAATAAAGTATTCACAATTACAATATAATTTTCTTATAATTTAAATATTTAATGATATAAATTTTAATTTATACCGCCCTCTAAGTGTCAATTACTTAAACAAACCAACAACCAAAAAAAAAAAATCTACATTACCGATCGGTCTATATTAACTATATAATATTCAAGGTCATTGACCCAATTAATAAACGTGGCCTTCGTGTTTATTATATTAATTACGCCTTATCCAATTTATTTCAACCAGACCTATATGTTATTAATTATTGAAGCTAGTATCCATTAGATGAAATTAAATACTAGTAAAAGTAACAGAATTAAAAAGGTAAAATGGATTAAATATTCTAACCTTAAATTTCAGAATCTAATTATCTCAATCGGGAATTTCAGCCTTGGGAACGGAAAGATAACAGGATAAAGGGATCGATTGGCCAATCCTAGGGTATAGAAAATAAAATAAACATATTAAAATCTCATTCAAAATATGAAAATTTCGGATACCAATCCTACAATATCGGCGTTTTTTTTTTTGAGGAAGAAATCAACAACAAGCTATCTCGACGACTAAGAACATACTGCCGTTATTCAAATTTTTTCTCCAAAAATGATGTGGGATCAGAGTTTTTTATTGGTGGAAATGAGGACAATAATTATTACTGACATCTTGAAGAAAAAAATTATTAATGAACCAATTTTCATTCCTTTTACTTTTTAGTTAGTTTTCAACTAAAGAAATTGACAACATTATTAAATTATACTTTTTCAGAAACCTACTTTGGCCAAATATTTTACAATAATTCCAAGTATTTAGAAAATTTACAAACTTAATCTCGATAACATTCTTCGGGTGCGTATTTTTTTATTTAACATAATTTTCTGTAGTATTCTAACAGTAGTGCCTAAAATTATTTCTCTTAATTTTGAAAATTATTATCTAAAATTTTTTTCCCTTCGTAATGAACTTAATTTACATAATTTCTGACATATGACAAAGAATAGTTTTAGTAATAATTATCTGAATAATAAAAATTTTCCATGCTTTCCAATCTGGTTTAATCTGTCTGCTGCCCGGGCTCTTGCTACAATCCAACCCTCCTAGTCAAATTGCCCCGAACAATAGCTAGATCTCACCGAGATCTTCCAGCTGATCAAAAATACTTAATTCTACCTAACCCCTTGTACAAGTATTCTTTTAATTACCCTCTTTTTTTTTTTTAATAAAATAAAATAGTCTTTAAGTTGTCTCTATACAATATATTTAGCATCCGTTTCGGAGCTGGCGTGCGATGCTGATTTAAAGTGGAAACAAAATGTATCACTTGTCGATGTATACACTGCTGTCATAAAGTTTGGAGGCTGTGAGATGTGTGAGGAACGTTACGAGACCTTTTTTTAGTTAAATGTCGGACTTTTTTATTGATGATTTCGTTTTCATTTTGGTGTCATCGAATCTTGTTTTCGAATCCGTTTTATGAAAGAAAATTTACTCAAAACTTAATTGAATTTTTATCCAGCTTTTAGATCTTTGTGGATATTTAAGATCTTGTTTGGTCGAGTCCTTTTTGGATTTTTAGTTCGGTTGAAAACAAAAAACAATTGGTCAAATTCGAATGAAAATTAAAAACTCAGGAATAGATTTTTTAACGGAAATGATGAAAAAGTCAAAATAGACGACAAAGCAAGAAAAACTGAACTGGTTGGAATACAGTTGGAAATGAAGACAATCAAAATAACTATAAGGATAATGAAGACAATAAATACAAATCGAAAGAGAAGAAGGAGACCTAGAAAGAAATGAGACTCGAGAATTGATGATGAAGATGGGGTTGATGCTGGAACACATGAAGAATGAATTTAATATTGACGATACAGACGCGCCTAAACGACGTTGGTTTCATTCCTAAAATTATTCACCTTCACTAATGGTCATCAGAGACTGATTTGTTAGATGCTTGCTAAGCTCAGCACGACTTTTCTGAAGGCTATCTCATTGGTAGGGTTGAAATAATGATGGGAGAGAGAGTTGGGTTACTGCATAATTAAAAATGAAATATTTGTTCAAAATTAGAGAGAAATTAGGGTCCTACGTTTCGTAATAGTGGAGATATTGCAAAAAAACCAAAATTTACTAGTGGGCTCTTTTTCGAATTTTTAAACTCCGAAGGGTATTACAGATTGTACTGATTGTCCTGAGCATTGGAGAAGCTTCTATCGTTCTTCTATGGTTGTCTAAAATATTCAATAGAAAATGTATACAACTTAAGTTATACAAATCTGTGGACAGAGAGCTACTGTCTCTTTAAGAAATGGATGCCAGTAGGTAAACTAAGTCACCATCAGACCAGTCAATCGACGTGGACACGCTGTATAAGCTGTAGTTTTGACAGCTAAAACCTGTCAAACTGTCATAATTATGACAATTTGCTGGTTTTACACAGGTTTTAGCTGTCAAAATACAGCTTATACAGCGTGTCCACGTCGATTGAATGGTCTGATGGTGACTTAGTTTACCTACTGATGCCAAAATATGAATTTCGGTTTTGAAAAATTTACCATTACCATTTTATTGCCGTTTAAAACTAATCGATTCCGACAACACCAGTTACAACACAGTTTAAAAACAATTCTTTTTAAGTGTTCAATATATATTTTTTATTTTTAAGGTTATATGGTACAAGAGACATTTATCTAAAGACCTCAACAAAAAAAAAATAATTTTATGGAAAACAAATTAGAATTATTCAAATATTTAAATACAGCGTTAAAAAAACGCATAAAAAAGAGAAAATGTAAAAAATTAATAAGAAATTTCTCTTGGTTTCTTCTTCCGTTTCTGGTTTTCTAAAGCCATGGTTTCATTCCCGAAAAATCCTCGTGAAAGAAAAATTTCATTAAAATTACACATAAAAATTTTGACAAGGGTGTTTTGCAACGTACATTATTTGATGATAGATACATCGTATTTCATTCGGTACTCAACATGTTTATAGTTTACCTTTCTAAACAGTCTCTGCAAGTTATAGTTACTTCAGAATGGTCCTTGCAGGCGTGTTGACCACACTATGAGCATGTTGTTTTTATTTTTCAGTTTTTTCTCCGCTCACACATCTGACAGTTTCCGTAGGATCTTACAGGTCCCTGCTCTCGAGGTTGTGCTGTTTCAATCTCAAGTAAATTTTTGATGATTTAGTTTAGCTCCTTTGGGAGTCCTTTCATCTCGTATCTTCTGATTTTTCGCTATGTTCATTGATAAGTTCTCTGCCCAAACTAAAGTAAAATTGTAAAAAGTATGTAACTAGCATTGCTCCAAATATAGCAATTGACCACCTTCTGGTTCGTCTTTGGCAAGAGTAGGTTAGGTACTTTAGGTCCAACGCATCCACAGCTCTTTTGGTGTTATTGTAGAAATTTATTATTCCTGGCTAACCATTTTTTTCAACATTACCGTTGTGGTGCATAGAAGATACCAACAAAACGCAATTGTTCTTCTTTTGGTACAAAAGAAACTAGAGTACTATCATGTGTAAAACCAAATTTATAGGAATTTACTGCTAGTTATCTAGCAATCCTATTTCTTCTAGTTGCTTGGTCGTCAAATCTTAGGGTACACATTAGAAACAAAAAGCGTTCTTCACACATGGTACCTCTAAAAATATTTCTTACTGTAGCATCTCTTCTAAACAGAGCTCTAGTGTCTTCGTGATTAAATTTGAAAACACCCCCTAAAATAAGAAGTCCTAGAAATGCTTTCACTTCGATCATGTCTAAGTGTTCTTCATAACTAGCCGTTGGTCCATAAGCAACACTTGCTTCCGTAATTTTTGTGTTGGTATGATCTAATATTTCATTTCAAATTTCTTCGGTAAACAAAAGGCACCAAGCTTCAATAGGCGTCCTAGGATGAGCATTTGCTTTGAGAATTTGCAACAGTACTGGGATTGTCTATTTTTGTACCATTGATATTAAGAATTATTGGTCTTATTGAGCCAGCACCTTACTATAGTCCATACGCATTTACTTTTATTGTTCGTAAAAGTTTTTCACGTCTATAGTGCTCTAATAATTGTTTGTTATATGCTCTAAATTTCAACTCTGCATGCATATCCTTGAGATGTTTGCTAGATTCTCTAATATCTATGTTAATCCATGCAGGTCACTCGCTGCTATACTTGGGTTTCACTTTTCTTATTGGGCACACCATATCGAAGTAGTATGTCCATAAAGTATCCCAGAAAATCTTCGAATCCAGCATCCACGTCATGTTGTGTCAGGGTCCAACGATCCCTGCTCAGTATGTACCTTCATCAATAAATGCTTGCGGTTTGTGACCATCCAAAGAATACGTCAATACCTGTGCTAAATGATCAGACAATCCTGGATTAATTACCTCTATCTCTCTCTCTTTATATTTGTAAAATTATAAGTTTGAAAATGATCTCCAAGTTTCCTTATGGCTAAGCAGTCTGTTCGCCAGTCATTGATGTCCGATAATGTTTCCAAAAAGTGATCGATATCCCCCACTGGTGGTCTGTACATAGCAATAATGGCTAGTTCACCTGCATCTGTAGATATGGATATGCCATAGCACTCTACACCACATGTTCCCACTCCCTGTATTTCTTTACCTTTCATATGTGACTTGACAAGTATTAAACAACCCCATGTAGACGGTTTGTTCGAGAAAAATCTGCTACCATTTGGTAAACCTAAAAGAGCACAGTATGTATATTATTTATATTAATCCATGTCTCTCTGTATATTCAAATGAAATACTTTAAATGCTGATGTCATTTTTGTTTAAGAACTTAAGCTTTTGTATTGGTTGTTGTTCTAATCCGAAAAAATCTTAGTACTTTCGGACAATTACTTTCCTGGGCCAAAATTTCGGGTCATAAACTTGTTCTTGTAAGTTATTTTTTATTTTATTTCGATTGAAGCTTTTCTACAGCTTTGTTTCAATATATATTTTAACATCTTTTCATTGGTGTCCTGTTTGCATTACATTAATGTGTGAATTTTGACAAAAAATATATTTGTTACAAAGGTTGTAATTAGCTAAGATGGACCTCTTCGCATCTCTCTATTTCGAGCAGAGGTGTGGTGATGTGGGTTGGCATCTTTCATAGCGTGAGTTAATTAAGTACACCTACCGGATGTAATTTGCTCTGATCAGACACATTAATTTTGCTACATAGGAAAAAATCAAGACACGTGCTAATGTAATTATATAAATTATAATTATAGTATGAATCAATTATGTAAAACCTTTACAAACAAGAATTATATAATCGTGCTCTAACAAATACATCAAGAGCTGACGAGGTCTCCTCGATGCAAACGCAGAATTAATGCAAAAGGTACTGGGGGTGGAGGGTATAACGAGTTAGAACTTATTGACACCGATTACAACAGAACTCGGTTTACCAACCAAAATATGCAAATTTACCAGATCCACATCTAATCCCTGAAACTATAACTTCGAGCAGATTTCCTTACGTAATCTATATGCATATGTATATATGTACATAGGATAGCTGGTAGAATTATGCTAACGATGAAAATTATATTATTGCTAATAATATCGAGTAATTTCGGTTTTGCAGCTTGTTTACAATCGAATCTAATTCCAGTTTTCAATCGTGTTGAGTGAATGCGGAGCATTATACGATTCGAGGGAGTTTTCATGCAAGCAAATTTCAATTTGATCCTATTTCATCGAATTTAAATCTGAGAATTTCGTTCGCGACGTCAAAGAAAAGGTTCGTCGAGGATTTCGTTTCTAAGTCGCAAATATTATTACTGAATTTTCAAGGTAGGTATAAAGTTTTATTGAAGATCTTTTATCTTTTATCTAACTGCCAGGCAAAATGTGGTAAATTTTATTGTCCTATCGGGTGCACCGCGTAAAGTGAGACGGTTAAATTGATTCATCAAATTTAGAATAGGTAAACGTAATAAACACAGTTGTTCAAATGTCTATCTTTCATTTTAAAAGTTAAACAGGACTCTGTCACTAGGTACGTTTCTGGTAACGCCTCCTATGTATATGTGGCTAGAAGCGTTAAAATGGTACATCCTTTGCCGACATTTAGTAAACATTTCAGGACAGTTGGTTCACTGAAAAAATGAGCATCGAACAAAGAGCCAATACTACGTTTTGTTTCAAACTCAAGAAAACGTTTCAATTGACGCAACAAGTTTATGGTGATGATTGTTTATCCAGTGGCAGAGTTCATGAGTGGAGACATTAATTCGTAATTACGCCAGAGAGCATCGAAAAAGTGCGTGATTGTTTCAGAATTCAGCCAAAATCCGACCCGGAAACAAAGCGTCAAAGTTCCAAATGGTGAGGCGGCAATCAAAAAATCTCGGTTTGAGAAGTCAAAAGTGAAGATAATGCTCATTTGTTTTTACGATGCAAAGGATATTGTTCATTATGAGTTCGTTCTATCGGGCACAAAAGTTAACGTGCCATTTTAGCTTGGTATTTTGAGGCGATTGTGTGCCAAGAAGCATGTTTGAGTTTGTATTATTAAATTCCCACGATTATGGTGAATTCTGAAATATATTGTAGAGATATACACTCATACATACACTCGTCAACAAGTAACAATTATGCGAAGTAATTTTGTACCACAAATCATACCTGTATCTGAATCACATTCTTAAATAAATTCAACATTATTGAGAATATCAGACTTAAAAATACTACGTGATTTATTGAAACTATACCCTACTGTTCAATAACAAATTTTATATCCAGATTTAAACGTTTGCAGGATTATAAAAACCACTAAATTTTATTTCTGGTCTGTTTGGGCATGACTGACTATATCAATAATTATACGACTCTTAGTGCCGTAAAAATCTATTTGCAATTATAAGGTTAAATATAGTTTTTTGAATTGTTGTGTTGGTTAAGCAAATTCCTTTCTAAAACTATAAATGTTATACAGGAATAAATTCAGTAAAGCGAAGACAATCTTTTTTCCGGTAATATTCTCGGACCCTTCGATTAGTATTTTAAATTGCCCACTTCTTCATCTGACAAAATTTTATACAGCGTGTCCCAAATTTGAGATATGACGTCATCGACAATTTTTTAAATGACAGCTTTAATTTTTTAATAACTATTTTAGAAGGGTATATCAAATTGCACACACCGTACACATTTCAAAGTTTTATTCCTTGTCATTAAAAACATATTTAACAATAACTAATTCGAAAAATGAAGAAATCTGATTCATCTTTATTTTTCATCATTATATAACGGGTAACGGGTCGATGGCCGCAATGGTTAGGCGGCTGACTATTGTTGTGAGAGGACGATAGGCGCCGGGGTTCAATTCTCTGGAGGGACGATGACATTTTTTCAGAGAGTTTAATCCCGGATCGACTTGCCATTCGCTGTTGGGAGCAAAGTGATTAACAGCGCGGCATCATAAAAGGCGATATGATGCTGTCACAAAGCCAATTGAACACAACATACACACACAAAAACCACACCGCGAGAGTTGCAGTGATAGCCAGACAAGCGATACAGTTTACGGAGTCACTGCAACTAAGCACCCACCACATTAAAAAAATATATATATCAATATTTTCCGGTTTGATTTTAAAAACTTTGCCTTTCAAGTACCCCCATAAAAAATCGACCATTGGTGTTAGATCCGGAGACCTGGGTGGCCATTCAAAAGGTCCTCTTCTACCAATCCATCTGCCTGGAAACACATCATCTAGGTACTCACGGACAGGTCTTGCAACATGAGGAGTCTTGTTGAAACCAGATATTTCTATTCTGGACATCAGCTTCAACCGGATCAGGGAATAGAGTGGCCAAATTCAGAACTAGTTCTTCCTGCAAGAAATCTAAATATCTCGCTCCATTGAGATTTTCTTGGAAGAAAATTGGTCCTATTACTCGATCACCAACAATGCCTACCCAAACATTTACTTTTTGTGGATGTTGAATGTAGCCTTCCCTCATCCATCGTGGATTGTTATCTGCCCAATAACGACAGTTTTGACGATTTACCTCAGAAAATAGAACGTTTTCTATGTTTACAACATTTCTGTCTAGTACATTCATCATTTCTTCGATCCGGATCATCTTCAGTGAGTACTTGGAGGATTGTCAATTTATAGCGATAAAGACTGGCTAGTTTCGAGTTCCTTACCTATAATCTAGTAAAGATATTAGAATTTTCTTGAACAGAAAGAAGTAGGTACATTAAGTTTTACTTCTTTATTGAGCGCACTCTGACGATGATTATTTGTTTTCCTTAAATGCCCGTTTTCGCGAAACTGTCTTTCAATCTTACGGTACTTTGAGATATGGGTGGTAAATCAGGATACTTCTCTCTGAATAAATGAGCAACTTCATTTTGTGTTCTTGTTTTATCTTCGTATCATTAAAATTTCAATTTTGAGGGGACAGTACGAGTCGAATACTAGCTTTGCTTCTTACTTGTCGGGCTCGTGGCCTAGTGGCTTGCACACTTGCCTCGTAGTCCGGCAGTACCGGGTTCGAACCCCGGTGCTTCCTTTCTGAGTTTGGTTTTCTGTAGTTTTCCAAATTCCACGGTAAATGCGGAAAGGTTACATCTTAAGTCGGTCTACAGCCGCAGGCGTAATAATAACTCATGGCCAGCCGATGCCCCCTGTAATTGGCGCAAGCTGTTGGGGGATGCTAAGGCATAAATTATTATTATTATTACTTATTTTTATTATCTGGTTTTTTTGACATTGTGGTAAGACGTCAACCTGGTTTGATAAAAAAATTATAAACAAAAACCTTTTAATGTGCCATTTTTAAACTTCACAAAAATAAAGTTGAATCAGCTTTCTTCATTTTTCGAATTAGTTATTGTTAAATATCTTTTTAATGACAATGAATAAAAACAGCAGTCGATGACGTAATATCTCAAATTTTGGACACGCTGTATAAAATTTTGTCAAATGTGTGTTGTCTTCGCTTTACAGAATTTATTCCAGATTGCAGACTCGCACTGTATATTATAAAATAACTAGAGAATTATGATTTAAATCTGCATTATTTCTAAGAAAATAATTCGAATATCTCATCTAAATTGCTAGACTCTAAATTTCTTCTTTTGACCGCAAAGGCAAAACAAACTCATTTCGTGCGAGAGTTTCGCAATGTTTTAGTGCCTCTTGGTGAAACTGCATAAACAAATTCATTATAAATAATATAATCGTTGCACAAGGGAACACACATTATAAAACCAATCGCAATGCGTCCGCTATAAATAACGTGCCATAGATTGCGTGTTCTTGTCGAAACGGTTTACTCAAGAGAGATCATTAAATTCCACGAATATACTACACAAGACTCCTTTTTCAAAATCGTACATTTCGAATGCGCTTTTAATTGAATAATGGAGTTTTATCGGGAAACTAACCGATTGAATGTTGATTTATTCGGGTATCGTAGATAGGGCAATTCATTTTTCTCGCTCCGCAAAAAAAAATGCTGCATATTTGCCGGTCGACACTCATCGGTTATTCGGAATAGATTGTTTTTGTTTTTTGCAGAAAAATGTATCGTTCTCCGCTGTTTTTTGTTATCAACATCGTTAACACATTATTTACTAAAAAAGTGTCTGTAATAGGACGAATGCAATGAAAATAGATCAAGCATTAGAAGCGGACCACGTAGTTTCGACCTTCGACGTCTCATCAGCGCAAATCCGAATGCAAGATCTAATTTCATCGCCTTCATTTACCTGAACTTATTTTTATAATACCTCTGACAATTGACTAATTCCAACTCCATGCCCTCTAGTGAGCAAGGTGGGAAGTAGCACATCGCAAGGTAATACACAACACAAGTCGGTACAGCAAATACAGATCTAGCTGGAATGACAATCCACGAATTCTCCAAGCTATGTGATTCGTAGAATATGCAGTCGTTGTGTTGCGTTAATGCTGGAACAATACATACTGTAATTTTTGAGGCTGGATACAGAAATGTGTGTGCATAATGAAAACCCCGTCAACTGACTGAAGGATCACTGCAGCATCTTCAGCGGTACCGTAAAAAAGGAGATTCCTTCTTGCACCGCATTGTTGCCGCTGACGAAATGGTTTTACCAATATGAGCCTGAGTCGAAACGTAACAGGATGCAGTGGAAACATTCATCGTCTCTAAGGCATGAGAAAACCAAAACACTCAACCTTCCGCTGGCAAGGTTATGAAGAAGGCACTCAATTGACATGGTTCCGTCAACAACCAGAGGAGTGATACAACACCGGTATAGAGCGTCTTGTGAAGCAGTGGGATGCCTGCCTGTGTAGTAATGGAAATTTTGTTAAAATAAATGTTGTTTAAATAAATCGCTCGAACGTGTATTTATTGAACCTGCCTCGTATGTATATTAACCTTTCTTTTAAATGACATTGTTATTCGACGAATCCGGACCTACCAACAATGACTCCCGGAAAATTCGCAAGAATCGAAACTCACTTTGTAGCAACTGGAAACGTAAGGGCAACACAAAATAACCTAAAGCCCATAACTGATAATGAAGATAACGTGGTGAATGGGTTGACGTTTTTTCAAGCTTATCCGCGGAGTTCAATTTCGACAGCAGCGCTGGATTTGGGTATTTCAAAAACATCAATCCACAGAATATTAAAAAACAACATGGAATGCATCCTTTTTGTGAGATAACTGTTCACGGATTACGTTTTGGTGATCAGGCAAGACGTGTCAACTTTTGCGAATTTATGATTTTGAAAATGACCGAAGATCAGGGATTTCTTCATCAGATTATGTGGACTGATGAATCGAAATTCAGCAGGCAAGGAATTACATATCGCCAAAATACTCACTACTGGGCACAAGATAATCCACATGTTATTGGGGAACATGATCACCAAGACCGCTTTAGTTTCAATGTTTTTTTGTTTAATTATGGACAGAGTGGCTTATCAAGTGTACGATGAAAATTTAAATGCGGCTAGATATCTGGAGATACTGAGAGGGTTTGTTAGGGATTTTCTAAATGCCTTACCTCCACGTGATAGAGCAAACAGTTGGTATCAGCTTGATGGTGCTCCAGCACATCCACTATAGCTGTGCACCGGCAATTGTTACTGATGTTCGAGGATCAGTGGATTGGCCCACGGAGACCTTGGAAGTGGCCACCCAGATCACCCGATTTGACTCCCTTGAATTTGTACCTCTGGGGTCGTATAAAAGAACTAGTGTACTCTAGGCCGATACAAACTAGAGAGGAATTTTTGAATCGTGTTCACCATGCGTTTACTGATATAAGTCCAGAAGAACTTCAGAGATCTGTTTCGGGAGGAGTATATGACAGAGTTATTCAATGTTTGAACCAAAATGGAGGTCATATAGAACAATTATTGTAATTTTACATTCTCTTATTATTTTTTGTCATTATGTTCCAATTTTTTGTTTTTATTTTATATTTCGTTCTAAGTGTTATGTACTAATGTCATGTTCCAATTAAAGTAAATTTTTTATCGTTTCATTGATGTTTATTTGGCTTCGAAAGGCAAGCGATGTTTCGGTTTCTGCCAAAAAAACACAAAATGAATTAACAAGAAAACCACTGGAAATAGGTATAGGGAATGTTATAGCAAATCGATGCAGAATCAAATTCTGCATCCGACCATCCAATAAAATGCAGTGTGCCCCATTTGAAAAAACGAACTTTTTCAACTTTTAAAATGATGTAATTGATCATTAAATTTTGGATACCCTGTATGCGAAAAATCAGTTGTCAATATGGCATTCGAAAATATCATTACTGTGCTTCCGTCTACCCCAGAAGCGCTTTTCACCAATCGAAATTGGTTAAAGAGCGCAATGCTCAAAACAGGGCTACATCTGTCAAAATTTTCAAAAAAATTCAGATATCTAAGAAAAAATTGAAAATAGGTATAGGGAAACCTGATGAAACCCGCTATGAAATTCTCTTATGAATCCAAAAATGAAATAATATACCTGGCGTTCCATTTAAAATAAGGAAGGAAAAAATTTCAGAATTCTAAGTTTTTTTCTGCGACTACAGATCCATTAATCAGTTTCAAAGATTATTTAAATTTTATTGAAAAAAGCAAAGTAATATATTGTTCTGTCACAAACGACAGAAATGAAAGATTGAAATTATTAACACAAATATAATAATAAAATTGTACAAAAAGTCTTAAAATTATCCCACCCTCTTTCTTACCTTGCTAATTATATGTGTGTGTGTGTGTGTGTTTATTTTAAATTCTTCTTCAACTAATCCTCTTCAATTTTCCTTTAAGTTCGCTCGTCCTAATGAATTGTTCTCTATTCTTTCTTCCTTCTTTTTCCTGACACCCACTTATCACTTGTAACGTGTTTTTGTATAAATATCAAATCGTTTTATGCGGTTTTATCTTAAAATTTTATTTTTGGTGACTGTTTCTTACTGTCAAAAAAAATAATCTGTTTACATCCACCTGCTGCTGCTCCGAACTACCAAAACTGGCGTTACGTCATTCCCCACTAGATTTCTAATTTATTTAACGATGTATTTTTAATTTGGAAATTAATGCCTAATCGAGTCGTGTTGTGTCATGTATGTGTTTGTATGTGTATGTTACATTAAATTTTGAATTTTTCTCTCAAATAAAAAAATACTATTATTACATTTGTGTTTTTCATTTTTCACTCCCTCAATCGCTGTTCTAAGTCTTTTTTTTTTTTTTTTTTTTTTTAACAATTAACGTAAAGTTAATAAGTTATAACCATCATTAAACATTTCAAAAATTAATTAAATGATAATTAATTCAATTAGAACTCTTCAAATACCACATAATATTACCCCCGCAAAATATGAGCGCGGTGTAGACGTACAACGACGCTTATATTTTCATAAGTAAAACAAAATGACATTACTTAAGTTAATGTCAGTTAAGTGTATAAATTTTGACAGTTAAGTACGAAATTTAAAAATGTTTTCTACTGAGAAAATACCTCGTGAAAAAAATGAGTGAGGATACATCAAGTGATATGTTTTATTGCCTAAAAGATGTTTGACTATAAAAGGTCCTTCGAAAATAGGTAAGAATTTTTTTTCAATGTTATTTTTAAAATCACTAATTCTATTGTTCCTGAGCATAACCAAATCACCCTCTTTAAAAACAGTAACTTTCTTAATTTGTCTGTGTAACTTTTCATGGGCTTTACGATGTAATTTATAAAGTTTATGTTTTGTTGTAGAGATTAAATCGGATAATCTTGGATTAACAGTGTTTAATAAATTCCAAGGACGAGGTACAGTATCACTACTATGAAACCGTATTGGTGGTATTTCACAGGTGGTCGTAGGAATAACATTTATGATTTCCTCGATAACAGGAACATACTCACTCCATAAGGTATGTGAATCGTTACACATTATACGAAGATATTGTTGTAATTCACGGATACTTCTTTCAGATGGATTAGAGATGGGGTGACGAATAGGTGTAAAAATAAATTTAACGTTGTGTCGAGACAAGAATGTGAGTAATTTAGAATTTTGAAAACATTTACCATTATCCATTATAATTGTTTTGGGTACACCGACAGTAATAAAATATTCTTTTAAACAGTTGATTACCGTAACACCACTACAGCTACGAGTTGTGTAAAAACGAACAAATTTCGAAAATTGATCTACGATCACAAGTATGTTTCTAAAACCGTTTGATGGCAGAAGATGTTCTAAAAAATCTAAAGAAATTACGTCTTGAGGATGATTACTAACAATCGATTTTCCTGGATAATAAGGTACATAATTTTTGGTTTTATTTAATTGACATACGTCACAAGTGTTTACAATTTCTTTTGCTATTCTCCAATCTGCTTTCGTTATAAATTTTTCCCTAAAAAACATATGTAACCGTTTCGAACCTAAATGACAGTAGAGGTTATGTAATTCGTTAAGAATTTCTTTTGCTTTGAGTTTTGATAAAACGATTAGATGAGAATTATTAACCTTTTTCACTAAAATATTATCTTCAATAAAGTAACCCTTATCAATTTTATTAGTTTTTAATTCATTAAAAATTTTCTGTAAATAGGAACATTTTTGATGTGAAATGATATTTTGTTTATCAAAAATATCTGAAATGCAAGAATTTTGTTGAATATTATTTATTGTAAAGAATTTACGATATTTTTTGTCAGAATACATTCTCGAAAAATATCAGCAACTAAATTTTCCTTCCCTGAAATATGTTCAATTTCAAAATCGTAACTTTGTATCAGTAAATAATACCTGTAAATTCGATTGTTTAAAATTCTAGTATTTAAAATTGAAGACAAAGCCTTATTATCACTCTGTATGATGAATTTTCTACCCAAAATATAAAATTTAAATTTTGAAATCGTAAATACAATCGCTAACATTTCAATCTCTGCCACTGTATAATGCTGTTCGGTAAGTGTTAGTTTTCTTGATACGAATGAAATTGGGCATTCCAAACCATTGTCGTCATACTGAAAAATTACTCCAGCTATTGATGAGTCTCTACCATCTGTCCTAATGTAAAATAAACGTTCAAAATTTGGATGAATTAACAACAATTTATTATAAAATTGATTCCGAATTTCTGTGAAAGCTGCATCTTGCGATTGCGTCCATTTGAACTTAACGTTTTTTTGCAATAGCTGATACAAAGGTATGGATGTTTTTGACATATTTGGAAGAAATCTTTTATAATAATTTAACAACCCTAAAAATCCTTGTAGTTTTTTAATATTGCTCGGTTTAGGAAAATGTTTAATTTCATTTAATCGTTTTTCATCCAAAGTTATACCAAACTGATTCACAACATAACCTAAATATGATACTGAATTTAAAAAAATTCGCATTTTTCTAAACTTATTTTCATTCCGTTTGCGTTTAAACTATGTATAATTTGTCTTAAATGATTACAATGCTCTTCGACAGTTTTGGAAAAAATGAGTATGTCATCTACGTAATAAACACAAAAATCGCTATATTGATGTAATATTCGTTTCTAGAGCATACGTGAGGGCACTTGTGGCTGTGGAAAGCCCAAATGGAACAACAGCATGCACATAGGATACTCCTTCGATTGAAAACCCAGTATATTTCCTGCTATCCTTGTTTAATGGAATAAGATAAAAACTGTGTCGTAGATCTAATTTTGAAAATATTTTACAACCATGACAGTTACTGAGGATTGAATCGATTCGACAAGGTAATTCATACTGCTTTTGTAATCTAGTGTTTAATAATCTAGCATCTAAACATAGTCTAATGTCACCCGATTTCTTTTTTACCACAACGATGGGATTTATAAACGATGTTACCTTCCTTTCGATAATCCCATTGTCCAGCATTTTTTGTATTTCTACTTTGACCTTCTCCCTGAATGCTTGAGGAATTGGATAAACTTTCGGATTAAACGGCAATGATTCATTAACTACTAATTTGTGTTCGTATATTTTGGGAGCAACGCATGCGCTTTCATCAATCAAACTATGGTTTCTTTTAAACAATTCATCTACAAAATTCCTGTATTTCTCATCACACTTGTACCCTATCACATTTATCTTATCATTCTTTTTAATATAAATATCCCCATTATCATTCCCACTTACATCATAATCATCATTATAAATATAATTATTTTTATCATTAATCCCCTTATTATTCATACCCTTCATACCCTCTTCATTCTCATCTGCATTCTCATCTGCATGCATATCTTCATTCAAATTCTTACATAAACCTTTATTTAAACCATTTATTATTAATTCGTTTTCCCTATCACATTCTACCTCTGTTTTGATTGTATTTTTGAATTGTAAAAAATTATCACCTAACTTCACTTCGTTGCTGTCATAATCAATTATTACATTGTGTTTGTTTAAAAAATCTGCTCCTATAATTACGTCATATTTTAACCCGTTCATTACTAAAAATCTACATGAATAGTGAATATCGTTTAAAATTACCGTATCACATACACAACTGTTAATTTTTGATAATAATTTCCCAGTGGATGTCCTTATTTCAACATTGTTTATTTTAAAAACCCTTTTACTAAAATACGTCATATTTTCCGCGAATACTCTGCTGGACAATAGAGTTATCTCAGATCCACTATCTACCAACGCTGTTAATGTCAAAGTATCCAATTTAACCTCCACTAACGGTAATGTTAGATCATCAGTGAGAATTTTGTGGTCAGTTGTGAATAAATGCTTCGGATGTTCATAGTTGTTGTCTGAGATTACTGTATACTTAGAATTTTGTGGATTATTTATAAAAAATGATCGGAATTTTCTTGTGAATTGTGTACGTCAGCTATAACGTTCAATGCATTTACGTTGTGTGAATGTTCATATGGATTGCGGTGTTCTGGTTGTTGCCGTGAATTGTTGTGAGTTTTAACTCCAGATTGTTGATTAGAATGTCTGTGTGTATTTGAATTTTGATGTAATGTGTGTTCGTTTCGATTAAAATTAGAATTCTGTTGATAATTTTGACGATTGTAATTTTGATGTGAATTAGAGTTTTGTGGAATATTTTGGCGATTGTAACCTTGATATGGACGAGAATTTTGTTGATAGTTGGTGTTTCTGCTGTTAAAATGTGTGTTAAAATTGCTTGTTTTATAATTTTGGTTAGAATTTTGTCGGTAATATGGCGTATAACCTTCTGTGTGATTATGAGTGTGTTGTGTTGATTTATGTTTGTAAAGATCATCGTATTGTCTAAGAACTTCACAAAACTCTTTAAAAGTAGTAATATTTTGTATAATGACCGATTTATTAATTTCGAAATCAAAATGTCTTGCAAAATGTCGTATAATCTCATTTTCACTTAATTTTGGTGTCAAATGTTGCGCAGTGGCGTACCTATTAATGAAATACTGTTCGCGTGAATTACTTTTTTGTGAATTAAATTTCCCCATGAAAAGATTACTTCTAATTTTGTTTTGTTCGGTTTCAGACCAATACTTAGCTAAGAAAAGTGCCTCAAATTCCTCGAATGTGTTGAAGGAATTCTCAACAACCGAAAACCAGACTGAAGCATCCTCCACTAATGATGATCTAAGAATGTTATAGAATTGTACGTGCGATGTTGATGGCGTTAACACCCGTTTGATAGAAATCAAGAAAGCCACGGGACAACCTCGCCTACCGTCAAACTTCGGGACCAGATCCTTGATTTTGAGGTTATGAGAAAATGTCTGTCTACCAAAGTCACATGACATTTCATTTTGGGTTATGTTAGAAATGTCAGGAACAGTAGCAGTCACAGGAGGCGTAACAATTGATGATCGAGAAGCTAACTCCGACGGTGATCCAAATTTATTTACCTTTTCTTCTAAACAGTTTAGCCTGTTTTCGAAGGAAGTTTGACTTGACATAATGTTATCAAGTTTACCTTTTATGATGTTTAACATATCTTTAATGTCATCCCCACCATCACCTTCTACGCTTCTTACCTTAGGCATATTTTAACTAAATGAAATTGAAATTTTTATTTATTGAATTTTGTACTTAACTGATTGAATTGAAATGAAAAGTTTTTTGTTAGGCCTAAATGAAATCTAATATGGGGTGTAAATTTTGAATTTTGATAAAAAATTGAGTTTAAATTAAAATTAATGATTCAAATATGAGGATATATTGACTTATGCCAATATAGTCCTGTCACGGTCGCCAAATTGTTCTGTCACAAACGACAGAAATGAAAGATTGAAATTATTAACACAAATATAATAATAAAATTGTACAAAAAGTCTTAAAATTATCCCACCCTCTTTCTTACCTTGCTAATTATATGTGTGTGTGTGTGTGTGTTTATTTTAAATTCTTCTTCAACTAATCCTCTTCAATTTTCCTTTAAGTTCGCTCGTCCTAATGAATTGTTCTCTATTCTTTCTTCCTTCTTTTTCCTGACACCCACTTATCACTTGTAACGTGTTTTTGTATAAATATCAAATCGTTTTATGCGGTTTTATCTTAAAATTTTATTTTTGGTGACTGTTTCTTACTGTCAAAAAAAATAATCTGTTTACATCCACCTGCTGCTGCTCCGAACTACCAAAACTGGCGTTACGTCATTCCCCACTAGATTTCTAATTTATTTAACGATGTATTTTTAATTTGGAAATTAATGCCTAATCGAGTCGTGTTGTGTCATGTATGTGTTTGTATGTGTATGTTACATTAAATTTTGAATTTTTCTCTCAAATAAAAAAATACTATTATTACATTTGTGTTTTTCATTTTTCACTCCCTCAATCGCTGTTCTAAGTCTTTTTTTTTTTTTTTTTTTTTTTTAACAATTAACGTAAAGTTAATAAGTTATAACCATCATTAAACATTTCAAAAATTAATTAAATGATAATTAATTCAATTAGAACTCTTCAAATACCACATAATAATATCTTGAACATATAACCGAATCCCCTTATACTTTAATATATTGTTATCCCATAGAAAACTAAAAATGTTTGCGTAAGAATGTTGGATTCCGAATAATTTCCGATCGAATATAAAATAATCGTGTATATCATTATCGGATGATGGATTGTTACGCCATTTCCGGAAGGAAACCAACTTTAACTTTAATATCTCCCATTCAAATGCCAATAACTAGGATTTCTCGTAATCCGTTTCGAGATAAAATCAATACGTTCCACCTCAAATTTCGTCACTACATAAAGCGGCAGAATATGGAATGAGAACCTCACCACACCATTAATGACTCTTTCAATAAGTTGCGTCTTCTTTGATATTGATTTTTGTGTGCCTAGGCGATTCACGAATGCCGAAGTGATTAGCCGATGAATTTGAGAAACGAATATAACTTCGGTAATGACTATCCAATCCGTCGACGCTTTTAATTCTAAAAATATATCGGGGTGTGAGTCGTTTACCACCTGGCTTCGATCTATAAAAAATAATTGAAAAGATGTTCTTGATGATCTGATGATTTACTTATCGTTAATTGCTGTAAACAATCTTACGGTAATTACATCTGCAAACAGGACTAATTTAATTCTTTCAATGAGTGAATCAACGAATGAAATAAAACATCAATTTGTCTATGTTATATACTCGCGGTAAGGACCAATAAAAAGTTTATGTCGAATTGATTCGGTTAAGTAAACAGGGAAATCTGTTTGATGGTTCAGAATAAACAATAAAACACCTTTTGATTTACGTAATCAGGTATAAAAGATTCAATTTCATTTTGTCATTAAATGAAATGGGGGAACATTAAAGAATTGAAATCTGAAAAAGAACTAAGCGTTTAATTAATGTTTCCTAAATCAACTCTTCTCAAAATTATATCGATATCTCAAAACAAGATTAGCACAGATTTTCTTCTGTGCAGTTTGTGTTCAAGTTAGGGCCTAACACATTTCGGAACCCGCAATTCCTCAGCTGAAACTCTTTTTTATATAAAGCACCTGGTAAAATGGTTGATTCTGTAGTCTTAAGATTACGATTCGATGTACACTTCTTTAGCTAACGTCAGGACTGGCAAGACATTAAAATGTGTAATAATTGGACTTTCTTCTGGAGGGGCCAAATTTGCTTTGCTGAAAGTCGTCAGAAGACGAACTGGCTTTATTGTGCTGATAGTCAGACAAGCAATATAGCTCAAGAAGTTACTGCAACTAGCACTCAGCACAGATAAAAAAAAAGATCAGATGATTTGATATATTTTGATTTCGACTTTCACATTCTACTGCAATATAGTCGGTAGCATTTCGATAGGAGGATGTATGTCAGGCATGTTGTATCCTTTTGTTACTGTTTCTTCTATCTGGCACTTTAAATACATTTTTCTGTCTTGACTTCCTCGAAAAAATATGTTTTGAAAGGGTTCATCCAAACTCTATACTTGCCTAGATTGGATTTTCTGCTTGTAATAAGAAGCTAGGGATACCAACTTTTCTATTGTAACAGCATAATCAACTAATAAAGACTCTAAATCTTCATTGAGTATTAGCTTATGTCCAATCCTTTACGTGATCTGCTGTTTATTCTGTGTCTGTTTATCTTTGGCCATTCTATACAAACTGGTTCTAACTACATTGAACAGCTTAGCTTCCTCTAAGAAGTCTATCTTTAATCTTATAATTTTTTACACCTGTCAGCTATGAATCATTTAGGTTTACTGTCCCATGTTCTGTTACTTTTCTGTTGTCTATAGAATTTTTAGGTTGTGTCTATAATTTGAACGAGATAAAATATTTTCTAAAATGATCTACTTTCAGAAAAATTATCATTTCGATTAGTTCAGATTAATACTGGATTGTTCAGGAACTGATTCCCTCTGAGACCACAGAAAGATCTTGGTCCACTGAATCTTGCACATCTTTTTTTGCAAGATTGGTTGAGTACCTATCCATTGTTAGTCTGATAATGAAACAGGAAATCGTTCTTTCTTACAAAAGCTGTAAAAATTCAGAATGAATTAACTGTCGTAAATTTAAAAAAATCTTGCATTAGAACTGAGGGCTTTTGTTTTATCTAAAGCTACACTCGTTAGCCTCTTTAGCCTTCTAGTTGCTGTGGAAGCGGTTCGTCTAACAGCAGAGCTCTAACGATCTGGTATCAACATTATAATTCAGACATTGTGAGTGGGCTGCCAAGTCGCCGCCAGATTTTAGTGCTTCATCTCCAGGATCCTGCTGGTCAGAACATGAGGTGGTGGGCTGTCGGATCCAGCTCCTCCAGGGAGTTCTCCTTTAAAGGATGGATTTGTGTGTTAGTCACGAACTGAGTTGCTGCGACTATGATACGCAGTACTGGGTT